>JAGFNQ010002068.1:1333785-1385883 GCA_024364735.1 Boesenbergia rotunda | reverse complement strand
CCGAGCCCCGAATAGACATTTGGCCGGATTAAGCTTCAGCCAAACCGCCGCAGAGTTTGGCAAGTTTCTTCAATGTCGGGGATTAGTTCTTCCGCCGGGCAGTCTTGATCAGAATATCGTCGACGTATACTTCGACGTTACGCCCCATTTGCGACCGGAACACCTTGTTCATCATTCTTTGGTAGGTGGCGCCCGCATTCTTGAGGCCGAACGGCATGACGGTGTAGCAGTAGGTGCCGTCAGCCGTGACAAAGCTAACCTTCTCCTGGTCGGCAGCAGCCAGTGGGACTTGGTGGTATCCCTGGTACGCATCCAGCATCGATATGAACTCGCTGCCAGCCGTCGAGTCTACCATTTGATCGATCCGTGGAAGTGGGTAGCAATCTTTTGGGCATGCACGGTTGAGGTCTCGGAAATCAATGCATACCCGCCACTTGTCGTTGGGTTTGGACACCAGCACCACATTCGCCAGCCAGGCCGGGAACTGAACTTCCCGGATGTGTCCTGCTTCCAGCAGTCTTTCTACTTCCGCCCGGATGACTTGATTCTGCGCGGCGCTGCGATCCCTTTTCCGTTGCTTTACTGGCCGCGCGCCCGGGTAAACATGGAGCTGGTGTTCCGCGACTTCCGGTCGGACCCCCTTCAAATCTTTCGCCGACCAGGCGAATACGTCTTGATTTCGAGCGAGGGCGTCGATTAGGGATTGCTTCAGCTCCTCCGGAAGTCCTGCAGCAATTTGTATCTTGGTATCTTCCCTACCGGGCAAAAGTTGTACCTCCTCTTTGTCCTCCCGCAATTCTGCCCAAGGGGAGGCTTGCACCATGTTGCAGCCGCTACCTGTCCGCCTTGCCTTTTGTCCTCCCGAGCGGACATCATCAGCATAGCAGCGCCGGGCCACGGTCTGATTGCCCTTCACCTCGCCGACTCTGTCGCCGACCGGAAACTTCACCTTGAGGTAGTAGGTGGAGACTACCGCTTTAAATTCGTTGAGAGCCGGTCGACCGAGAATAGCGTTGTAGGCAGCTGGGGCATCCACAATCAGAAATGTGGTCCATCGGGTTCTCTTGAGTGGCTCCTCTCCAAGTGAGACGGCCAGCCGTATCTGTCCGATCGGCTGTACTTCGTTCCCCGTAAATCCGAACAGGGGAGTAGCCACCAACTCTAGCTGCGATAATTCAATTTGCAGTTGATCGAAAAGCTCGTTTATATAAATGTTTACCGAGCTGCCGGTGTCCACAATGGTGCGGTGGACTTCGTAGTTGGCGATGACAGCCGTGATGACCAGCGGGTCATCGTGCGGCACCTCCAATCCTTGCAAATCCTGCGGCCCCAGCTGATTTGGGGCCCTTGAGCTTGAGAGGTGCTGACTCCGACTTGGTGAATTTCCAGTCGGCGCACCCTGCGTCTTTCTGGCTCGGTTGGAGTCGCCGCCGGTCGGACCGCCGGAAATCACATTGACGCCTCCTCGGACGGCGTTCTGGTGATTAGCTTGATCTTCGTCAAGTTCCTCCACTCTTCCTGCTCGGGGCCGAGGAAAACAATTGCCGGGCGGCGGGGGCATCCCGCCTTTGTCCTTGTTGGGCTGTGGCACCCTGACCACGCCCGCGTCCCTGCGGGGTTTGTCGTCCTTGACCCCCTGCCGAGTGGGGTCCGAGCTCTGCCGCCTGCTCGGCAGTCCTCAGTGTTGTGCGTATTACACTGGTGAAACGCACAATACGGTGCCCATCTGTTGGGCCAATTCCCCTGTGCCACCTGCACTTGCTGGGGTCTCATTCCGGGCCGATCGGCCGGTCGGGGACTGCGAATCGGTCCTCCTGGCGATTTGTTATGTTGAGGTGCGGGCTGTGGGCTAACCATTACTTCCTTCCTCCGGGCGGCTTGCGCTTCCTCTACATTGATATACTTGACAGCCTTCCCGAGCAGGCTGTCGAAATCCTTCGGTGGTTTCCTGATCAGGGATCGGAAGAAATCACCCTCTTGGAGCCCTTGTGAGAAGGCGGTGACCAGTACTTCAGGCGTGGTGTTGGGCACCTCTATAGCTACTCCATTGAACCTCTGGATGTAGGCCCGGAGTGACTCTTTCGGACCTTGCTTCAGAGCGAACAAATTGAGGCTGGTCTTATGGTGCCTCCGACTGCTTGCAAAATGTTGCAGAAACAGCCGCTTTACCTCTGCAAAACTCCCAACTGATCCACCCGGGAGCCCGCCAAACCATCGTTGAGCCTGCCCGGAGAGGGTTGTCAGGAAAGCGCGGCATTTGACGCCCTCCGGGTATTGGTGCAACTGGGCGGCGCTTTCAAATTTCATGACGTGCTCCTCGGGGTCACTGCCCCCGAGTACTCAGGCATGGTGAAGAATCGTAGATGCTTGGGAACGGGATCCCCAAGAATTTGTGAGGAGAAAGGGCTGCGAGTCGGATAGGCCGCGGCGGGGTCAGCTAAACCTTTCCCTTTATCTGGGCGTGTCTGGTGCGCCAGGCTGGACGCTGAAGCTTCGGTCGGGGCTTCTGAATTTCCCCGTATAGAGGGACCAGGGGGCCGGGCCCCTTGACTACCGGTCGGCGGATGCGATTGTTGTGCCTTCTGCGTCCGGACAGACATCAGCATTTCATATTCTTCTGGCGAAAGAGTAACCGTCAGTGGATTGGGGTTTTCCATTCTTCGC
Organism: Boesenbergia rotunda; assembly: GCA_024364735.1. NCBI lineage: Eukaryota > Viridiplantae > Streptophyta > Magnoliopsida > Zingiberales > Zingiberaceae > Boesenbergia > Boesenbergia rotunda. The sequence goes on along the minus strand of JAGFNQ010002068.1, from coordinate 1,383,219 downwards.
TCTCGATCAGGCAGAAAGCCCTCCTTCTAGCGCCAAATTTGATCCTGTCGCCGAGCGTAGTGGAGCCGCAACCGGATGACGGTGTAGCGATGGGTGACGTGGATGCCGACGGGATGTCCTCGCGCATAATGACAGCGCCGTAGGGGGTGTCCTCCGACGGAACGGAAGCGGATGTCGCCTGGTGCACGGCTGGAGGTGGACCTGCTGAGGAAGATGACCGTTAGTAACCTAGCCGGGAGACGTCCCGGCAAGGCATTCCGACGGTCAAGTCAGTACTCCGATGAAAAGGAAAAATAATAGAGCAATGTAGGTGAGGAGCTTCACGAGCGCGCGTACCTGATAATGAGGAGGGGAGTGACTTATATAGCCGGGGAAAAGGGCCAAGTATGGCCTGTGTCAGGATTCTCTGACAGGGTCAGAAGATATGGTATGGTTATGTCGATTTGGGTATGGCCTGTGTCAGGATTCTCTGACAGGGTCAGAAGATATGGTATGGTTATGTCGATTGTAACCAACCTTCTTTGTCGTATACTATTTGTCTTATGTGAGGACAAAGACAGGTTTCTGTAAGTCTCTGACAGGCGGCGCCTGTCAGAGAGTGTCGGTTCGTACGAGTGGTGACAACCTGTTACCTGCAGCTGGTGCAGGTGTATTTTGTCCTTATCCCAGGGTGATTCCGAGAGAGTGCCCGAGTGGACACCTGGACGGCACGCCCGGAGGGATATCAAGCATGGGCATAAATGACTGCCGGGCGGATGCACTCGGATGAACGAGGCGTGTAAGCCTTAATGAGGCCGGGCGGAAATACCCGGATAGACGAGGCGTGTAAGCCTTAATGTGGTCGGCCGGGTTTGACCGGCCGGATGAACCGCTATATTTATTCTAACTGGCCGCCTTGAGTCCGACCGGCCGGCGAAGACCCTGGGCCCGGCCAGGATGTTGTCGAGTTGGCTGCCCGTATAATGACGTGGACCTTGAAGCTGGCTAGGTCGTTTGCCACGTTGACTGTCCGTATGGTGCCAACTATATGGCAGGATCATAGCACGTAAAATTTATATCGGTAATTTGTTTTTTTATTACCAGCTGATTTTAGTCAATTTAGCAAATAAACTCGGTTGAGCCGGTGTTCCAACACACCCGGCCGTTCCGGTTTAGCTTGTGCCGGTGTCTAAAATACCTGAACAAATCACGGTCCGACTCAGGCGAATACAACGGGTCAATAACAAAGACTTTGACGGCCGTAAGTCCGTCCGCGGTCCGCCAACTATAAAAGCAGAGAAGAGGAGTGAGGAAGACGGGGACATCAGAGCCGGAAAAATAGCGTAGAGCTGCTGTCCTCATCGCGAGAATATGGCGGAGCACCTGACTGAAGAGCAGATCGCTGAGTTCAAGGAGGCATTTAGCCTATTCGACAAGGACGGAGATGGTATCACTTCTCCTTTCTGCAGGCTTCTATTTTCTAACCCTAGATTGTTCACATTGTAGCGTTTGGCTGTCAGTCATAAGATTGGTAGATCTTGGATCCCTATTGCTTTATCATGTGCGACTCTCTGCAATCCGGGTGTGGAATAATGATATAAGCGTAACTTTGGCATCGATCTTTGATAGACGACGTATTGTATTGGCTGAGTTCGCTGAATCTTCTGTTTGGCATTAATTAATGTCGGGCCTCTTCACTTGTTTTTTCTGATTGATCTGGACCATTGTTTCTTTCTTTTGAGCTGGGAAAGACTTGATCTGGTTCTATAGATTTGTATGTGCGCGCGCACGCACACATAATAAGAAAAAAAAAACTAAACTTGCTCATGTTGTCATCGTGATGAACATGGAAGAAGGCGGGATTGATTTCTGTTTGGGTTTTTAAGAACTAATGGAATTCTATAAAGGTATTAAGGCAAGCATAAATTGCATGTGAATATAAAGTCACTTATATCTAGTGTTAAGACAAGCAATGGGATTATTGAAGCTACAACTAAATTGCATTGTGTATTAATTGTGTTGGTATATATATCTCAGTCCTTCAAATAATAAACATGTTTCTTGATTTTTAAATTTTTAATAAGGCTAGAATCATAGCTGCCACAGTGCTTATAACATTTTCCCTTTTCTAAGATGACATGTCAGAATATTTCATACAATGGGGACGAATTCTGACATTGTCCAGTGCTTGGCGATATATTAATTTTGAGATGCATATAACTTAGTAGATGAAACTGTAACTTAGAATGTGTACACATGTTTTGTAGCTAATCTTGACTATCATCTGGAGTTTTAAATCATTGATAAAATTTTCTCATGTACTCTTATGAGAAACTTGGTTTTCTGTGTTGTGCATGTAAAGTAGGATGCCAGTTTGGTTTTTGATACACCCTTCTGCCTTTTAAGCATATGCATGTTTTTTTTTTACTTGCTTTTAGGCAGAGTTTGCATCTGGATGAGTAGGAAGCTTCTCAAAATGCTTGAATAATCCATGTTCATCAGTTGTAATGTTTATCTTATATTGGTTTTGTATCTGAGGTTCTCTATGTCCAACAAACAACTGTTCAGTGTTTACTTTCCCTTTGCATTGGTGCCTTGAGATTAATGTATGCATTTTTCTGCCTTGTAGGCTGCATAACTACAAAAGAATTAAGCACTGTTATGAGATCCTTGGGCCAAAACCCAACTGAAGCTGAATTGAGGGATATGATCAGTGAAGTTGATGCTGACCAAAATGGAACAATTGATTTTCCTGAGTTCTTGAATTTGATGGCGCGTAAAATGAAGGTCAGATTTTACTTTGTGCACTTGTGGTATTTAATTCATAGTTTAACTCTGATGAAATCAAAATGTGATGGTTGTTGGCCTTCTCATGTCCACCAATACGTTTTTCTTGTCTGCTGGCATCCCTTATTCAATTGTTTGCTTTATTCTTCTGTAATATTATTTTATCATTCAAGCCCAACAGTTTCCTGTAGCAAAAACAGCTACGGACTTCCCAAAACATCTTCAGCAGAGGTTTTGATCTTTGATTGATTGGGATTGAGGTCATCATTTCATAGCGCCACATAAGTGCAGAAGAATCACTGTGGCCAGGTTCAGGTTGTAGCCACATCAAGGATCAGGTAGGTCAAGGGAAGAAATTTTCTAACTGTAGAGCTAGGGGTGAGGTTGGAAAGGGAGGCGCTTATGATGCAACATGATTCACTGCTAGTGCTTCAGAAGTAGATGTGTAGCTGCTACATCAAATCCTTGAACTGCCCCTCAAACGAGGGTGCTCAAGAAGAAATTTGCACAATAGGTTACCAAGTTGAAAGTAATAGATCAAGTTCATTGAGAAACAAGAACTTCAACATAATAACTAATTTCCTAAACTGTAATTTTTAACACCAACTACTTGGGGTTGGTAGATAACTTTTTGTTATGTTAAATTTCCTGTCTCTTCTTCCAAATCTAACTAATTCAGCTTGTGTAACTATGAAGCCCACCAATTGTCTTGAATAATGTGATTTATTGATGCTTTGCTTTGAGGCTTCATAACCTCTAGTTTCATATTGACAACAAGAGAGGGCATGTAGGCCTTCCAATGCTAAACGAGGTTTCTATCCTTTGACCATTGCTCCTTTAAAAATGGATAAAATTGTTAGGGCCTTATCCCGATAGAGGAAAACACTCAATGGACTGATATACAAAAGTGTCCTCATTGGTCATCATTTATCAACACAGTTCTATCTCAATGCTCATTTATGACGAGGATAGTCGAGGGAAGCATGAGGGTGGGTTGTATGGCTATGGCGAAGAGGAAAATGGGCTCGCGCTGGCAGTGAGATAATTTGCCTGTGGAGTTTCATGACAAAAGGGTAGCTTGAGTCATGGGTGGGATGGCCAAAAGTAGGAGATTCCAATACCATGTCACCAACAGATATCTATCTATTGTATGTAAAATGGTATTTCTACCTATATATTTATAGGCTCTAGAATAACTGTTTCATTTAAAAACTTAGTGTTAGACTAGATTATCTCTTCCTATTTTATCTAACAATTCTCAATATGTTGTATGTGAACTGATCTCTTCCTCAGCCATGAATAAATTATCTGCCGATGAGCATGCATTTTCATGGCTGAATATTTACATTTGTGTTGCTATTCACGTTCAACTACTCGTGAGTCTATGTTTCTTCCAAGGAAAAAATTCTTATTTAATTTGTAATAGGAGATATTTTAGTAGAGTTTTTCCCCCTTTACTCTTTTTGTTGAATCCAGTGTGTTGACAAATAGTTCCTACATCCTATTTAACTTTCATCCTTGACTCAAATGATGCATTCATTATATTTCGTTTCTGAATAAATGAAGGATGCTGATTCTGAGGAGGAGCTGATGGAGGCATTCAAAGTGTTTGACAAGGATTCAAATGGGTTCATTTCTGCTCAAGAGGTGCCACAGTATATTCCCATCATTTGAATCTGTAACATGATTACCTGAGAACTAAGAGTGTGCTTATAGTTATCAAGCTTGGAATTGTCTAATCCTGAAACAAAGTTGATATAACTCAATTTCGTTTTTTGTTGGGCTTGCAGCTCCGCCATGTGATGACAAGCCTGGGCGAGAAACTGACAGACGAGGAGGTTGACGAAATGATACGAGAAGCAGACATTGACGGTGATGGGCAAGTGAACTATCAGGAGTTTGTGCAGATGATGTTGGCCAAGTAATAGTCTCATCAGTTTATGGAGACACTCGGTCATAGTAAGTATTTCACTTTGGACCACCTCTACTTGTTAGAACTGTTCTTTGCCTCAACGATGCCTGTTTTAGACCAGTGTTTCCTATGAACTACTTGGCCTTTCAATTTGAGATGTACTAGTGACCTAATATGCTCGTATGTAGTTTTCGATGCCATTATCTGTGATTGTTGCAATTGCATGGTATTTTTCTCTGGTTAAGTGCAACTAAACAAACTAACCAAAATTTTGACTGAAGTGAACTAAATGGTCTACGTGGCCTTCAGTTTATACCTTGTTGCTTGTTAGATTACTAATTCAACAGAGGAAATGTACCAAGACCACTCAGAGCAAGCCACAAGCTTGTGAGACAGAGAAGAAGATGTTAATTTACACTGATGACCTGCACTATGTGCAAAGTTTTGCACAATTTATTCAAATTATTGTCTTTTATTAAATTTAGTTTTTGATAATCCAAATTTATCATAAAGTGGTCGCACTTTATTTTCTTTTCCATTGTACCCTATGCTTAGCTCGCATTTTATGTATGCGCTGTTGAATGAAATGAAATTCCAACAAATCCAATTTAAATCATACAAGAATTTATTTTCTGAAATTAATTTGATGAACATTTTGTACCAATTTGGTTGATGCAAGATATCAATTTATGTGTATTGTCTTCTAAAGCATCACTGGAACGTGAGAAATTTAAAAATAAATAATTTCGGTGAAGAATTTTGATAAATTAATTTGCTGGAAATTGATTTGCTTGAAGATCGAGAAGATGGTAAATGTTCTCTCAGATATGTTTTGCTTCGTTATGTATGGATTTTGTTTTTTTTTTCTTCATTTTTTTATTTAAAGAAACCTTAGGGTAAATTTACATCTCTATCTTGAACCACCCCAAACACCAAACTACATCTTGGCCAGCTGAACTTTTTAATATCCCTTTCTATCCTATATCATGTCTACAAAGTATATGATTCTAAAGCCAAAGTATTATATTGAACGATAAGCATGAAAAAAAGAACACGAAACAAGTTAGATCTTGAGTTCTTATGAACAGTTTGTTATTTTTGTAGAAACTTTATAATATGGAAAAAGTGAGAATCATAGTGTTGACAAGATGCCAAAATTAATGTTGATTGGCATGCAATCAATCAGTACTAATATTTAAAAACATGAGAGCAAACACAATCAAACAAATGCGGCATAATGAGAGACCAACGTATAGGCATCAATCACGAGAGCAATTGTAATATAGAAAAATTGCTGCTTTTGAGAGCAGGTCGTCGAAAGCTTCATCGGAGGTCAGGAATCAATATAAGTCGACTCGCATCATAAAACATTTGGGTCGCAGAGTTAGAAAGGAAAGCAATGTGATGGGAAAGACTATGAAGATTGAAGAAGTTACCAACAGAGGCCATTACGTTTGTTTATGTCTGGAGATCAACTGAACCATGGTATAGCATGATGAATATGTCTCTTGGGTCTTGTGGAATATCTTGAGGGGAAAGGAAAACTAGTTATGCACGAATATCGTCGATAAATCAGACTGGAAATTTAAACAAGAAATGGTTTTCATCAAGGATTCAGGATTGATTATTCAGATGATGATGGATTTTATTGATAAAAGAAAGCATGTCCAATCAAACATATTCCATGTCTAAACGCACTGCATGCTCAATCCAGATCTTTATTCTCCTCCTCGTCCATCGCTTCGTCGCCGATCTTGATCACCTCCTCTTCTCCTCCTCCTGCACTGCTGGTGGTGGCCTCCGACGACACCAGCTGCGCCGCTGCCGGAGCAGCACTGCCGCCGATGCCCTTGTGGTTGTGCATCCACACCTTGAACGCCTGCTTCCTCACCCCGATCTCGCGGCAGAACCTCGAGAGCTGGTCCTCCGCCTCGCCGGCGCGCATGGCCGGCTGGACCCTCGGGACCCTCCACCCTATTCTCTCCGCGTACCTGGCCATCCTCTGCTTCTGCTCCTCCGTGAACCTGGTCCGCGGCCGCCGTCTCCCGCTCGCTGCTGACAGGGTGGCGACGATGCAGTAGTCCGCACGGTGGAAGTTGCGGTGGCAGCCACACGCGCCGCACTGCAGGTGGTCGTTGGCGGCCGTCGGAATGAACTTGCAGCAGCCGTCGATGGTGTAGCTGGCGCCGTGGCTAAGGGAGTGGTTCCTCACGCACTCTCTATACACCTCTCTCACACTCTGATGGTGCGCCATGGGCTGAGGTGTGCCCTCTGCCCTTGCGGTGTGATGTGGGGGCGGAATTTATAGTGGGGAACGTGTAACTTGAAATTACATCCAAGGACTTGGCATTTTTAGCTATTGGCAACCCTACCAAGGGACTCTCGTCTGTCGACCGAGTTATTTTCACAATATTCCTAGCACTCGTTTGGTGTTAAAATAGGAAATTCATGTTTGAGAAATTCCTACTCCGGGTTTCTCCGGATATGCTCGCATTGATGACAATAATCGAAGCCGACAAAATAATATTAGAATGCTTTGATGATTATTCTCACTGAGCTTACGTTACTATAAGAGCGTTTCTGGATTTATTATGATGGTCGGTAAGAGTAGTTTTCCGTGGGCCGAGGCTTAGTTGGTCATCTTCAAGACTTAATTGGTTCGAAGAATTGAAAACTTGAATTATCAAAATTTTAAAAAAAAAACAGAATCTTCAATGTGAAATGACTATGGGTTGGTTCGAAGAATTGAAAACTTGAATTATCAAAATTAAAAAAAAACAGAATCTTCAATGTGAAATGACTATGGGTGCACTCGAAAAAGATGATTGAATTGAAATATTATATTATCATAGTAAATTATTAAATTAATTGAATACTTTCGGGTGAAATTTAATTGTGACCCTTATATGATGTACTCAATGAAGACTAGGGAATATAATAGAATCATAAAACAAGAATAGTTTGATGTTCAATTAAGATGAAATCTATTTCATCTCAAAATGACTAGTCTATTCTAGTACAGCAAATATAACCCCTCTTGAAGCTACTCATGTTGGATTTTAAAATACCGTTCCAAAATGTATTTGTCCATATGAAGCTAACGACTAGTAAATATCTTAGCTTCAATAAGAAGTAATTAACTAGTTAGTCACTATCATATAACCTAATTAAAACTATTGGTCTTGTTTCCTAATAGCTAGTTTTCTTAAAATGCATTTTATATAAGCATATTCTTAGCATATATAATATGACTTTGACCAACTAGTTCTTTATGAAGAAGTATAATATCACATTGGCAATTAGCAAATTCTTCAAGGAAGGCTTTGGTTGATGGCAAGGTGCTCCCTCATGGTTCATTAATCGACTTATTCACTTTCCCCTACTTTTGCCCAACTGTTGAGCATGTTCCAGTTTGATCACCGTATGAGAACAAGAGGTCACGGAGAAATTAATAAAGAAAAATATAATTGTAGAGAAATATGTGAATTTCGATTATGCAATTTTTGAAGCTTTCGTTTTCAGAAATCATAAATGTTAGAGTTTGGTGATCTGAATTCAGTTTGATCCGTTAATTTATTATTAGATATTTTTTTATTAATATGTTAATTAACAGATTCTTTATAAATCTGTTAATTAACAGTTTCATTATTAATTTTTCATTTGACTAAGTATCCTAAGGTCTCTATAAATTGTGTATCTCATAGACAAGTTTAATCAATCAAGAAAGTTATTTAGTTAGCTCTTCTTTCTTTCTCTCTACATCTCTTTTCTTTCTACTTCTCTTTACTTTATCAGAGTCGCCGACTTTGTATTCCATCGTTCATAGTGATTTTTTCTCCTCTGCCCGTGGTTTTTCCCGTCAACGGTTTTCCATGTAAATCTGGTGTGTTCTCTATTGTTCTTGTTGTCGTTTTTCGTATTAATCTCGTTACAAGTGGTATCAGAGCAAGGTTGATTTTGAAGATTTCAACCGGGATTAATGACAACGACAAGCATGAAGTATGATATTCTGCTTTTCGATCGCAACACCAGGATTACGCTGTGGCAAGATAAGATACGAGCGGTGCTAGCCCATCTGGACTTGGACGACGCACTATTCGGGATAGACAACATGCCCTTGACATGGACAAAGGAGGAAAAAGAACGTAAGGATTGAAAAACCCTATCTCAGATCTACCTTCACCTATCGAATGAGATTTTACAAGATGTTTTGAAGGAGAAATCTGCTGCTGCACTATGACTAAAACTGGAGTAGTTGTGCATGAGAAAAAGTCTTACGAGCAAACTGGGTCTAAAACAAAGTTTGTATTCTCATCGCATGGCTGAAGGTACGTCGTTAAGAGATCACTTGACGTGTTTAAGGAAATCGTCTCTGACCTAGAGGCTTTGGAGGTCAGAGGCACGCCCCTGATTTGAAGAGAAATATGATCTCTTTGAGTATTCTTGATTCTAAAGGGTACAAGTACACTGGTGAAGGTGGAGCTATGAAGGTCAGTAAAGGGTTTCTCGTTGTGATGAAGGGACTAAGGAGAACCGCCAGTTTATATGTTCTGCAGGGATCCATAGTAATAGGTGATGTTGTCGTCACAAGGTGACATTGATAAAAGAAGATACTTACAAGAAGCTTGTAAGGAAGCTATTTGGTTGAAAGGACTCTTCAGTGAGCTTAGCGAAGACTTGCAGATTAATATAGTCTTTTGTGATAGTCAGAGTGCCATTTTTCTCACGAAGGATCAGATGTTTCATGAGAGGACAAAGCACATTGATGTGAGGCACTCCCTATAGACAAGTTTAAGCATTGCATGGATTTGGTTGGTGCTAGATGCTGAGATTTGCCTGTGAGGCTTTTATGGAAGAGGTGAAGAATGTTCTTTTAAAGATTTATGAAATTCGCGTCAAGGTGGAGATTGTTAGAGTTTGGTTACCCGAATTCAGTTTAATCCGTTAATTTATTATTAGATATTTTCTTATTAATATGTTAATTAACAGATTCATTATAAATCTATTAATTAACAGTTTCGTTATTAATTTTTCATTTGACTAAGTATCCTAAGGTCTCTATAAATTGTGTATCTCATGGGCAAGTTTAATCAATCAAGAAAGTTATTTGGTTAGCTCTTCTTTCTTTCTCTCTACATCTCTTTTCTTTCTATTTCTCTTTACTTTATCAGAGCAGCCGACTTTGTATTCCATCGTTCATAGTGATTTTTTCTCCCCTGCCCGTGGTTTTTCCCGTCAAGGATTTTCCACGTAAATCTGGTGTGTTCTCTATTGTTCTTGTTGTCGTTTTTCATACTAATCTCGTTACAATAAATTTCTAGAGAGCTCACACTACTACTACTACTACTACAACTACTAATAATAATAATTTAGCAACGAATTTTTGTAATGAAAAAAATTTATCCTAATTTACTTATGAAATTTGTGATAAAAAATGTAATCGTCCTATATTAGCAACAAAATTTGTGACAAAAATAATTTTGTTTCTAAATTAGCACCAAAACTATTTCGTCGCAAAATTCATCAATAAAAATAAATTTGCCGGTCAATTCGTCGCAAATTGGTGATGAAAACTGGATTTGTAGACAAATTGACAACGAACACTAGATTTGTTGTTAAATTTAAAGATCTTAGCCATGGTCGGAAACTCAAAATTGGTGAGGAATCTAGAATTCATCTGCAAATTGGCTACGAATCCTAGATTGTCACCAAATTTAAAGGTCTTTGCCAATTGGTCGGGATCTCAAATTGGCGACGAATTCGGGGTTCGTTGCCAAATCGATGACTAAGTTAAGATTCGTCACCAAATTTAAAGATCTTCGCCATCAACTAGAATCTCAAAAGTAGTGACAAATCTAGAATTTGTCACTAAATTGTCAACGAATCTTGAATTCATCGCCAAATTTATAGATCTTTGCCAATTGATCAAGATCTCAAATTTGGGGATGAATTCAGGATTCAGTGACAATTTGATGATAAATTCTGGATTCGTTGCCAAATTCAAAGACCTTTGCCAAAATATGTCGGGATCTCAAATTTAGTGACTAGCATAGAATTTGTCGCCAAATTAGCAACGAATCCAAGATTCGTTGCCAATTTGGCAACGAAATTGGTGACGAGTTACAATTCACCCCCAAAAACCCCAACTTAAAATTTTCGGCAATTTACCAAAAGACGTACCTAAGAATTGGAAATTATCAATTCCGTATCATAGTTTCTAATTTACCAAAGGGCGCATAACTTTATGTGAACTTCCTTTTATACCCCTCCTTCTAACTGCTGTCTTTCTCATTCTCTCTCTCAGCAACAAATTTCGAGACGGTAGCACGTGACTTTTATTTTAAAATAATATATTATGAAATCGACGCTAAAAACGTAAGATAAAAATTAAAAAAATATTTTAGTTAAAAATAACTCATCCAACGTGATTTAAAAATATAAATAAATAATTTTTATATTTGATTAATAAAAATTAATATATTAAATAATATTTAATAAATATATTAATATATATAAAAAAATCAAAAAAACGTAGGTGCAGCAATAAAAAACGTAAAAAAAATTCAAAAAAAAAACGAATTCAGAATAAAAAAAACGTAAAAAAAATTCAAAAAAAACGAATTCAGAAAATGTAAAAAAAATTCAAAAAAAAAATGAATTCAGAAATTAAAAAAAACGTTGCTGCAGAAATTAAAAAAAAAAAACTGGGCCTGAAATAAAATATTTCAGGCCCACGTTGGGCCTGATATATTTTGATTCAGGCCCGACGTGGAATCAAAATTTTTTTTATTTTAAAAATATATTAATATATAAAAAACCCTATCAAAACACTTAATTTGAAATTAAAATGCAGGGTCTGAAGTCACGCTAGGAGGGCCTGAACATAGATGTGATGTCCATCAGTGAATTTTGGTCAAAACCTACTGATATTTCTAAACTACTCCTATTTGATTTGTGATATCTAATATATAGATGTTTGGACACCTAAAACATCATCTCCTACCTCTACCCTCTCTATTCATATGGAGTTTTCAGAAATCCAGATATGGGAGGTCCATCAGTGGGTTTTGGTCAAAACTCACTGATTTTTCTAAACTACTCCTATTTGATTGGTGATATCTAATATATAGATGTTTGGACACCTAAAACATCATCTCCTACCTCTACCCTCTCTATTCATATGGAGTTTTTAGAAATCCAGATATGGGAGGTCCATCAGTGAGTTTTGGTCAAAACTCACTGATATTTCTAAACTACTCCTATTTGATTGGTGATATCTAATATATAGATGTTTGGACACCTAAAACATCATATCCTACCTCTACCCTCTCTATTCATATGGAGTTTTCAGAAATCCAGATATGGGAGGTCCATCAGTGAGTTTTGGTCAAAACTCACTGATATTTCTAAACTACTCCTATTTGATTGGTGATATCTAATATATAGATGTTTGGACACCTAAAACATCATCTCCTACCTCTACCCTCTCTATTCATATGGAGTTTTCAGAAATCCAGATATGGGAGGTCCATCAGTGAGTTTTTGACCAAAACTCACTGATATTTCTAAACTACTCCTATTTGATTGGTGATATCTAATATATAGATGTTTGGACACCTAAAACATCATCTCCTACCTCTACCCTCTCTATTCATATGGAGTTTTCAGAAATCCAGATATGGGAGGTCCATCAGTGAGTTTTGGTCAAAACTCACTGATATTTCTAAACTACTCCTATTTGATTGGTGATATCTAATATATAGATGTTTGGACACCTAAAACATCATCTCCTACCTCTACCCTCTCTATCTAATATATAGATGTTTTGACCAAAACTCATTGATGGACCTCCCATATCTGTATTTCTGAAAACTCCATATGAATAGAGAGGGTAGAGGTAGGAGATGATGTTTTAGGTGTCCAAACATCTATATATTAGATATCACCAATCAAATAGGAGTAGTTTAGAAATATCAGTGAGTTTTGACCAAAACTCACTGATGGACCTCCCATATCTGGATTTCTGAAAACTTCATATGAATAGAGAGGGTAGAGGTAGGAGATGATGTTTTAGGTGTCCAAACATCTATATATTAGATATCACCAATCAAATAGGAGTAGTTTAGAAATATCAGTGAGTTTTGACCAAAACTCACTGATGGACCTCCCATATCTGGATTTCTGAAAACTCCATATGAATAGAGAGGGTAGAGGTAGGAGATGATGTTTTAGGTGTCCAAACATCTATATATTAGATATCACCAATCAAATAGGAGTAGTTTAGAAATATCAGTGAGTTTTGACCAAAACTCACTGATGGACCTCCCATATCTGGATTTCTGAAAACTCCATATGAATAGAGAGGGTAGAGGTAGGAGATGATGTTTTAGGTGTCCAAACATCTATATATTAGATATCACAAATCAAATAGGAGTAGTTTAGAAATATCAGTGGGTTTTGACCAAAATTCACTGATGGACATCACATCTATGTTCAGGCCCTCCTAGCGTGACTTCAGACCCTGCATTTTAATTTCAAATTAAGTGTTTTGATAGGGTTTTTTATATATTAATATATTTTTAAAATAAAAAAATTTTGATTCTACGTCGAGCCTGAATCAAAAGATATCAGGCCCAACGTGGGCCTGAAATAACCCAGTTTTTTTTAATTTCTGCAGCAACGTTTTTTTTAAATTTCTGAATTCGTTTTTTTTTGAATTTTTTTTACGTTTTCTGAATTCGTTTTTTTTTTAATTTTTTTTACGTTTTCTGAATTCATTTTTTTTTTAATTTTTTTTACGTTTTCTGAATTCGTTTTTTTTAAATTTTTTTTACGTTTTCTGAATTCGTTTTTTTTTAATTTTTTTTACGTTTTTTTTATTCTGAATTCGTTTTTTTTGAATTTTTTTTACGTTTTTTATTGCTGCACCTACGTTTTTTTGATTTTTTTATATATATTAATATATTTATTAAATATTATTTAATATATTAATTTTTATTAATCAAATATAAAAATTATTTATTTATATTTTTAAACCACGTTGGATGAGTTATTTTTAACTGAAATATTTTTTTAATTTTTATCTTACGTTTTTAGCGTCGATTTCATAATATATTATTTTAAAATAAAAATCACGTGCTACCGTCTCGAAATTTGTTGCTGAGAGAGAGAATGAGAAAGACAGCAGTTAGAAGGAGGGGTATAAAAGGAAGTTCACATAAAGGCATGCGCCCTTTGGTAAATTAGAAACTATGATACGGAATTGATAATTTCCAATTCTTAGGTACGCTTTTTGGTAAATTACCGTAAAATTTTTGCGAGATCCCATACCCGTAAAGATCGCCCCCCAGTCCCCATGATCATGCAACAACGATGGCGACAACGACGAACGAGAGCTTGGAGAGAGATGCGGCGGTAAGCTTCCTCCCTCTCCTTTCCCCTTCCCTCTCATTTCCCCTCCCCTGTCACTTGTCGAATTTGGCTGCGGTGATGAGGCTGGCCGGCAGCTGTGGTTGGCCGACCATAATTATTTATGTTATTGTTGTTGATGAAGTACTAACTTTTATTTGTAGTTGTTTTTATTAATATGTTAATAAATTGAAAAAAAAACAGAAAGAAAGGAGTTTGATGTATAAAAAGAACTTGCTTGTTGGGGGTTTAACTGATGAGTTTAAACATGAGTTGAACTAATTTTTGGATTTTGCTTCTAGTAATATTAAGTTTATAGATGGGGATAAAATAAGGTATCCGTGCAATAATTGCCACAATGATAGATTTTTTCTATTTGATAAAGTTCGAAAACATCTTTGCAAATTTGATTTTATACTAAATTACTATAATTGTTAATGTCATTGTGAATAGTTTATATCTGATGAGGATTCTGGATGAAACATATGAGTCTCAATTAGTGGAGAATGAGCCCCCGGGGCTATGGTGCAGCGGTAAGGTCGTTAGTAGTTAACCCAGGCATCCTCGGTTCGATCCCCAGCTACGGCGCATTTTGCAGGAATTTTTCCTTCAAATGGGGCGCGAACCCTGGGACGCTGGGCTACTAGACTGCCCCCGCGAGCGCTTCCCGATTTACCCTGGTGACCGGTGGGAAACTTCCGTAAGGCCGGGCCGGTCACCCCAGGTTCAATTTGTCTGCTGCCTGGTTCATCATTTTTTTTTTCAATTAGTGGAGAATGAGACTTATATGTTTCATCTAGAATCCTCATCGGATATAAATTATTCACAATGACATTAACAATAAATTTGATCTTCACTGGAGATCAAATTTATTATAATTAATTAAATCCATATAGAGAATGATGATTGATGTAACGGGTTAGAGTTTCAATATTCCTGAATTGAGTAGTGAAGATTCTAGTTGCCCTCAAATAGTTCAACAAATATTTACTATTGATACATCACCATTGGAGGAGATAGAAGTACTAGGTGTTGATGAAGCATATTTCCAATTTTAGGAAAGTATTAAGTGCTGCAGGTGAACCAGTGTGACCTAGTTGTGACAGACGTACTAATTATCTTTTACCGCAAGACTATTGAATATCAAGGTAGTGCAGAGGGGAATGATGATGGAGGACCGGGGTAGGTGACGGTTGAATCGGGTTGGGGGAGAAGAGAAACTGGCATTAATCAAAGATGTGGAGGCGGTGAGGCGAGATCACAAGAAGGAGATGGGTGGATCAGGGAGAAGAAGGGTGAGTCATTGAGGGAAATGAGAGAGGGGCAGCCAATGATTTTTGGGTTAGGAAGAAATAATAATTATAATGAATTTATAATTTAAATATTTCCTTAATCAATTAGAGTAGCTAAAACAAACTTTTCCTCTTATCTGTTTATCCCCATAAACTATAAAATAATTCTTTTAAAATCTAAAAAATCCTAAAAATTCTCAAAAAATTCTATAAGGCAATATCTTGATTAACCCCTATTTTATTGAATTGTCGTATCTCACACTATCATCTCATCTCATCTTGATACCTGGTTGGGCAAGTATTGGTTAAGCCTGTCCTTATCTAACCATTATATATTAAGCAAAAAATAAGCATGCAAAGTAAAGCAATAAATCAAGCAATCATGCAATTCAATATGAAAATATTAATTTCATATTGGCTCCTCTTGAATCATAACCTTAATATGGTCTATTTAGTTAGTGAATTTGATTTTTGGGGTTCCAATATTTATTCGGTCTAGCTTGATTAAGCAAATTTGATTTAGGGACTCATTCTTGGACTTAGTTTCTAACATTTTGATTCACCAATGATAGATACGATTTGAATTGAGTCTTAGCCTTGTATTCTAGTCTGGATCATTTGTATACGACCCTTTTAGTCCCAGGCATCATATCAAGGTATTTGGAACCCGAAGTGAACCATTCTAATGATCCTTTAAGGTTTTTAATTTGTGGTTTTAAATTGAAATTTTCTTCCTCAAGTTGTTAGAAAAGAGTTGAAGTTTCAATTTGAACTTGTTTAGTTGTAAATCCTGTTGAGGCAATCTATGGTCCGTGGGACCATGCGTTTTGATGTTTAGGCAAAAGGTTTAAGTTAGGATCACTCTTGTATTTGATATGTGTATTTGAGTGTGTAGATTCTGCATGATACACATAAACTTAGCTTGATAGCTTCGGGTCTGGTGAAGGATGGTGCATCTGAGGGACCATGGATAAGGCAAGAACGATGAGCCTAGGGAAGTACACTTCGAGGCATAGGCGATGGATGACATGTGGAGACGAGCCGTGGGCTTGTATGCATCTACGAGATGAGAGCCAAAGTCGAAGAAGGCTCGAAGGCAACAAGTCAAGGCTGCAAGAAGAGTCAAGTGAGTCGTGAAGGTCCGAGTACTAAGTGAGCTATACTTGGGATGGGAAACCCTAGGTTTTGGATTTGGTCGACTGATGTGGGATCAATCGACTGGTAGAGGCCACAGAAGAGTCAGTCGACTGATCTTCTGTGCAGTCAACTGGTGTCAGTTGGATTTCGAATGGTGAATTATAACATTCAAATTTGGGTGAAGCAGTCGACTGGTGTTGGCACCAGTTGATTGATAACGACTAGTTTAACACGAGCTGTTAGAATACGGAAAATTTTGAGGGCTAAAATGCAAAACTGTTGAACTTAAGAGTTAACTTGTCAAAAGCTGAAATTGGAGGGGCAGGTTGAAAAACGGTCAGCCTTATATTATTTTCCCTGTGGTCGATTGTGATCAAATCCCTAGTTTTTGCGTCCGGCTTCTTCCTCGTTTTCTCCTTCTCCTTCCAAACGGCGAACGCACGCGACTCTCGCGTCATCTCTTCTTCCGAGCGATCGACCCAGCGCTGGAGGTCGGCGAGCCCTTCTTCAGTCGAGCCCTAGGACCCATCTGTTGGGGGTTGGGTGATCTGGGAGTTGCTCCTCGCCAAGTGGGTCGACGACGATCGCCGCCTTCAGAGTCGATAGAAGGGAGAGAGGCTCGCGCGTTGAGTTGGAGGATCTGAGGAAGGAGGCCTCCGATCTTTACCCTTCATACGATTTGGCCATCGAGCGATACCATCACCGAGGATTGCCGGCGTAGCTATGAGTTTCTGTTACACTTGAGGTATGCTTAGGGTTTCTAATTGTTGTGGCTTTGAGGAGTTTTGGATTAGCCTCTGGTTGGTTGTAATCCCTTCTTTGGCCGAATTAGGAGGGAATCTGAAGGAGTTTCTTGATTCACCGGGAGATGGGCAGATCCTCTGAGTTGCGCCAGATCCGGAACAAAGGACTTCTTACCGGCCACCACTGAGGTAAGGTTTGGTTTCCATGTATAGGTTTGAATCTGTGATGGTGGTTTGGTCTTGGTCGGATTTTTGCCCTGGTTTGGATTTTAGGATAAGAATTTGGTTTGATCTTTCTCCTTCCGTGGCTGTGAGCCTGCTTTACGCATGGGATGATCTGATTTAGGTTAGGTATCTGTCGTGAATTGTGGTTATGGGGATTTTGATCCAGTTCTTGGGTGAACTTGTTCAGCCGTGAGTTTTGGGAGAATATGCATTTTTGGATCTTGCTGATTGGGTTGTCTCGGATTAATCTGGTGGTATAGCTTTTCGGTGTTGGAGGTGGGCTAGGAGTATTCTGTTTTGTTTGGAAGGAATTCCATTTGAAGAGCTCGAGCTATACAAGATTCCTTTGGTGTTTGGGATCGTTCTGTATGAGTGTTGACTTGATTTTCTTTGCTTAGAACAGGTGTTGTTCTTGAGTTAGCTTGGTAGGTTGGTAGCTAAGTGATTTTGTATGTGATGCAGGACCTTGATTGATTTTGCTACCTTGCGGAGATATTATATTGCACGGGGGGATCTCGACGCCTGGACTTTTACTTTGAGGCGGGTACCTCTGACTTATCTTTTAGATTAGTCCTAGCAGATATGCTTGATATGCTATGTTTAGCGGTAGGGTAACGTAGTATTTTATACCTGCTCTACCTTGGCTGATACTGTTTATGATGTACCTGGCATGTGATACCTATACCTTTAGGACTTAGGCTATGGTGCATTTGTTTATGATCCTTGCATATCATGTTGATATAGGTGGACTAGATAGTGTATGCTGTTTGACCAGAGTCATGCATCATCGTGCACTGTGCATCACTGTCGATCAGTGGCCCCTTATGGGTGAGTCAGGTCGACAGTTATACTGACCTATCCATACGACCACTCATGGGTTAGTGGTTGACGGGGTATGGGTAGTGTGCTCTGTGCTGCTCCGCTCATGCACTCATGGGTTAGTGAATCGGAGCGTGGTAGCAGACAGAGGTCCCTCCTTGAGTGGCCCATATACCAGGAGTTGAGAGAGATAGGTCTCTCCCCCATTTATATACATGGGGTAGGTGTTAACACTCAGATAGAGATATCCTCCAGAGATGGCCTGGGGCTGATAGTGATATAGCCAGGATAGGTGATGGCCTGAGGCTGATAGAGATATCACCAGGATAGGTCTTAGCCTGGGGCTATTAGTGATATAGCCAGGATAGGTGATGGCCTGGGGTTGAAAGAGATATCGCCAGGATAGGTCTTAGCCTGGGGCTATTAGTGATATAGCCAGGATAGGTGATGACCTGAGGCTGATAGAGATATTGCCAGGATAGGTCTTAGCCTGGGGCTATTAATGATATCGCCAGGATAGGTCATGGAGTAGGGGTGTTACACCGACAGCATACTGTCTACTCGGTTGCTCAGGATTAGCAGCGGCAGAGTACGGACGGCAGTCACAGCTCTACGCAGGAGGGTGGCCTCCGCTCAGCTTCCTCCCGTACGTAGCTGACGATGTCCGACCGGCGACAGAGGTGACCATGTCATTGCACCATGTGCATACGAATCTTTTGCACTTGCCCGTGTTTGTTATACTTGGATGCTGCATATGATTGACATGTACATACAGGAGACCCTTATGTCAGTTTCGACGACTCAGCTAGATTGGTATGGTATTCCTATTCCTATTCCAGTTATGTCTACCACTGTATGTACCTGTGTTAATTCGATAGCCTGTTACTCTATTGCTAGCTAGACTATCTTGTATATCTGATGAGATATTCGCTGAGTATTGTTACTCACCCCGTTAGCTCCCTGTTTTTATTTCAGGATGATTGTCTGGAGTGCTCGGCAGCCTGTCCCAGTTCGCGTATTTCTTCGAGATGACTCCGGGATGTTTCTTTTACTTGTAGTGGTACTTGTTGGTACCCATTCTCTGTTCTTTTACTTTATTTTTCCGCTGCTGTATTCGTGTTTGGTCGTGTCCTTTTATACGACGGTATAGTTGTACTTTTGTGAGCCATGGAGGCCTTGTGCTTTGTGTTTGTCGTAAGTCGTACCGGTACGCAGCTTTCATCACCGTCTCGCTTTTGTGGATTGCAGATAGTTGTTCCAGCCCTATAGGCTGTGGTACAATTATCTGAGGTGGTCGTAGAGGTTAGGTTTCTGAATTGTCCGTCGGACGAGGGAGTGGCAGTCCGGTCGGTATCGGACGGGCAGCTCCTCGGGGCGTGACACGAGCTCTATTTAAGGGAGCTCGGTTTGGCTGAGCAAAGGTTGACGGAACAAGCTTGGTTAAAGCTTATTAGTAATCTACAAGTACTCAGGTGTTCTTGCGAGTTTGTAAAGAGGTTTCTCCAACCACCAGAAGCTACGCGAGCATAGCCGAAGGTTTTTTGGGGAGTTATCCGCCGACGGATTGGGATTGTCCACCTTACGGGCAATCGTGGAGTAGGAGTTTTATCTCTGAACCACGTTAAATTGGTTTGTGTTCTTCCTTGTTAGTTTTAGTTTATATTATTCCGCTTGCGCACTAACATGTGTAGGAAGAACCGACGAATTTGTGGGTGATCGGCTATTCACACCCTCTAGCTGGTCCATCGGTCCCAACAAATCCTAGGTTAGTCTTCTTCTTTAAGGCTTTAACCTCCTTTTGAAATGACTTGACCCGAACGTTAGATTTGGCTAGCTCTCGAGTCAGATCGTAAATTAAGGAATATAGTTTATTGAAGTGGAGAGTCTACCTTATTATTGGGTATGTTTGAAACAGATACATATCCTTACCTTATCTATGATTTAGCTTCAGATCCAGACTTGAGCTCGGACTCGGTCTCGACCACTTATTCTCGTGCCGATAGTGCAAGAAAACTTGCTTGAGCTTGTTCTTCCTCGTTTGAATCTTCCAACGATAATTCCTCCCACGTAGCTTTTAGTGTTGTCTTCCTTCGTTGCTTCTTGTCTTTCATTAGGTTTGGACATTCTGCCTTGAAATGTCCCTTTTTGTTGCACCCGTAGTAGATCACTTCGGACTTAGATTTTGTTGTTTGGCTTTGTCTAGTTAATTACTTGTTCTTCTACTGGATCACCTCTTGATCTTGTGCTTAGTGAACCCTTACTTCTTTTTGAATAGTTTTCTGACTAAGTAGACTAGAATACAATTCGTGTTCAGATTCAGGTTCATTTTTGGACTTCTATTTTAGCTCCTTGTCATTGAATTTTCCCGCTAGTAGAGTGGCATCTTTCTCGACAGGAGCATCATTAGTTTGTTCATGTTATTCGAATTCAAAAAATAACTCATCTAACTTTATCTTTGAAAGATTTCAAGAGACCTTATAAGCATCTACCATTGATACCCATAAGATATTTCTTGAAAATGCTTTCAATGAATACCTAGTTACGTCCTTATTCTCGATTGGTTGCCCAATCACATGAATTCTATTAAGGAGGTCTTAGATCCTTGCGTGGAGCTGACTTTTTGACTCTTCTTCCTACATTTTTTAAAAATATTATATAGTTTATTCAAAATTAAATTATGCTTACTTACTTTGGTGTCGAAAGTCCCTTTGTGAATTTCGACGAGTTTGTCCCTTAAGTCCTTCGCATTGATGAAGGGGCCAACGCGGTTGAACTCTTCCTACGTTAAACCACATTGTAAAGTTTGAGAAGCTTTAGCGTCGGTCTCGATCTTCTTTTTTATTGGTGGGTCCCATTTGTCGCAGAGTTGTGACTCCTTCTCTGGCGGTGGGGATAATGAATCCAATTTGGATCACTATCCACATTTCCACCTAAGTATTCAGGGTTCCAGCAGTCGAAGTCTTCACAAGAGAAAAGAGGCGGACCTTCTTAATGGGCCATCAAAACAAATATCGCACAAGAAAAACAAACAAGAAAAAGTATACGAATACTTGGTCTTGGATTAGTAGTGCGAGAGGAGAAAATAAACAGAAAAATATAACAAAAGTAACAAAAAGAAGTTGGTCGAATGGTAGTTACACCAATTTAGAGCTCTCTCGCTCTGATATCAATTATAGGATTGTAAAAGCGCAAGAAGGGGGTGAATATTGCTTGTTGTTTTTTTCACATTTTTCATAAATTTATTTTGAAAACTCTTTTTAACATTAGTAGTGGGAATGGAAAGAAAACACATCACTAAATGATTTCTTTTTTACTTGGTTCATAGCTCGATGATTGCTAGTCCAAGGCTCGCAGTCGTTGACCACTTCGAATGGGCAATCCACTAAAAGATCTCTTTCTCCGAATAGAAACTCGAAGTCGAAGATTCATCTTTTACAAAAGATGGGTAAGGTAACTGATTTACCGACCCTTAAAGATTGTGTTTGAAAAAGACGAGTGTGACAAAATAAAAGTATGCCGACAAAATAAGATTTGAAGTAGAGTGTCATCATCAAAGCAACGTTTTGGTGTTGTAGCATCTTTTCGGAGCATGTAGCACTGGTAAGAGGAGTAGAACAATTGTTATGAAGTTATCGTGCGATGTTGTTTTTATTGACCATTCCGGGTGCTTGGAATCACCCCGGGTGCCTCCAGCTGCGCCAATATGATCCAACACTATCAGTGACTTAGCCATCCTCGGGCGCTTGATCCCTTACGAGCACTTGGACCGCTGATGTGGCATATACAAGGTAGAACCCTCTTCGACTACGACTTATCCTTCTCTAGGAGCCTGGATCCCTTTTGGGCACCTAGATGCCAATGTGTGCTGACCAATCAGAGTGTACTACCTCATTGAAACGCTGGCTTGTGTTCTGGCTATCTTGGAACTTGTATCTTGTCCGGTCACCCGGACCTCTTGGAGCTTGAACCTCTTCGATGGCCCAGAGTGCACTGTTCCGACCACATTTCGATCTCAAGTTCTTGCACCACATAGTTAGCATAATATGGATAATATGTAAATTTAAATAGTGACAGTCTTATAACTGCCCAGTCTTGACTTCGGTTTTTTAATTAAATCCTAGGTCAGACCAATGCTTATTATTCCCTTCAAGGGAAAGCCTCCTTACCCACTTCTCTCAGAAGAGTTTGCCTGACTTGCTAAACATCTAGTCCTCCTACTGGGCATCCATTCCTCTGATCCCCAGAGCTTCCTTTCAATGTTTGGTCCTTATTGACCCATTCAGCTGCTAGACGCCAGGTTCATTGACATATCTAGACTTTCCGTCTGGTGTCCTTGATCTGCCAAATTTTTTGCCTTGTTTCCGATCCAACTGACCTACTAGGGTTTCCACTTGTCTAGTATCCAATCAACTTGACATACTAGGCCTTTCTTGGTTGAGCTATTGTACACTTAGTTAATTTTGTTAGATCACAATATAACTTAACTTTAAACCTTTGCCAATATCAAAATTAGATTTGATTATCTAGTATTCCTTGCACTAACACTATGACCCCATTTTTTTATGTGTGTTAAAAGGGGAGAAATGAGTTTAAAAGTTAAGTGTTAAAATTATTTGGTATTCTTAAAACCTATGAGATGATAAACTCGGGGGAGAGTTTGATTTAGGGGGAGTTTTTAAGAAGCAATTAATTATTTTAAACTTAATTTGAATTAGGTTGTCAAATACAAAAAGGGGAAGATTGCTAGTATAAGGAGAACTAGAATCGAACCTATATTTTGTTATTGTCAAAGGTTCAAAGTTAAGTCTTGTTATGCTCTACTGGATTGATTAAGTGTGCAGGTTACTTAATTTGAAAGGACCTAGTAGGTATGTTAGACCAGATATTAGCCAATGCAAGCCTTGCTAGATTGAGAACACCAGACAGAAAGTCTAAATGGATTAGTTGATGAGACATTTAGAAAGATGAACTCTATAGGTAAGGGAGGACAAGATATCAAGTCAAGAGAAAGCCCTGGCAGGACAATCAGATGTTGAGCAAATAAAGTCCAAACAAGTTTAGAGGATCAAATGTTTGGTGGGTAAGTAGATGTAAACTCCTGGACTTGAGTGGTTCCTTTGAAAAGAAGAACTATGAAGTTGTGTCCCAGTTGGGATAAACCTTAGGTATTGATCTGACTGAAGAAACAACGGAGATTTCTAAGTCGAAATCATATATTCATAAATGTTAGACTCACTCATGCATATTATCTATTATATAGCTCTGTTTTGCAATATCATTATTATTGTATTACTATACTAACTTTGTTTTGCATGTAAACTAGAGCTGCCCATGGGGCTGGGTTCAGCTCAGACCCGACTCGGAACTGGCCCGGGTCAACGGGTCGGGTGACCCGTTGACCCGGTTCACCGGGCTAAACCGAAATCGGCCCAACAGGATGTCGAGCTGGTTCCATTTCCCAGGGGAGGAAAATCGCGAATCGGCGGTTCGAACCGCCGGTTCAAATGGCTCCGAACTTTAACCGGCGGTTCGGAGCCGTTGGGGTTATTTTTTTGTTTTTTTTGTTTTTTTTAACGGTTGAGATCATTTGACCATTTTTTTTATCAATGACTATGATTTAGTAACTGTTATGATCCAAATGCTATAAATAGGGAGTTCATTTCATCATTTTCACACACATCTTCTCTTCTCTCAATCTCTCATTCTCAAGTCTCAACTTTATATTCTCTACGCGTTCTTCATCTTTCGACGATAATGGAAGGTGGTCACAGAGTTTCATCATCTCGATCTCGGAGGGGAAAGGAAATAGCGTATGAGGATCCCAACATTCAAATTCAATCCACCGATGATGAGACCGAGGCTCAGCCCCAACACCTTCTGATGCCCGAAACGCAATGAAGTACCAATGAAATTACTTCTAAGGTTCGGGAAAATTCTCCTTTAAAATCTTCTATTTTCACTAAACATTTTGAGAATGTCACACTTCCGTCGGGAGAATTGCGTGCAAAATGTAAGCATTATAATGCTTCCTACAAATTCCAAGCCGGCGGCGACTATGGGTCGTTAAAATGACATGTAGAAATGAAGCACTCGACGGAATATGGACTTGACCGCTCTCAAACACAATTATCAAGATTTTCTAGTGGTAGTAGTACTGATTCTGGTTTTTTTTATATTCGGATAATAAATTAAGAGAATCATTAGCTAAATTTATTTTCGTAGAACATCTTTCTTTTAGTTTTTGATCTAAATGCACATTTGAAGATTTTTGTAAAGAATCTCTTAATCCAGCTGCTAAACGTGTTCTTAGGATTATACTTACTCGTACAATTAAAAGATTAGTAAAACAAGGAAAAAATTTTAATTGATGAATTTAGTAAATTAAATAATAAAGTTTCTTTATGTTTCGATATTTGGAGTGATCATTGGCAAACTCATTCTTATATGGGTGTGACTTGTCATTGGATTGATAACTCTTGGATCCCAAAAAAGATTGTTAGCTTATAGCTAGAGTTTTTGATCAATCACATACTGCCCATAACATTGCACAATTATTATATTTAATTTTAGAAGAATATGAATCGACTGATAAAATATTTTCAATATTATTAGATAATGCTAGTTCTAATACCGTTTCTATAGATTAAATAAAATTTGTTTCTCAACTTGTTATTGGTGGTTTATTCATTGTGTATGCCATGTTTTAAATTTATGTGTTCAAGATGAATTAAAATTTTTAGAAAATTATATTCAACCAATTAGAATCGTAATTTTATATTTACGGCTGCATCCATCTATGATGAAACAATGGGGTAGATTTTGTAAAGCTAATGGAATGAGACCTAAAAAATTTTCTCATGATGTTCCAACATGTTAAAATTTAACATATCAATTATTACAAGATTCATTTCAATATAAAGATTTATTATGCTTATTTTTTTGCACAAAATAGTAATACTAATATATATTTATTTTCACAACAATGGAATATTTGTATTAATATTTGTGAAATTTTAAAAGTATTTTACGATGCAACTGAACAACTTTCCGGTGTTTATTATTCTACTGCTCATTTAGTTTTAGTGAATTTTTCTAGTATAGTATTAATATTAAATGAACATACTAATAATGAAGCTTTAATCGAAGGAGAATTAGTGATGGATACTAAACATCCATCGTTAACATCGAAGGAGAATTAATGTCAGTAGCAAAAAAATTGATGGAAATCCGAGACCGAATAGTGACAGCATATGTCCATCGCTACAAGTTAAAATCCGTCGATAGTAGTGACAGACAAGTTAAATCCGTTGTAATTAGCGACGAAAAACAATAGCGATGGATCAAAATTGTTCATCGCTATAGTCTGGATAAACTTAGGGTTTGGGTCCCACCGCTACCTGCCTCCTCACGCGTACATTCTCTCCTCAGCGATTCTCTCCTCTGGCGATTCTCGTTCTTGCGACCGGTGATCTCCTCTGGGCTCTCTATCTCTGGCGATCCTTGCTCTAACTTAAAGTAAATGTGTAATTTTCTTGTCGTTCTTGTTCCTCCTTTGACCGCGCACGGTAAAAGGGGACTGTTTAATGATGCGTATCATTGTCGTTGGATTTCATATTTCAAATTCTTACTGTGTATCATTACTCTTAAATTTATGATCAAATTTTATATATATATATATATATATATATATATATATACACACACGATTTTGATATGCTGCGGACCGCGTATGTGGCTCCTGCCTGATCGGTCAGGGAAGTCTCTGACCGATCAGGCACCTGCCTGATCTGTCAGGGACATCCCTGACCGATCAGGCAGGTGGCTGATTGGTTAGGGACTTCTCTGACCGATCAGGAAGTTGCCTGATCGGTCAACTTGATGGATCCGCCGTTACCCAGTGCCGACGGGGTTCACCGCTATCTCTAGAGTTCACCGCACCCCCTAGGGTTATAGTTTTATTCGGGGGCGGCGGCCTTCGGCCGCCGATGGTGTCTGATCGACGATCGGCCACTATCGGCGCAGCGAGTTGCCAGACCAATCAGGCAGTTGCTTGATCAGTCTGGCGCTTGGTCCGCACGTAGTTCGCACCGTGCGGTTCTCACCGCGCGGTCCGCAGCAGATCATTTCTCTCTCTCTATATATATATAAATTTATGATCAAATTATATATATATATATATATATATAGAGGAATGATATGGTACACAACCATGTGCACCTACATAGGTGGCAACCTGCACATTATTTATCAAAAAATGCATGATAGAAATGAATGATCAAGATTTCGCCACCTAAATAAGTACTCATAATTATGCACTATAAGTTGTGCATCGCAACAAAGTTATATATATATATATACTCAAATAATAAATTTTATTTATCAAATAAATAATATAATATTAAAGACGATCACTATTAAGGATATATTTCAAATATGACACACGTCGGCTACAATATAATATTAAAGACGATCACTATTAAGGATATATTTCAAATATGACACACGTCGGCTACACTACTAGCCCTCGGTGATCGACGTGGATGCGTCGGTAGGAGACTAGCACAGGTGAAGGAACCGCTTGGGTACAGGTAGCAAGTATGTTTGACAGCAGAATACCGTAGTGGATGAGAGCTCAACCAAATTCGATCGAACTCGTAGAAAGTGGTGCGATCGAACCTACGGTGAGGTGGAGATATTGATCCGCATCAATTCACTAAATCTAAAATTTCTTATTTTTAATATTTTATGTTAAAATTTAAATTTAACATTTTTTATTTTAATTATCTTATCGATTACGATAATATCATATACAAATAATATATATGATAAAAATATATCTGGGATGTTTCCGAGGAGTTTATTCATACTCCGGTATAAAAAGTATTTGCTCAAGCTGATCAAAATCGTTGTTTCTTTCTCCCGCTTCAAATCAAACTTTCAAAAACAAATTAAATCCACTAATTAAAAAGAATACCACACCACTTCAAATCTGCAACAGAGAAATTAACAAATTTGATCATCAATTCTTTTGGTCGTCGTTCGACAACAAGGAATCCTCCCGGCGAGGCCTCGGCGCCGACGGCGAGACTTCCCCGCCGGGCGGCATGTCAGAGAGCAGGGCCTGCCAGCGGCGGACGCTGACCGAGCGCGCCGGTCGGAAGCTCAGGCTCCTCCTCATCCCGTCGGCGGAGAAGACGTTGGAGGACTTGGAGAGGATGAAATAGACGAGAGCTTGGACCAGAGCAAACACCGCCACCTTTGTCAACATGTCGGAGTCGGAGAAGAAGCCGTCCATCATTTTCCCTAATTCGATCGTCGTCGGGCTTAATCAACGGAAAAATGCGAGAGAGATTAATTATGAAGATGAAATTAGAAGAACTCGTTATATAGACGGCAGTTTGCTTGCGAGCGCCGCAGTCTAAGCTTTGACTGACACGTCAATAATCGTGGTCTGGATTAGGAACCCGACCAGAAAGAGCTAGCCGTCATCGGTAAACGATGTCGGCGGACGCGGTTAAGTCGCGTGGCGGTGGATGGAAATTAAAACGTGCACGCCATTCGCCACAGGACTTGTTCACGTGTCGATTTCGTGCTAGATTATGTGTAATAATTGAATCGTTGTTGCGTGCAGATTCCGCTCGCTGACGCCGGTGTTCAATATCGGCGATTACGGAATTACATAGCTCATTTTTATTAATGCCTAGATCACATATTATGATTTTATATTTTTCAATTTATACAATTTTTTAAAAAAATATTTATCTACGTGTACACATTTATTTGACCCATGGACATTAAAAACTTAAAAAACAGATCACGTTAAATTAGATTTTTAAATACTATTTCCGAGTCATATGAATATAATGATCATGATTTGACTGGAATATGAAATTCACTAATTATCAAAATTCATTATGATCTTAGACATTTGAATCAACCAAAATCAATACCAAAACAAAAACTAATGCACTTCTAAAAGCGTCCTAAGTCTCATCATACACTCAAATCTTAATTTCACACTCTATGGGTTTACAAATTTAGACAATTTAGTATAATTTTGACATAGCTCACTACGAGATTTAAGTCTATATATCATATTCACTTAACAATAATATTAATATTTTTTTTGGAAATCTCTATGTTAGTATATAATAAAAAATTATTTATATAAGAATAGAATTTATCTAGAATATAATTAGTCTTCTAAATTTATCTATATATATATATATATATCCTTTTCATATGTAAACCGTAAGTTTTATGAATACAATTATTTAGCCATCGTTTATTTTCTTCTTTCTCTTGTCTCCCTCCTTCTCTTTGGATCAGTTTTAGATTATCTTTGTATTATTTTCATGATATCATAGCACAATCCTACCGAACTAAAAAAATTGAATTTGGAAGGATTGCAATATCATCGTCGAGATTTATGATTTTCAAATGTCTGAAGGCCGATTATTGTGAGGTTTATTCAGCGTTTTCTATGTCATGGTTGGTTTAAAACTGCATTAGTAGAAGAATTATATTTTCTTAAGTTTTAACCGTTAGATCGCTCTAAAACTTTGACAGAACATTTCTCGTACCCAGGGCTATATTTTGAACGGTGGAGATCGAATTTTGAGTTCTTTAAATTCACCTAACTACTGAAAATTATAGCTATTGATTCTGTATTCTCCTTGAAATTTTGATAATCAATCACAACAATGATTCTTTAAATTTGGAGCATCGAACATGGCAGCAGTAGTTCCTCCTACAGATTCTAGAGGGACTCAATCATCCAATGCCATAATTGCAGCTCTTGCCAAACAGTTTCAAAAGTTTCTTGCATCTCATCCACATGTTATGTCTGCTTCTTCTCACAAAGGTTTGTCCTATAATGGTATCTCATGTATACTTTCTACTATCTGGATCTTTGATTCTAGAGCTTCGCATCATATGTCATCTAATGCCAATTCTTTTGTATCTATAAATTCTTCTCCTTCTGTGTCGATCATGATCGCAGACGGTTCTCCCATATCATTAGTTGGTGTTGGCTCTATTTCTACATTTAATTTGTCTTTGTCTAATGTCTATCATATTCCTAATCTTACTTTGGATTTTGTCTCGGTTAGTCAATTATGTGATTTTGATTTCTCAATTTCTTTTACTTCATCTTCTTGTTATATGCAGGATCTGTGATCTTAGAAGCAGATTGGGATAGGTCGTAAACAGGGGGGACTATATGTACTAGAATAACTAAAAGTTCTAGATGTTGCAACATCTGTTAGATCGTTGTTGTCTTGCTAGAGGGGGAGTGAATAGTAACTTTCGATTTTCTTCCTACAATTGTTAGTGCGCAAGCGGAATATACTAACTAAAAACAAAACTAATAACAAGGAACACACATATTTACGTGATTCGGAGATAAAAACTCCTACTGCCAGGAGTGGGAAGACCGTAGGGCACGGCTTAGAGAGCCGCCTGATGGAGTTAAAGGGGTCGTGTCGCTATAGGTAATGTAATCCAGTACTGTGTAATATAATTGAGCTTGTAATGTAATCCAGATTATTATATGTTGTTGACCTTGTAATACAAATTACAATACTTTTACTAGCTTTTGTAATGCAAATTACATTACATTACAGTTTTAAAACTGTACCAAACAAACTAATTAATCTTGTAATGTAATCCTGATTATATTACAAAACTAATTATATTTTACCAAACGTAGTCTAAGGGTGTGGCACCAAATTACAGAGGAGTTTCCTGATTACTACACATAGCCGCTAGGTTATAATAGGATGGCTTGTGGGAGTGTTAATACATAAGTTGATGCAAATGGTCCACAGATTCCACTTCAGTAGGCAAAACGCATGAGAAGAGAGATGACTACAGAGGAGATCAAACAAGCAGTTTTCAGCATTGGAGATGATAAATCCCCAAGTCCGGATGGGTATTAAAGTGGTTGCATTAAAGTGGCTGCTCAAAGAAGCCTGTAAGACGATAGAGCCGTGAATTTCAATTGGGCCATCGGATTGACGCGCTCATTTAAATAATTTAAATAGGTTAAATTAAAATTGTATTAACTCGTTAAAAGAGGACTTAAATAGGTTAGTCTGTGTCGGTTGTGGGTTCGAGCATGTCCATTTGTGATGGCTCTGGTTGACCTACATCTTGAGAAGGAAAAAAAAATTAAAATTGGATTATGAATTATGAATTTTTGGTGACATATATTTTTGTAATAAAAGTTATAAATTTTTTATTCCAAATGCTTTGGCTAATTTGTATAAGTACGAAATTAAAAATTAAGAATTTTATTGAGAATTTTTTAAAAAAAATATTTATCATGAAATAATTAAATTAAATGAATATAAAGATTTTTTTTTAAATTTTTTTTGATGAGTTAGTAACTCATAGCCCGCTTTGGATTGGGTGGATTGTAGATTTTTCAACCAAAGGATGGTGGATCGGCCCTCGTCACTTTGCCCCTTTAGATGAATTTTTGGCGGACGGATCCGCACCATGACAGATCCATCTGACAACTCTAGACATAGCTAAATAGAGCAAACAAAATGGTGCTAAAATGTATCAATTATGGAACGTCCATAACAAAAAGGATGTTTGAAGGAGTCTATACATCTCCACTAAAGTTCAAGTGTACAATATACTATTTATAGTATATTTTGATGTTTAAGTAATGTTTAACTTATAAATAAAAGAAGATAATATAGAAGTAATACAAGTAGTTGATGTGGTGATGTTAAACTATGAGGTTATTGATTCATAATAGTACTAGTTAAATTTGGTAATATACGCCAGTTTAATCAGTAAATTTATATTTATGCTAAATTTAACATCAAGCTACATGTTGCAGTAAAGTGAAGTTCTCACCCTATCTACTCCTTCAAGAAAAATCTTATACACTTTAGATATTTAATTTTATCTTAGCACAATTATTTTTTATATGGAAAAGATTAAAAATCCAACGAGATATTTTTATAACCCTAAACATTATTATAATATATATATATATATATATATATAGAATTAATCTCCTATGGACCGCTTCCTGCGGACTGAATTACCACATGTGCTTTTATTATGATCGTGACTCAGGGGAGAAATTTGTTTTCCACCCTCTATTCACTTGATGGTTGATTATAAGTCGATTATGTAATTTATCTCTCTTATATTACCAATAAATGAACCCTAAGAGATATTAGGGAATATTATTCTCTTTATTAGAGAATATTTATTTCTTTAACTTTCTGATTTATTTGTTTCCTAGTATTATAATAATCTCTTTATCTTTATTAGAGAATATTTATTTTCTTAGATTTCTAGTTTATTTATTTCCTAATTTTGTTATATTCTCTTTATTAGAGAATATTTATTTCCTTAACTTTCTGGTTTATTTGTTTCCTAATATTTAGATGTTTTGGTATTTATATATCATACATCTCATTAATAAAATCAAGTATTCAACTCTCAACATGGAATCAAAGCGATAAACTTAACAGCAATTTTTTTTTCTCTTTTCTTCTTTTTTCTCTACACAAATCCTAGTCACCGCCCACAATGGCCACTGCCAACGACATCATGACCAACCGACCTCCGACGATGTCCTATCAGCCACGCCCTTCTGCTCTAGTGTTGCCTACACCCCCGCCTACGCAGTCGGCTACATTCGGTCCCAATCGCTACCTTGAATGTTGCCAGATATGTAGTGTCACAGGTCACTCTGCTCGTCAATGCAGTTATATGCCTGTCTCAATGCTAGCCTTGCTTCCACCGGCTCCGCCGTGTGCTTCGCATATCACATATAGTGTACCGTTTGCTCACATTGCCGTTCATTCTACCCTTTGGTCTGATCTTCAGGAATGGGTGGTTGACTCTGATGCCTCGCATCATATCACTACTAATCTCGCTACTCTTTCGTTGCATGAGTCATACTTTGAGAACGATAGTGTTATTATTGGTGATGGTTCTAGACTATCTTTTACCCACACTGATTCTTTCTCTTTCTTAACTCCATGTTTCCCTTTAATTTTCTCCAATATTTTATATGTGTCCACTATGTCAAAAAATTTGATTTCTGTCGCAGCACTCTATGCTACTAATCCCATCATATTTCTTTTCTTTGATTCTTATTTCAGGTGTTGGATTGTCATACGAGGACGATATTGGTCAGTGGGGCCCATAGAGATGGTGTCTATTACTGGCCAAAATCTACGTCTAAGCTATCGTTTGCTTCCACCCTTTCTACATCTATCTTGCCATCTGTGTCCTCATGGCATAGTCGTTTAGGTCCTCATTGGGACCTTCATTTTTGCGACAGTCTTTGTCTTCATTGGGACCTTCATTTTTTACAGGTACTTTGTCTAATTTTTCTTGCACTTCGTACAATATTAATAAAAGTTATAAACTGCCTTTTCATAAATCTAGTTTTTCATCTTGTGCTCCTTTGGATATTGCCTTTTCTTATATATGGATTTCTCCTATTTAGTCATTTGATGGGCTAAGATATTATGTTATCATCGTTAATCATTTTACAAAGTATATATGACTTGATCTTCTTCGCAAAAATTTGAATGTATACTCCACCTCTATTGCGTTCAAAACTCTATTAAAAATTGGTTCTCAATAACTATCAAAACTCTCTTCACTGACAATGGGAGTGAATTTTTATCACTTCGCTCCTTTCTTGCTACTCATGGTATTAGTTATCTTACCACCCCTCCATATACTCCTGAAAACACTGGATACTCTGAATGTCATCATCATTACATAGTCGAAACTGGCCGCATTTTGTGGCACAGAGCGCCTATTCCACTTACTTTTTGGCCTTTTACCATTGCTGTAGTTGTTTATTTGATTGACCACATGCCTAAGGTCGGTCTCTCTCACGTGTCCACCTTTGAAAAATTATTCTCCATCGCTCCTGATCTTTTGAAGCTTTGTGTCTTCGGATGTATGTGCTTTCTATAGTTGCGCCCCTAATCCCACCATAAGTTTGATCCCAAGTCATGCTCCTGCGTCTTTCTTGGTTATTCTCTCACTCAGATTGTCTTCCTATGTTATGATCTCACTCTCAGAAAAAAACTTTGTATCTCGTCATGTTATGTTTGTTGAGCATGTTTTTCCATTTGTAGACCTCCTCCCTGGGTTCCGCAGTAATAGACACTGACTTGAGCTTTCTATTGCACCAGTTCTTTCGTGGGACCCTTCAACACCGGTGCCGCAACCTGCCACTTGTTGTAGCCACCAGTAGCTGACTCGTTCATCGCCACCATCGCCATCATCCATGCTGCTTGGTGGCGCCTGACCTTCTAGCCCATCGCCTCCCTCTTCCTCTTGCACTTCCCTAAACCAACATCCCATGCAAACTTACTTAAAAAATGTAATATACAAACCTAGCCCAAAGTATATCCTTCATACTAGCATTTCACAGCCTTGTGAACCATCATCATCTATCACGTAGGCGCTCATAGATCCGAATTGGATAAAGGTCATGCACAAAGAGTATGGTGCTTTTATCCGTAATCAGACTTGAGCTCTTGTCTCACCTTCGCTAAATCAAAATCTTGTGGGTAACAGGGGCATAGCCAGAACTCAAATCTACCTAGGGCTAGCCTGACTATGACTATAATTAATACTTAATCTACTAAGTTATTTAATTTTTAAAATATTTTGAAAATCAAAATTAATTTGACTCAAAATTAAATGATAAATTAAATTAATTTAATCGATTAAACGAATTAAGTTATTTAAAAAAAAATCCTCTCGTTTCTCCTTTCTTCCACGTATGCACAATAACCACCATATAGCGAGATAAGATCCTCTATCGCGCTTTTTTCCCTATCCCACCTCTCCCACTTGCCGGCGATGGTCGACGAGTCGTCTGATCGTCGATCGGACACCATCACGGTCGTCGCCCCGAACAAAATTATATCCTGGAAGGTACGGTGAACCCGTCGGGATTGCCGCAATTGCGATCTCGTCGGATTCACCGTCGAATCCGACGAGATTGCAATTGCAGCGATTCCAATCGATTTACCGTTCTTCCAAGATATCATTTGATTCGGGATGACGATAAAAAATCATCAATGATATCCGATTGGCGATCGGACGACTCGCCGACCATCGCCGACTAGTGGCACAGGCGAGACAGGGAAAAAAGTGGGACAAAGGATTCCATCTACCATCTATCATCAACCCTCTTTTAGATGACTTTGGCTCCAATCTAACCTGCCTCTTTATTTTTTGTTCCCTGCTTATCTTCCTTTTTTTTCACCAATAGCAAAGTTGTAGCCCCTTCACCCTTCATCCTTCCTAACTTTTAATAAAATTAAAAGTTTGGTGGGGCTGGAGCCCACCCTAGCCCAAGGGTGGCTCCGCCCATGGTGGGTAACAAGTGGGTGTTTCGCATTAAGCGCAATCGTGATAGCTCTGTTGATCGGTATAAGACTTTCTTTGTTGCCAAGGGCTTTCATCAGCGTCCCGGTGTTGACTTTCATGATACATTTAGCCCTGTTATTAACTCATTAACCATTCACATTGTTCTTAGTTTGGTTGTAAATCAGGATGGTGTCTTCGCCAACTTGATGCCAATAATACGTTTCTCAATGGACGTCTTACAAAGTAGGTTTATATGGCACAACCTTCAGGTATTCACAGTGTTGAATTTTCAGATCATGTGTGTTGTTTGCATAAGGCGCTTTATGGCCTGAAGCAAGCTTCGTGGGCCTGGTATTTGGAACTTCACGCCTTCTCAGTTTCTCTTGGCTTTATTGCCTTCTGGACTGATACCTCCTTATTTGTTTATCACCGGGATAACATTGTTATCTATTTCCTTGTATACGTGGATGATTTAATCATTATAGATAGTACTGCTTCTGTTGTTAACGACATAATATGTAAACTTGATACCAAATTTGCAACTAAGGATCTTGGGGCTCTTTCCTTTTTCTGTGGAGTTGAGGTTCACACAACTTCAAAAGGTTTTCTGTCTCAACAAAAGTATATCATTGATCTTCTCTCTAAACACAACATGCTTACCTCCAAGCCAGTTTCCACTCCTATTGTTGTTGGCTCTCATCTTACTTTGCATGATGGGTCTTCGTCTTTCGTTGCAACTAAGTTCCAACAGGTAGTTGGTAGTTTACAACATCTCTGTATGACCCGTCCTAATATTTCCTTTGCGGTCAACAAGCTTTCGCAATTTATGCATGCCCCTTCAGACATGCACTGGGGGATTGTGAAACATCTGCTTCGGTATATCAATGGTATTAGGGATCATGGTATTCGTCTACTTGCATATACACCTCTCACTCTTCATGGTTTTTCTGATGCGGACTGGGTAGGAAATTCAGATGATCAATGTTCTACATGTGCATTTGTTATTTTTCTAGGTGTTAATCCAGTTTCTTGAAAATATACCGAGTAGCGCACGGTTGAATGCTCTTCAACTAAAGTCGAATATCGCATCATAGCCTCTGTGTCATCGGAGCTTCAATAGATTAAGTCACTTTTGACAGAATTGTTTCTTTCTGTTTTCACGCCTTCTATGCTCTTTACTGATAATTTGGGTGTCACCTATCTTTCGGCTAATCCTATTTGTTCACTCTCGGAGTAAGTATCTGGCTATTGATTATCATTTTACTTGTGATCTGGTATAGTCCTCTGAATTGCGAATTACTCATATTTCCACTGCCGATCAGTTGGCCGATGCACTCACCAAGTCACTTTCTCAGCCTCGATTATTAGCTATTTGCAACAAAATTGGCGTCATCGCTGGGATACTATTTTTAGAGTGTATATTAGGGAATATTATTCTCTTTATTAGAGAATATTTATTTTTTTAACTTTCTAATTTATTTATTTTCTAATATTATAATATTCTCTTTATTAGAAAATATTTATTTCCTTAGCTTAACCGTTAATTATTTGTTTCCTAACTTTATAATATTTTCTTTATTAAAGAATATTTATTTATTTAACTTTTTAATTTATTTATTTTTTAATATTTAAATATTTTGGTACATTCCATCAATAAAATTAAATATTTAACTCTCAACATGAGATCATCTTTTGATATAATGACTATGACTAAAAAATTAAAAATAAAATAAAATATAATCTTGATAAAGATATTTACTGTAAACTGAAACGCTATAACTAATTTTAATTACTTGAAAATTTGTAGAACGATATTAACTTATTGGAAATATAAATGAAAAAACAGTTCCATTTACTTTTAACCTTTCATGTAGTTTTATTTTTTTAATAAAAAAAATTCCTTGTTTTCTTAGAAATAAAAATATAAACAATTTAGGCAAACATTTACAAAATAGGAGAAAGATAATAGAAATCTAAATAAAAAGATTAAACATCATTTATGTGTTAGTTACTTACAAAAAAAAATATAAAACAATTATACAAAAATATTCATTATCGAAAGTCATATTGAGACAATCATAGATATTTAGTAGTTAACTTGGTTCTTAATTAGATAAATTTAAGGAAAAATGGCACTGTACAAATTTAATTTTTCTATTATTTTCTAATTAATATTATTTCCTTAAATATGTGTTTTTTCCCAAGAAAAATATATTAAAATATGTATATATTTTATGACATTAAGAAATATTTTTACTTTTTTCGAATATATTATAAAGAAATTAATAATAATAGAAGAGGTAGGAGGAACAAGTGCCGTGTTAAATGGACTTAAAAAACAGAATACATAATGAATGCAATTCATAGTTGGCTATTTATAGTTGGTGGTCCAACGAATAAATTGACAAATTTTTCGCAAAAGACAATAAAATAGTTGAAATAGAATATTGAGTTATTATTATATAAACTGAAAAATGACTTTTGTCAGTTTTATTAGGCTTGATGTCTGTCCTAAATCAGTACTTGTCACGTCTGTCTCGTTTCTCGACGACGGTCGACGAATAGTTCGATCGTCGATCGAAAATCATCGGCGGCCTCCGACCATCGTCTTGAACAAAACTATAGCCTAGGAGGTACGGTGAACAAGTCGGGATCGCCAAAATTGCGATCTCGCCGGATTCATCGTCGAATCAGACGAGATTGCAATTGCAGCGATTCCGACCGATTCACCGTTCTTCTAGGATATCATTTTATTTGGTACGATGATCAAAATTCATCGGTGGTGTCCGATCGGCGATCGAACGATTCGCTGTCCGTCGTCGGAGGAGCGGGATAGGCGGGACAAAGGCTTTTTTGGGACAGAGGATCCCAATCGTATATTTATGGCCAAAGTGAATGTTTAATACATTATTTATTGGTTGTAATAAATATATTGCCACAAATTTAGTTGGAAACTAACCGATATGTCATGGGTCAGCCCATCTATCATGGGCTATGCCCCATTACTCTTAAGTCAAATTGCCTAACTACTCAACCATAACTCAATCAAATTCATCCTTAAATCGACTGGATCATTGAACTAAATTGATTCTAGATCAAGTCAGCACCTAATTAAATTAAATCTATCCAAGACTTAAAAGTTCGAGTAGGGGTATCAATTCATCTAGGCCCGGTTAAAATAAGAGTATTGCAAAAAAAAAAAATGCCAACATAAATTCAATCCAAACCAATCTAAAAATTATAAACCCGAACTCAGATTAACCCGAATAACCTAACTAATCCCATCTGAGTTTTTTACTATGTGATATTATTCTTTTATTCTTTAACAAAATAATTAAATAAAAAATTCAAAACACATAATAATAATATTTTAATTTAAATACATAATAACAAATCTCGTCCCATCTAAATATGATAATTATATTTCATAGGTTTAAATGTTTAAATTTAAGAGTTTAATTGTATAAACTATTGATTACTCCACAAAAGAAATAATTATTTAGAAAATTCAAATCTTTCACAAAATAAATATTATATGATGAAACTTTGCGATATCAATATAAAATCAAAAAGTCTTCAAGCTGTTAAGTAACATAAAATAACTTTCAAATTTCAAGTTCCACTTTGCCATCCTAAATTCAAGTCAATTCGAACCCAAGCAAAAAAAAAAAACGGATCAGATTACAAGTCCAAACCGATCTAACCCAAATCATAAAACCTTCAACCCTAATTTAATATTTTTGGTGTCAACTCAGATAGGGTTGATTCATTTATGACACTCATAAGTACAAGTCAATTAGACAATTATACACTCTTATCACAATTAAACTTTCTTTCCAAGAGGCCTTACCTCAAAGACTTCCCTGTCTTAGCAAGAGGTGACTTCACCTACCAAGAGACCTTGTATTAGGAGCTTCCTCAAGTACATACTATTGGATTAGAGTGACCAAAGTTATTCACCTACCCCTCTAACTCGCATCGGTCCTAACACCGTATTGACATATAAATTTAAGTCAATTTTGTTAAATAATATTGATAATATTTTAGAAGTAATTAATTTATATTTTAAAAAATAAACATAATATTTAATAAATATTATGAGCCGTATATGCTTAATCAAAGACTCTACATGTTAATAAACATTTTAAATGCGCTAACACTCCTACCATAAAATAGTTGGTTCTAGTTTACTTGAAAATAACGGTATTTATTATTTTTAAGTAGGAAGGTGACCTTGTGGGGTTTATTTGCATGAAAATTACAGAAAATAATTTGGCTATTAATTAGGGGACCAGAGCGGCTGAAAATGATTTATTGAAACATGTTAAATTCATGTTCCCAGCAAAAGATGTTTATTTTGAGGCAAAAAAATCAAACGTCACTCTTGTATTTTATTGTCATGTTGATGTAATGTTTCCTAATTTAGCAAACAAAAAACAAAAAACAAAAATTAACGAACTTATTTCAAGTTCGAGCGACAGATTCGGTCCCATAGAAGTTTTCCACCGGCCACCAAGGTAAATCGGGAAGTGTTAGGTGGTCTAAAAGCTTAGCGTCTCAGGGTTCGCACCTCATTTGAAGAAAAAATTCCTATAAATACGTAGTAGTTGAAAATCGAACTATATATATATGGGATAGTAACTAATCGTCCTACCTTTACACTATAGTTCCGGAGGCACAACACTCTCAGGGATGCATGTACAATAACAAGCTTTCGTACATAGATGAGATGAATTTGTGTGTGTAGAACAGTCAGGGTCCTCGCAAGATTATTTTAAATCCTAAACGAAAAAAATAATAAGTTTTTAATATTTTTTAATATTAAAAATTTTCTCTCAACCTTTTTTTTCATTTGTACTTGAAATCGATAATGACCAGCTTAATTTTTTTTAAAAATAAAATAAAATTGAAAATAGTTTTTTATATAAAATTTAGTTTTCTAATTTTTGAGATGCAAAAATATAATTAAATTTTTATATCAAGATTTAATAATAAATTTTTTAAAATTGATAAAATTACTAAATTATTCAATCTTCTTGGTTTTTATTTAAATTTTTAATTTTATTATTTTTTGAGTTTTGATTTTAAATATTAGTAATAAATCTATAAACTCTAGTACTTAACCTGAAGGTCTAGAGTTCGAATTCTGGGGAAGACAAAAATCCACTGGCTAGGGGTGGAAAGTCCTAGTGAGTAACAACACGGTCGATGGTCGTCGGTTGATGACATAAGGGGTGGCCAAATGGGCCGCCAGTTGGGCCGCCCAAGGGCCTGCCAATTGGGTCGCCAGTTGGGCCGCCCAAGAGGCCGAGGGGTCGGGCCGTTACAATAGTCGCCTGATGATGGGGTACTATAGTAAACATAGAAAAGGGTTATATTCAAGTTTGTAAAACTCAATATCAATCGACTAATTATCGGTATCAATTGACTGATGTTATGTAGGACCCGTGCAAACTAACTAAAGGGGGTGAATAGCCTTGAAAATGAACCTACATCTTTTGCTTCTCAACTTAGCAAAGATAATAGATTAGATAATTAAACTAGAAATTAATAACAAAAACAACTAAAACAGAGACTTTCAATTTTTACTTGGTTGCAACTAAGGTGGTTGTTAATCCAAGACAGTTGAACACTCAATCTCCAAATATCTCCTTGTGTAGGTGGAGAAGCCACTTACAAAACCTTTACAGCTAAGAGAAGATTTAGACAATGAGTACAGAATTATTTACACTTGAATTAATGAAAAACTCTAAGCTAAGGGACTCTATTTATAGAAAATGATAAACCAGGCAGCAGACAAATTGAATCTGGGGTGACCGGCCCGACCCCACGAAAGTTTCCCACCGGTCACCAAGGTAAATCGAGAAGCGCTTGCGGTGGCCAATCTAGAAGCCCAACGTCCCAGGGTTCGCGCCCCATTTGGAGGAAAAATTCCTGCAAAATGCTTATCGGGCTACTCGAGTCAACACGGGTGCCTGTTTTATCGAATGCCCAAATCCACTCAGGCGCTTGTGTGCTCGGGCGCCCGAGATCAGAAGCTTCAGTCAGCTTCATTTTGGTCAACCTTCGGTTGACCAGTCTTCCAACGCTCTAGGTGATTTTTGATCATCCAAAGTTGAGCTCATCCAAGCCCAACTTCCGACCTATTCCTCAGACAGACTTCCTCCCCGGCTTGTCATCTCTCAAACGTCACGCATGTCCTTCTCGTCCACCGATATACTCTTCTGTAGACTTTGTATCCCTTGGATGCACTGAGCCCGTCGGCTCCCTTCCTATGCCATCCTTCTCGACTATTGCATCTTCCGCTCGATTTCCTATGCTCCTAAATTCCTGCACAATTAGACAAAGGGATCAAATTAACAAGACCTAACTTAACTCGGTTGACCACATCAAAACTATCCCGGGGTACTTATATATTAATCAGAACTAAACAAAAACAAATCGATTCTACTGATTGGTATCAGTCGATTGCTAAGGTGAATCAATCAATTGATGTTCAAATGATTACAAAAATTAGATAGATTTCAGAAAGTTCAAAGGTCATTCAATGGTAGGAACATTATTGGAGGCTATATCATTCGACTGATGGGTACGATTAGCCAACTGATAGGCGAAATTAGGCTCGACCTAAAGGTTTTAAAAGAGGGGTTTTGAGAAGATTTGAAGAGTCGGATCTTGGAGATTTGAGAGTGAAGTGTTGTTGCATTTCCATACCAACAAGAGGTAATTCCAAGTTACAAGAAAACATCCAAAGAAAGATGTAGAATCGAGGGGAGCCATAGGGGGGGTGAATAGTGCTCTTTCTCTTTTCATAATTCTAACATAGAATAACGAGTACGTAGCGGAAGTAAAGACAAAAACATGACACTAACACGGGTTGATTTTATTTGGTTCGGAGTTTGTGACAGCTCCTACTCTAAGGTTCATAGTCCTTGACTATTTACTTCGGGAAATCACTATCAGTTCAAAGAATAATTACAAATGCAAAAGTTAAGTACAACAAAAGTTACAATTATATCAATGACAAAGGAGTAGAAGGTTGAAGTATCATTGTTGGAGCAGCGTTTTGGCTTCTTAGAGCAACTTTTGGCGCAGCATAAAAGAGCAAAAGATATATAAAACTTGATTCCAAGTGCATTAGTTGAATCCCCTTATAAAGGGTATCTTGGCGCCTGTATAGCCGTATGGGCACCCCCATTGTGATGACATAGAAATCGATCGTCGAAACTTCATCCGGAAAACTTATCCCTTCTCGAGTGCGTGTATCAATCCAGGCGCTTGTGTGGTGATGTGGCTCAACCAACCAGCGTAGCCACCTCAGTCGCGACAGGCTGAGCCCACTATGCCCCGGCACCCTAGTGACTCCCGAGCACTTGGGTTCCGGGCGCTTGAGTCCATCTTAGGCACCTAGGTGCCATTTTCCAACCTTCGTATTTCTTTGTTTTTTGCAAAACATAGTTAGAAAAACAATACAAATATATATAATATGAAATAAAATGTACTTGATAGTCACGGATTGTCCGATCATAACTTTTAAGTTTCGACCGAAATCCTAGTCGACTAATGCATACTGTTCCCTTTTTCGGGGAGCGTGCCCTCATCTACTCCTCTCAGGAGAGTTTACCTTTTTCCAATCCCTGATTGAACTTTTGCTTAGCCTCCGATCTGACTCCAAAACTCTCGACGTCCAATCCTCGACCCGTCTCAACTCTTGTCCATCGACCTTGATCAGTCAAGTCTTCTGTCCAATCCTCTAAACCAGGATTTCGGTGCCCAGCCCTCTGTCAGGTCTTAGTCCAACCCCTGGTCAAGTGTTTGTTGCCCAACCCTCATCCAGGGTTTAGTGCCCAACCCTTGGTTAGGTTTTCATTGCCCAGCCCTCGGCCAGGACATAATGTCCAACCCCCGATCAGATCTTCGTTGCCCAACCCTCGTTCAGGACTTAGTGCATAGGTCAACTAAGACTTTCCTACACACTCAGAATAAAGCATTAGATCACAATTAATACTTGACTTTGAACCCTTTGCTAATATCAAAATAAAGTTCGATCGGTACTTCCAGTACGAACACAAGATTCATGTGAAGTTGTTTATACCCATCATGTTTGTTTTCATCCATTGTATTTTAGTTATATTGTTGTAATAGATTTCTCCGCTTCCAAAAGGTAGTGGTGGTAGATCACTAGGGCTAGGCCTTGGATTAGTCGTCGTAATAGGCAAATCCCAAGTAAAATCTCGATATTATACACGTGGTGTCAAGGTTGATTTAAGTTTTCCGTTGCATATGCAAACGACGAGCATACAATTAAGACGAAGTGATTGAAGCTATTTATCCCCTTCTAGTTGCTACTAATCCTAATAGCTTCAATGACCCAAAACTGACTCCCAATTGAAATTTGTTGAAAGCTTTGTGATACTTACGTTTGCATTTAATTTTTTAGAAGGAAAAATCATTTTTTTCAAAATATTTAGCAAAAATATATGATTTTAAAAGTGGAGTATCCCGAACTTTAAAAGTTTTAGTTATTCCTTATGTTTTAGTTGTCAAAAGTTACTTTGGTTCATCATCGATAAATTAAATGTCATCTAGATCCACATTCGGAGTGACTATTTTCTTGCCCTTCAAAAGTCGAGATGAATTTTCTTCCATTAGAATTGGCTAACTGAAGTTGAAAGCGATAAAATTTCAGAATTAAGATACAATAGTAGAGAATAATGATCAATTAATTTAGGGGCATAACAATAAGTGGCTCAACCCCAGATGAGTCAGTTACGATTCCAACCCGTTTAACCGTGTCAATGGGTAATTGGCCCATTAACCTAATTCCGATTTTGAGTTAGGTGTGAACTAAACCCGACCCCTAGACAAGTCTACCTCAAAACATTCTACTATACTAGAACAAGGATTGGAGTATGAATTAAAATCCTTGTTGTCTAGGAAATCCATCTCACTAGTTACCATCACACCAAAATCCAGGGGCATGAATTGAAGGATGTTTAGACTAACAATGTGGTATAAAGTTCACTCAACGTAATAGAACATTATTGGAGTATTTTTCAAATAACAAACCTACCGAAAGTAGGTGAGGTTATAGATACAATTTTCATACTTAAATATTGTACAGTAGAAAGACGGTGAATTTTGATGTGTGTGTGCAAAAAAAAAAAGACTAATAAGATAGAATCGAAGAGATGGATCCGATTCTATAAAAAAAATTTACTTTAAGTCTATTTATAAGCGGTCCAGAAATTTACTGTCTAGTGGTTACACTCTCTATTTAAAAAAAAATCTTACAAAATTGTTCTTAATTAAGAATCAAATAATAAATATCTGAATGACAATTTAATATCCTTCTATACCATAACTCCGTTATATCATAATCCCGAGGGCTTGATCTATGTGTGCAAGCCACCACTGGAAATGAATTTGTCTTTACGATTTCTATGATTTCATCGAAAATAATTGAGTCGGAGTATTTGGAGCCCTAACACGTATCATATTTACATGTCATTAATGAGAAAACATAACTACTGGATAGTAGTAGGTTTTTCTGGAAGTTTTTGAAAATGATACTCTTTATTATTTTTAAGTTGGAAGGGGACGTTTTGGCGTTTATTTGAAATGAAAAATAGGGAAGAGAATTTATTTACTAGGGGACCAGTGCGGCCGAAAATGATTGCTTGAAAACCCCCTCAAGCAAGTGAAATCCAAGTCCGCCCAAAAGATGTCTATTCTGAATCTCAAAATCACACATCACTCTTGTATTTTGGAATTCATGTTGAAGCTCCGTTTCCTGATTTAACATAAAAAAAAACACCATATCAGAAATGGACGTATAATAATTAGCTTTCATATATATATATAGATTGGATGAATGATTGAATTTGAATTTGAATTTGAATTTTCTCCTAGCATACGAATTTTAAGAATAAAATAAAAATTTAAAAGAGAATATAAAACATATAAGTATGTATCTCTTTTTTTTTTTTTTTTTAAATCATGACATAACATAAGAAAATAGAAAAGGATAAGGAATATATTTAAAGAGACATATCCTTTTTGTTTAACATCGCCCATTTTATCACTGTGGAAGAAAATACAGCGGAAAAAAAAAAGATGGATCTTTAATGTTGACGGTGTCGAAAAACTTTGGTCAACGGAGAACTAATAACTCTATCATGATAATATCCTAAATCTAGATCGG
The DNA here is from genome assembly GCA_024364735.1 of Boesenbergia rotunda. Lineage (NCBI taxonomy): Eukaryota > Viridiplantae > Streptophyta > Magnoliopsida > Zingiberales > Zingiberaceae > Boesenbergia > Boesenbergia rotunda. The sequence goes on along the minus strand of JAGFNQ010002068.1, from coordinate 1,338,336 downwards.
CAGTTGGAATGATCGATCAAATTGTCCACTTTGCTAAACAGCCATGGCAGCTCCTTCATCTTCTTCTTCAGCAACACCGCCGCCTTCCCGACCCAATCGACACCGCCGGCGGCGGCCCCCTGCTGGCAAATGCCGCGCCTGCACTTCAACAGCGCCACGTACTTGGCCATGTCATGCACGCACGCGGGGTTCTTCGCCTCGAAGAAGTCGAGCGCCAGCTCCACCCCTACGTGGGCGTAGCATTGGCTGGCGGTGGCGCCCCATCGCCGGAGGCTCTCGTTCAGGAACAGCCCCGGGATCTTCGTCACCGGGTCCCTCACGTTGACCACCCGCAGGACTTTCACGGCCAACTCGTCGCACCGCTCCTTGAACCACCAATTCCCCACCCTCGGGCCTCCGTAGGAGTACACCGTGATCGGCACCGCCGCCTCCGCCCTCCAGTTGATCCCCAGCTCCGCCAGGTCGTAGCCGAGGAGAAGCGCCAGGGCGGAGCCCATGCTGTGTCCCGCCAATGTGAGGCTCATCTCCTCTGTTTCGTGCTTCTTCACCAGCCGTGCCACTTCCTTCAGCAACTGCTCGCGGCAGCTCCCGTGGCTAAACCTGCAACCACATTTTTTTATTATTAATTTAATTAAATGGATAAACAATCATAGAGAATGGTTTTGCACCTGCGTCGCTGGCTGTCGCAATTGGTGTAGAGAGTAAGGAATCCGGACTCGACCATGACCTCCGGCCGCGGCCCGTGCGGGTCGAGCCGGGCCGGCGTCAGCGAGCTCATCAAATTCGCCGCCCACTCCGACTTGGTCACCGTGCCCCGGAAGGCCACAAGCACGTCGCGGCGCCCCAGCCGGCGCGCCACTTTGTCGGTCGCCACCGCCACGTACCCGATCCACCGCCCTTCGCCGTCGCCGAGGATGTCCGGCGCCGTCGCATAGATGTACCGGGATATTTCGTAGCCGGCGGAGCCGAGGCCGGTCTCGTGGAGCAACCGCTCCTTCCCGTGCTTACACTCGAGGAAGCGGGGCGAGGCCCGGTCGAGGTCGAAGGCCTCGTAGCACGCCGTAACGAGCTCGCCGTAGCGCACCACCTCATCGCGCAGAACCGGGTTCAGCGGTTCCACCAAACCGGCCCAATCGTCGGCCCCCTGGATTTTCCTCCAAATGCTCGCCAACTCGCACCCCGTCGACGCCACCGGCGACGACGACCGAATCTTCATCGGCATCGCCGCCTCCGATTTCTCGGGCGCCACCACCACCGACATCCTGCTCTTCCACCGACACCGCCAAGTTCTAGTATGCAAGCTCACAGCGCAAGAGGCAGCCGCAGTAGCAGTAGCCATCGCAAGGGGATGATCGAAGGAGATTCCATATATACATGAAGCTCATGATTAATTAATAATTAAATCGGATGGCGATTCTGCGTGGCCTGTTTTAAAATTGGTCGGCTATCGTATCGATCGATATACAGCGGTTGGAAGTCAATCGTGAGTTTGACTTCAAACTCCAGGACATGGCCTCTGTTCTATCTTGCAGTAGTTATTCTCTCGTGGCGCCAACGTTTGTATGAACGCCGAAATTTGGCTCCTTTTTTTTAATTCTTGGTCTTCCACGTAGCCTCAAGCTGATTAAATTAATCCTTTGGAAAACTTTCGTGGATTTGTTAATTTGATCTATTTAACAAAGCTAAGAAACTGGAAACAGAGGGCATGCTTCCTCGGCGCCGACTACGGAAGTAGCAGTTCCTCTGTTTCTTTCTGACGGGACATCAATTAGCGGCTGCTCATTTTCGCCGACGTTGAATTATGAGACGTGCTGAACATCAGGCTGGAAATTGAGCTCGTCGTTGATAATTTTATGCAACACGTGGGATCGGAACGCAACGATTAATGGAAAATGTGTGGAGCGAAGGAACGAAACATTCACACAAGAATTCTGTTCATATGAGTGAATTAATTAAGCAACAGCTAGGGGCAGGGCGATAGCATCTTGACGCGCCACGATGCTCTCAGGCCGACGACTAATGAAGCCGAAGGAAAGAGGAGAAGTGTCGGCATTGGTGGTGCCGCTTCCCTTCGATGGTGGAGAAGAAGCAACGACAGATGGATGACTGCTAGAGCAAGCAGCCGGGGTGGGGTGGAGTTGGCTGTAATTGAGTTCAACATTTGGTAACTAAATTCGGTTTGATAAAGCTAATATATTAAATAAATAAATTTAAACATTAATAAGCATATTGTTTAAGGATAATTTATGAATAAATTTATTTATTAAATTTTTTAAATTTTTTTTATATGCTCAAATAAAAAGATGAGAGTAGTTGCACTTTAGGTTGTTAGCTAGCGTGATCTTTCAAACAAATGTTTATGAATAGATCAATCAAATTATTATACTAATGATAGGATTTTTCGAAAGAAACACATTATAGGATCAATTATAATGTCTTAGTAAAAATCACTACATCTCCAAGAAAATATAGATGTAATTTTAAATATGCAAGAGTTCTCACATAATAGGTTGAGTACGAATAAATATTATAGAAAAATTAACTATCTAAGATTTGGAATATTAAATCTAAGAATGCTTACTGTAAAGTAATGGAGGTGATAGATACGATGATTAGAAAAAGAATTAATATTTTATGTATGATGAATAGACAATGATTGAGTACAAGAGGTAATAAATAATATGGACAAGAGGTAGATTGCAATAGGAAAATTGCAGCATTGATAGATAAATTCCTGGTTTTAAGTATGCGTACATAGGTAAAATGAGTAAAAAGCAACTATAATAGTAGTAGTATGGTATTATATATTATTATCAATAGTTCAATAAAAGATGAAGTAGTATGAGTACTTAGAAGTGGGATAAGATTATAACTATCAAGATAATGACGGCAAAAGAAATTATTAATATAACTATCATATATGCACCTCAAGTAGAATTAGATAAACACGTCAAATCTAGATTTTGGAATATTTAGATGGTGTATTATAAAATATTCCGCCAACCAAAATATTTTAATAGTATGAAATCTAAATGACTATATAGAAATGAGAAATGATAAGATGAATGAGGGTTATGGATTTGAAATAAGAAATGAAAAAGGAAAAACTATATTAGATTTGTGATAAAGTATGACTTAATACTAACTATATTTTTAATAAAAGAGAAAAATACTTGATCACATTCAAAAGTGAAAATAATAAATCATAAATTAACTTTCTTATGGTTAGGAAGAAGAATAAAAAGATTTATAAAGATTGCAAGATAATCTTTAGAAAAAACTTAACTATCAAACATAATTAGTAGTGTTAGATATATATGCATTGAGCATAGTATTAATAGAAGGAAAATTTGTACAACTTCTTGAATGAAGTAGTGGAAGTTAAAAAATAAGAAGCAAAACATGTTTAAGGAGAATGTAGGAATACAAGTATTAGGAGAAATATATGGTGACTCGAATAAGATATGAGATAAGATGATATCAAAATTAAAAATATATAGTAGCCAAGAGTGTACTCGATGAATCAAAAGAACATGCACAACAAAGAAAATAATCTTAGTGGTAGAATGATAAAGTACAGAAGAAATGAAAGAAAAACTAACAACCTATATGGTAGTATATACTTGTAAGAATGAGAAATACTTTTAAAAAATATATAATAGCCAAGAAACAGAACAAGAAAGCAGTGAATTATGAAGCTAAGAATAAAATTTTTAAATATTTTATATCGAAAATTAGATATAAAAGAAGGAGAAAGAGATATTTATTGGTGCAAAAAGCATCAGACCTGAACAGTTAACCTTTAGTATTTCGATGTTTGATAATATACCAAGGTCTGGTCAAAGAGATCAAGGGTTAAACCAAACAAGACCAGTTGTTTGGTAGGGTAAACCCTGGTTTGATCAGTTTGACTAAAGGGTCAACCAAACAAGACCTGATATTTGGCAGAATTATGAGAACGCAGGTTTGGTCAGTTGACCAAGGGATTAAACCAAACTGGACTTGAGGTTTGGTAGAGAGAGTATACTTACAGAGGTTTGGAAGAAAGAAGTCTAGTCAGGATTAAGATGACTAGTAAAGAAGTCCTTATCGAGGCACGAAATTCTGGTGAGTAAAGCTGGGACCTAGTGAGTGAAACTAGGTGGATGAACTCCTGGCGAGTGAAGCTGGCAAGAAGACTTGGTCCGGGGGATGAGCACGAAGTCCTAGTCGGGGATCGAGCAACGAAAACTTTGTCGAGCGGAGATCACGGGCAAAAGTAGAGACGGATTGAGATCTGACGTCTCGAGATCCAGATTCTCGGAGGTCGAGCATGAAGTCTTGGTCCGAGGGATCGAGAAGAAGACTTTGCCGAGTGGGGATCGCGGACAGAAGTAGAGACAGGTCGACGATCAGACACGTTCCTCTAGATTGAAGTAGGTGAAAGACGTGTTCCTCAGAAAGTGGAACAGTAGGTGTCGGTTCGACCTAGGATTTCAGTTGAAATCCAAAAGTCAAAATCAGACAGCTCTGGCTATCAATCAATTAAGGCTAAGGATTATTTTGTTTGTC
>JAGFNQ010002068.1:1212746-1330172 GCA_024364735.1 Boesenbergia rotunda | reverse complement strand
CACTTAGGACTAGCTTCAAAGTTAATTTGACTCTTGTACTATTTAGTACCAGGGTTTTCAATGAGTAAGTTAAAAGTCCAACTTCTTTAAGCGGCTTTGCCTAGAAAATGGTTGTTGCTCCAATAAGGCTTCGGCCAAAGAAGGCCACTGTGCCTCGCCATAGCCTGGAAGCCAATTATTGAAGTGTACTTTTAAATTACTACTTGTTAAACTTGGATCTAACACAAGGTCAAGTTAACTTTTCTAAACAAAATCAAAATCATCTCACAATATCATAGGACTCCCTTGATTGATGACTTAGACCAAGTGAGATGAATAAGGATAATAAAATTTAAATTAAAATTAAAATTCAAAAATTAAAATTCAAATTCAAATTAAAATTCAAAATAAAATTAAAATTAAAATTAAAATCAACATAAAATTTAAATTAAAATTAAAATTCAAATTCAAATTAAAATACAAATTCAAAAATTAAAATTCAAATTTAAAAATAAAAATAAAATTAAAATTAAAATTCAAATTAAAAATAAAAATTCAAATTCAAATTAAAAATAAAAATAAAATTAAAATTAAAATTCAAATTAAAAATAAAAATAAAATTCAAATTCAAATTCAAATTAAAAACAAAATAAAATTAAATTAAAATTCAAATTAAAAATAAAATAAAATTAAAAATTCAAATAAAATTAAAATTCAAATTCAAATTAAATTAAAAATCAACATAAAATTTAAATTAAAATTAAATTCAAATTCAAATTAAAATTCAAACTCAAGTGTTTAAATCTTCTTAGATTTTTTTTTTCAAAAAACTCAACCTAAGGTCTAAATCTGTACTTAAACTGTAGGAAAATAAATGGATCATTGACAGTGGATGCTCCAGACACATGACTGGGGATCCCACCAAATTTACAGAACTCAAGTACAAAAGACTAGGGACCGTTGCTTTTGGAAACAACGGTAAACTTAAGGTAATTGGACTAGGCAATATTGAACTTGAGTCTGATTTCATAATAACAAATGTATTACTTGTTGAGAATTTCAACTTCAATTTACTAAGCATTAGCCAATTGGTGTGACACTGGTTATAAGGTTAGGTTCATATCCAATGAATGTCTGATCAAACACAATGACAACCCAAACATCACACTTAGAGGACTTAGGCACAATAACATTTATGAAATTAAGTTAACCTGTCCCTTAGAAAACTGCCTCTTAACCCATAAGGATGAGACTTGGCTCTGGCATAGGAGACTTTCACACACTCACTTCAGAAAACTACCTAAACTAAATGGTTTAGTTAGAGGGCCTACCAAAGTTATCTAACCTTGAGTCAACCTTATGTAATGCTTGTCAACAAGGAAAACAAACTAGGTCAACCCACAAACCAACTAATCAAACTCAAACCAAGTCAATTCTGGAATTAATTCATCTAGATCTATTTGACTCACATGGGGTTAAATCAATTAATGGTAACCTATACTGCCTAGTAATTATAGATGACTATTCAAGATTTACCTGGGTAAAATTCTTAAAAAATAAAGATGAAACGTTTGATATACTCATTCAATTTTGTAAATTAACAGAAAATGAAAAAGGGATTAAAATCAAAAGACTTAGGAGCGATAATGGCGGAGAGTTCAAAAATCACAAATTTAATCAATTTTGTCTAGAAAAAGGCTACCATCACGAATTCTCTTGCCCTAAAACACCTCAACAAAATGGAGTTGTAGAAAGAAAAAATAGAACACTACAAGAAGCAGCTAGAACAATGCTTAATGAATACAACTTACCTAAATACCTTTGGGCTGAGGCTGTTAGTACAGCTTGTTATGTATAAAATAGAATAACTCTAATTAAAAACCTAGGAAAGACCTCTTTTGAAATCTATTATAACAAACAACCTAACATTAAATACCTTAAAGTATTTGGATGTAAAGTCTATATCTTAAATACTAGAGAGCACTTAGGAAAATTTACTTCTAAGGTTGAGGAAGGTATCTTTGTAGGTTATTCCCTTACCAGTAGAGCCTATAGAGTTTATAACAAAATTACCCTAAAAATTGAAGAAACTACAAATGTAAAATTTGATGAAAAATCTGACCCAAATAACTCTGATCAAACCACCTACAAGTGGTATCTGACCCAAATAACTCTGATCAAACCACCTACCAACCAATTGACTTTGTTAGATCCAGTACTAACCCTGATGAAAGGCCAATTGAGGACCAAAACGATGATCTAACTGAACCCACACCTGAAACTGAACCTAACCAACCCAGAACTGTACGAGTTAGCTCAGCCCACCCAACTAATCAAATCTTAGGTAATCCAGAACTAAGGGTTCAGACTAGATCAGCTTTTAGGAACCTTAGTCAAATTGCATTAATTTCAAAAATTGAACCCAAGTCTATAGAAGAGTCCTTACTTGACCCTGATTGGATCATAGCCATGCAGGAAGAGTTAGCCCAATTTGAACGTAGTCAAGTCTGGGACTTAGTACCCTTACCTAAAGGCAAGAAATTTATTGAAACTAAATGGGTCTTTAGGAATAAACTTAACGAACAAGGAGAAACAGTCAGGAATAAGGCTAGGCTAGTAGCTAAGGGGTTTAGCCAAGTAGAAGGTCTTGATTATGATGAAACCTATGCTCCTGTAGCTAGACTTGAATCCATTAGAATGCTCTTAAGTTATGCAGCCCGTAAGGGGTTTAAGCTTTTTCAAATGGATGTTAAGTCAGCCTTCCTAAATGGCCTAATTAAAGAAGAGGTTTATGTAGGTCAACCCCCTGGTTTTGAAAGCGTAGAACACCCTGACTATGTCTTTAGACTTAAGAAAGCCCTATATGGACTTAAGCAAGCACCTAGGGCCTGGTATGAAAGACTGTCTAACTACTTAGTTTCAAAAGGTTTTAACCAAGGCAAAATTGACCCAACACTATTTGTCAAAACCCTAAAAAATGATATTTTTGTAGCCCAAGTATATGTAGATGATATAGTATTTGGCTCAACTAAATCAGACTTTTTACAAGATTTCACAACGATAATGGAAACTAAATTTGAAATGAGTTTAGTAGGTTAATTAACTTTCTTTTTAGGGTTACAAATAAAACAGACCAGTGAGGGTACTTTTATCTATCAACAAAAATACACTAAAGAATTACTTAGAAAATTTGGAATGGATAATGCTAAAGAAATTAAGACACCTATGGCTACCAATCAAACTATAGACAGTGACCCAAAAGGCAAACCTGTTGACCTTAAGTACTATAGAAGTGCTATAGGAAGCCTACTTTACTTAACTGCAAGTCGACCTGATATTCTTTTTGCAGTTAGTATGTGTGCTAGGTATCAAACATGTGCTAAGGAGTCACACCTAACCCTAGTTAAAAGAATATTTAGGTACCTTAAAGGAACAGAAAAATTAAGAATTTGGTACCCTAGAACAATCCAGTTTGAGCTTATTGGATATTCTGACTCAGACTATGCTGGCTGTAAATTAGACAGAAAAAGTACCAGTGGTGGATGCCAGCTTCTAGGACCCTCACTAGTTAGTTGGTTCAGTAGAAAACAACATTGTGTTGCCCTATCCACCACTGAAGCTGAGTACATAGCTATGGGTGAGTGTGTAGCCCAACTACTCTGGATGATGCATACCCTAAAGGACCTTTACTTAGATTTTAAACAGGTCAAACTTTTTATAGACAACCTAAGTTCAATCAATTTAACCAAAAACCCAATCCACCACTCTAGGACCAAACATATAGAAATCAAACACCATTTTGTCAGAGATCATGTAAATAAAGGAGAAATTGAACTTAACCATGTTGAATCTAAGTCTAACCTAGCTGATATATTTACCAAACCACTTCCTGAATCTGAATTTAGCAACTTAAGAAGATTAATAGGAATGTGTGTCATAGACTAGGACTGACCTGATAAGCTTAAGTTGACATTTGGTTTAACTAATTAAACTTGTGAAAAAAAAAATGGATTTTTCAAACTTGTTTTTCAAAAGTTTATTGTCTTTCAAAAGTTAATTTAAACATGGATTTTTCAAACTTGTTTTTCAAAAGTTTATTGTCTTTCAAAATTTAATTTTCAAAACTGGCAGACTTAGCCTAAGCTTGACCCCTAGAATTGCATGAACCTATAGATTTAGGTAGCCGCATCTCACAAAACACATTAAGATTAACTTGTTTGTATTTGCAAAAACATAGAACGGTTGTGAGATGCATAGGACAATGCCTGGACTTCCGAATGCTTAAGTCAGTGCATCACAGTAAGTCTGGGCGTAAAATACCAACATTACAGTGATCAAGTCAAGCAGTCTTGCACGAAAATCTGAGCTAGACATTATTGCCTGACTTGACTAACCCTGTGAACACTACTATCATCTAGATAGTTAGTCAGTAACTAGAGTTAGACACATGAAAAGAGACCACAATCATTACTTAGTCCAGGGGGAGCTGAGGTCAAAATACTTTTTCAAAATGCCATTTTTGACAAAACATATTTGAAAATTTTGATAAAAGTTGATAAAGATTGAGAGGGAATTCCAACTACTCCCTAAAAACATGTTTTTTTTAGATTGATATTTTGGAAGAAAAATTCTTTGTGATCTAAGATTTAAGACCTGTTTATTTCTAACACTTAGTCTATATTTCTACTCCCTTAAAATTGTTATGCCTATTTTTTGATGAATGACAAAGGGGGAGAGTAGGGTAAGGGGTTAGAAAAATTGCAAACAGCATGCTTATTTAAATTGCAAACAGCATGCTTATTTCACAGTTAATTCTGCTTTCTTGTGTGCTGCAACTTTTATACCTATGCTTATGTAATATTATTTGCATGTTTATGCAAGTTCATATCTGCTGTTTTTTCTAACTTTAACCTGAGTTGTCAATACATCAAAAAGGGGGAGATTGTTGGTGCAGTTTGCACTAACGGTCAAACTCGGGTTTTGATGTATGACAAAGTGGTTAAAGTTAGGGTTGTTAGTGTTTAACCTCTTTACTAAGTGTGCAGGGATGAAAGACTTAGAACCAGATACCAGGCTGAAGTCCAGGATGGTTGAGTCCTGGCGGGAAGTCCAGTTGGGTCCGCGGGACCTGACAACTGGCTGAAGACCAAGTTGGTTGAGACTTAGCAGGAAGACCAAGGTGGTTGAGCCTTGGCAGGAAGTCCTGGTGGGTCAGGAAGTCAAGTAGAGCTGCACAAGGTAAATGAGGTAAGTCACTGGAGGAACGAACCAGTGAGGACGCGTTCCCGGTCGAGGGAACAGTAGGCGTCGGTTCGACCTAGGGCTCCATTTCGGAGACCAAAGTCAGAACCAAGACAGCTAAGGCTGTACAATCTAACACTATGTGTTACTGTATTTTGGACTAACCCTGGATGCAGGACCAAAGGAAGGAGTATCTGCAGCTCAGAGAGCCTCAAGGGAGTGAGGCAGTAGCTGAGCAGGGTGCCCCGGATGTTCCGGGCGCCCCCAGAGTCAACCAAAGTCAGTCGAGCAAACACCCCGCGCGCTTCGGGCGCCCCGCGTGTTGCGGGCGCCCCCAGTGCCACCTCACTGCTAGCTGCCGAAGCTCGCCCTCGCGAGGCCAAGGAGATAGGCGTTGACTGGTCAATCCGGGCGCCCCGCGCGCTCCGGGCGCCCCAGTCAAAGATGATCCCGAAGAAACAGAGATCAGCCTTGACCAGAGGGCTCGCCGGATCGAAAGCCACGTGGGGGGGCGCCCCGAGCATCCCGGGCGCCCCCAGCCCTATATAAAGGGCCCTCGACCCTCTTCTTGAAACAACAATTCTTCCAACGCCTCGAAGTTCTTCTACGCTCGCGCCTTGCTCCGGAATCGCTTCACTTCGAGCCGACGACGTCCCGCTGCCCCGAAAGAGTCGACCTACTCCGGACGTCGGTAAAAATAATTTAATTTTTTAATATATATTTTATTGCATTTAATTACTTGAAAGTGTGGGGTTGTCACACTTTCAATTCTTGTGTACTCGCCTACTCTATCGGGGTTTTCCGGTAGAGAGTTTTAGTGGATTGCCCAACGGAAAGGTCCGAGGGACCTGGGCCTTCGAGTAGGAGTCGCCGAAGGCTCCGAACGAAGTAAAAACTCGTTCGTGTTTTTGTGGTTGTTTTTTTTGTCTCTTTCATTTCCGCTGTGCACGTTTTTTTAAAAGCGCTCAAATTTCTTTAAAGTCACGTGATTCACCCCCCCTCTCACGTGCATCGATCCTACAGTACGAACAAAAGACTTAAAGTTAAAACAAAGCAGGAGTCGATATTCACCCCCCCCTCTATCGACGCCACCGATCCTACAATATTTACATAATAGTTAATGTGAGAAAGAGGAAGATAAAAGATCTTATCCATATAAGATGTATTAAAGATGAATGCATAAAGGTACTAGTAAATGATGAGAAAATTAAAAAAAATAATGGAAGAGGTATTTTCATCAATTTTTTAATAAATATTCAGATGTCCAACTTAATTTAGATAATTTAAGTAGTCAAATGAATATACAAAATTAAAATTTTATTATAGAATTCAAATTTAAAAAATAAAATAAGCTTATGGGATGCAAAATGGGAAAACATTTGGACTAAATAATATTCCAATAGAGGTATGAAAGTGTCTACGAAAATAAGGTTTTGAATGTCTTGTAAAATTATTCAACTTAATATTTAAAATTAAAAAAATATCTAATTAGTGGAGGGTAAGCACTATATTTTCCTTATATAAGAATAAATTGTTGGGGTTGCAAGGTTGCAAGCATAGTCCCACATCAAAAACACATGGGAAAGATCATAGACTTATAAGGAAAAAAGATATCTCCATTGGCATAAGACCTTTTGGGAGAGTCCAAGAGCAAAACCATGAGGGCTTAGACCCAAAGTGGATAATATCATACCATTATGGAGATATCTAAATTTCTTTCGGTCCTAACAATTGGTATCAGAGTCAGGTCGCTCTTCTCTGGACTAACCGCCGGAAGAAGCACGAGCTAGAGCCATGATCCAGATCTAACCTTGTGGGTTAAGCCTCGAATAAAGGATGTGTGGGCTCTCATGTCTTGATCAAGAGGACCAGACACCAAGCAGAGAAGTCCTAGTTGCGGCTAAGCGGTGAAGTCCTAGTAGGTTGGGTGGACCGAGGGGCAGAAAGTCTTGGTGGGTTGAGGATCGGACATCAAACGGAAAGGGTTTCAGCTTGAGGGGGGGTTTGTAGTCCTTTGTTTGAGGGGGGGATTGTTGGGATTGCAAGGTTGCAAGCATAGTCCTACATCGAAAACACATGGGAAAGATCATAGGCTTATAAGGAAAAAAGATATCTCCATTGGCATGAGGCCTTTTGGGAGAGCCCAAGAGCAAAACCATGAGAGCTTAGGCTCAAAGTGGACAATATTATACCATTATGGAGATATCTAAATTCCTTTCGGTCCTAACATAAATGAGACATAAAATTATACAAACTTTAGGGGATTAAATGTTAGGACCCGTGCGAGCTAGAGTGGAGGGCGTTGAATAGCTCCGATCACTTCTCGTCTTAAAATTGTGTTCATCATTTGAATGCGCAGCAGAAACTTGAATCGAAAATTGATGCCACATGTACAACTATGAGATTTACTTAGTATCTGTAGCTTAGGCGACTAATCCAAGGTCTACATCTAGTGATCTCCCTCCACTATGAAAATTTTCCTTCTCGGAAACCTTCTAAAGGCCATCAAGCCTCTTACAAGCTTGTTCTTATAAGAACACTATAATGCAACAACAATACAAGATATAAAAGCAAATACAAGAATGAATGTAAACAACTTTACATAATTCATGCTTTTGATCACTGTTGATTACTTGAGAATGTCTCTTGTTTATCCAGAAATGCACTCGCACTTCGCCTCAGAATCTCCAAGAACGAGTTTGAAAATCTCCTCAAAACCTCTCTTTTAAAGCCTTTAGGTCGGGGTTAATTTTTGCCTATCGGTCGACTAATCTTACCTATCAGTTGATTGATATGGTCTCCGACACTGTTCTTATCATTGAATGGCCTCTAAAGTTTCTAAAATTTGTTTGATTTTGTTGACCAGGGGTTGATTGCACCAACATTAAACTAATGAGTCATACCATGCAACTTTGGAAGAGAGTAATAGAAAAAAGACTTAAGGAAGGAGACCGTGATAACCGAAAATTAATTTAGATTTATACTTCCAAAGTCGACAACATAGAAGTTATATATCTTCTCAGTCAACTAATTGAAAAGTATCGAGAATAGAAGTAAGACTTACATATGGTATTTGTCGACCTAGAAAAAGCTTCTATTGAATTAATTAAGGATATGTATGAAGATGCAAAGACAAGAGGGAAAACTTCATGTGTATTAACTAAGTGTTTTCATAAAGATGAAGTTACATCAAGGATTAGCTCTAAGTCTCTATGTTTTTACACTAATCATAGACTAACTCATTGGACACATCTAAAATACAGTACTGTCATACATATATGTTGTTTTGCAGATGATATTATTTTGGTAGATGAGACACGTGAAAAGTTATATGCTAAACTCGAATCATAGCCGGAAATACTAGAAGTGAAAGATTTTAAGTTTAGTAGAGTAAAGAAAGAATATATGAAATTTAAATTTAATAATATTAAACATAATAAGGTAATTATTAAGATAAGAGATGACGAATTATCTAAATTGAGAATTTTAAGTATTTAAGATCATTTTCGTAAAAAGATAGAAGGATTTAAAGATGTGTCTTATATAGAATATAAGTAGGATGTTTAAAATGGAGGAAAACATAAGATAAATTTGGAAAATGAAAGGATTCTAAAAATTTTGCTCCATTCATCAAGTTTCACTTCTGAGTTAATAATGTATTGCAAGAAGATATCTGGCGAGTGATATAATTGAATTGAACCTTGTTAAATATTATTTAGGATAAGATGAATGTAGTGACTATCGGTGTCTGTTTACATGTGGGAAGGCATAGTAGATGAGGCTGCTTGGTTCCCTCCCCTCCGTTGATCCGGCAAAAGACACCATAGAAGGGCCTTTAAGCCCCTTATATGGAAGCCTTTTGATCACATATGCTTCTGCCCAATTTTTGGGTGGAAGTGGAGGACTTTCATAGTGTTAGAATATTATAAATATAGATAGGGATAATTTGATGGACCCTAATTTGTATTTTACCTAAAATACAAATTAGTCCTTAGAATAGAATCCTGATTTATTTCCTAGAATACAATTCTAATTATTTCTTAGAATAGGTCCTAACTTTGTATATAAATAGAGCTTATATCTTGTAATATTTGATTAAAAAAGGAATTCTTTAACAGGAAGTATGCAATCGATATTTTGGAAGAAATAGGAATGTTAAACTTAAAGACAGTTGACAATGTGATAGTAAAATACCTCTAAGATTTGAAGGAAAGTTTTAAAAATAGCAGTTAGACCAGCTATGTTATATAAAGCTGAATGTTCGGCTATAACTCAGGCACATGAGTAGCAGATGAGAGTTACAAAAATGAAGATGTTAAGGTGGATGTACGGACATGCAAGCATGGATAGGATGAAAAATAAAAATATTAGAGAGAAAATAGAGGTTACATTTATTGTGGAAAAACTCCTAAAGATACGTTTAAGATGTTAAGAATATGTACTTAGATAACCAATAAATAATCCAATTAAGGGAATGAAAGTATGATAAATGTATATATCAAACGAGGAAGATCACTTGATCAGTAATAATAAAATAATACAAAATTATTTTATATATTTAAATATAAGGCTTGATTAGTATTGTTATAATAAGACTTGATTATTATTATTATAAAAAGACTTAATTTAAATATAAAATAAATGTCCATATATCATAGTTTCATTCCTCTCTGCGATAAGGATAAGGCTCGATTGTTATTATTGTAATAAAATATGAGGATTTATAAATCAATGGAATGAAATCATAGTTGTTATTATTTAAGTAAATATATAATTTTAAATTATTTTAAAATGTTATCATGTTAAATTGTCCTATTTTATGACTAATTAAGTTCGCTCATTCAACTTTTTTTGACATGTTCAATTGCCCATTTAGTCTATCGGTTTGTGTAACTTGTATGACTTAAAATTTTTACTTTGTTTGTTCTATTTGTCCCCCTAAAACCTTAAATTCATTTAACAGTCACTTTGACTTTATCGCATAGGGTGAATTGAAGTCTTTTTTAAATTCTCATGTTTGACATATATAAGAAGTGGGTGAGATAGAAAAGAAAATTTCTTCATTATTACTCCCACCTTGCTTTCCATGCGGATTTCTTCATTAGAGTTTGTTAAACCTACCCAATCTGACTAACTCATCAGACCTTTGGTTCATCACTCATTGCGGCCTCGCTGACTGATTGATCTGCCTAAATTTTCTCTGGATCTCTGTTTGCCGACATGGCTGCAGACTTCAAACAAACAAAACATTTTTGCACCAATTAGCTTAAGAGAGATCCATTTCATGGCCTTGTTTACTTTGACCAAAATCCACCAAGCAATTTGTCTTCACTTGGCTAGCTTCTCTTTCAGCAACCTCAGCTCTGGTGTATCGATCAAAAACATCCTTGAAATGTCTGACTTTAAAGACACACAAATCCAAGAAATAGAAACAATGAAGAACACATCACAAGTTTTGATTTTTTTTTTTAAAAAAAAACATTAACACTGATCTTTGTTTAATCTGATGCATGAGGTATCTTTTTGTTTGTTCAATATTCAGAGATGTTAAGTTAAGAACAACTTACTCATCCACCAAATATGATTCGGCTTTTTATCAAAGGGTGTACCCAAAAATTGATATTTACCAAAAGACGTATCATGATTTTATTTTTACTAAAGGGCGCACTCATTTTAGTGAACTTCCTCTTATATTCAGAGATCGATAATCTTTATCTAATAGTAATGTTGAATAAAATGATAGTCAAATTTGATATTCTTAGTCCTTTTATAGAAGGCATCATTTTAAGAGATTTTGTAGCACTTTTGTTATTAATGTATAGGAGTTTGTTAGAAAGCCCAACTCCAATGTCCACCAATAGCTAATGAAGCTAAACAACTTTAGATGAGTTATGATCCAAAAGCACAATATTCAACTTATGCTAGCTCTAGATTGAGATGCAATAGATTATTTCTTACTCTTTCAAGAATCGTGGGGCAATCCTAAGTAAATGTAGAAGATTATGGTGAACTTGTGATCACTCATATTGCTTGTCCTATTTTTTGGGTTAGAGTATGCCTATAAAGTATAAACCAAGTGTAAAAGCTATATATTGCAATCTTTTGTCCATGGTCCCTTTGATGTATCAAAGATCATATAATGCAATAAACTATATAGTAAGTAGAGCGTGGTACGATCATAATGTAGTTTATACATGGCAATGAACTATATAGAATATGTTTGAATGAAGTTTGAATAAATAATGTGGTAACCTACATACTTGATTGAGATTATAAGCTAATCTTAAAAGCAAAGTCAAATGAACTTCTTTGGCAATACAACCATAAAGAAAGACATTCTTCACATCTAGCTAATAAAAATGTCACTTTTCAAATGTAGTCGCTTGTATAAGAGTACAAATAGATGTCATGCGAGAGATTGATGCAAATGTTTATAATCTATTCATACTCTTGAGAGATTTTTGTGCCCCCAAGGCATAGCACAGATCGTGAGTATATGGCATTTCTGACGTAATGGTTAAGAGTCGATTCCCAAGACGTGATGGCTTATATTTTTGACCTCATCATATACTTGTTGTCTATGTACCTGCATGAACCTCCCTTTATATTCGTAAAATCGACTCTAAGAGGGCCGCTAAGGTAGCAGTTTTGCCCTTTTCTTGAGAGATTTTTGTGACAAGATAAAGCCTTACAATGATCAATGCTTCCATTTGCTTTGTCTTAGTCTTTAAAATCCATTTGCATTTAATTGCTAACTTTGAAGGAGGGATTGGAGATCGACAAGGTTCTATCTATCCCTTTTTCCAAGAGAAATAAATTCATTTGTCATAACTTGTTGTGACTAGGACTAGAAAATGGATAAGACATTTGATAAATGGCAATGATAATCTCGAAGATAAATAGGAGTGTTATTACAAGTTAATGTATCAGATAACAACAAGCAAGGTTATCAAAATTTAGCAGGGATTTCATCACCTCTGCGGACTCTGCTTATACACTTGTCAATTTCGATTCTTATTAAGTATCTCAATAGCGTGGAACAGTAGTCGAAAATAATTTTTTCTTTTTCTTGACTGGTCGAATCATCACTAACTGGATCATAGAGAGGCAGTGACAACTGAGCTTAAATGGACCCAGTGTGGGCAGCTACCCAAATTGGGTCCAGATTAATTATTTAGTTAATTGATTGAAGAAAAGGAAAGGAAACGTGAGTTGATGCTTGTTAAAATTAATCAGACACAACTATTCGTGACACGCTTTAGTTAATTCATTCTTTTGTTTTGTTTTAGATTCATTTGCTTGAATCTATTTCTTAGATCAGAGGACACAGACGGAGCCGAGTTGATAGCGGCCGGCAAAGGAATAAATAAATAAATATACTTTCTCTTTGCCTTGCACTGAGGTTAGTTTTTTTTTTCTTTTGGTAGTATCATTATTTAGATTTTGATTCGATAATATATGATGGTTTATAATTTCTTTTGAACTTACTTGAGGAATACAATTTGGGATGAAATGATAATTTATTTCATATGCCATCGATTCATGGATTTAAGATTTTGAGTGAGTTTGGATTGTTAATTCATTTTTTGTTTATTTTTATTAGGAAATCACTATATCTACAATGTATAGATTAAAAAAAAAAGAAAAAGAAAAGATCTAGAACTAAAAGAATAAAATATTGGAGGTGGTACAGTTGAAGGATTTGATTTTTCACAACTACTAGTAGATTCTGCATTAAAAACTCGAATTTGTATTTATAATGCGAACATTAAGGATCAAGTTCGAATGATATATTTGCAAAAAGATCAACGTCAACTTTCAGGTTATGAATTCTCAAAATGAAAATTTAGAATAATTCAATTTAGAATATTCAATCCTTTATGGTTTAAGAAATTTGGTGATTAATTGGAATAGAGTATAGAAAAATATGTCGTATATTGTTTGTATTGTTATCTCTTCAAAACAACTAAGGGAAAACAAGCTAGAAGAGAGGCTTTTGTCAGCAAAGGATTCACATATTGAAATGAGTAAAGATAAGTTAAATATTCATATTGGGCAGTATTATAGTGAGCATCATAAAGCTCAAATGAATTGTGAAGGTTTGATGAATCAAGATGAGCACATTTCGAGTTTTGCTACACCAATCGATTGACATAATCAATTACTATAAACCTAGAATTCTGGGTATAGGCAAGTATTGTATCAATTGATTGATACTTTTCGTCAATTTATTGACAACCAATTCCGAGCACATAGAAGTTCCTCAAATCAATTAGCTAGATCGATTGAGGCCTTCCAAACGATTGAATTAATTGATTGACAGAGGTTTCTCGAGGAAACAAAAGGCTACCAAATCGATTTGCTGATTGATTCAGCATTACTAATCGATTGGACTATTGGCAGAAGTTTAGTAAGGAAATAGAAGGTTGTCAAATTATTGGTCGATCGATTGAGCATTGTCAATAGATTGGTAATGTCCACCAATCGATTGAAATTCAAAATCGTGACAGTCGCAATCGTTGATCTGGAATCAATAACCATTCAACGGATAGCCAATAGTCAACAATCAATTGATGTGTTCTGTCAATCGATTAGTGGCGACAAAAAGAAGAGAAACAACCCGAGTATGAGGTGTTTAAAAGAGGGCTTAGACCACAAGAAGGTGTTGTTGTTCTATTGCTATTCTACTACTAAAGGTCAGTCTCAACCTCTCATCTACAACATCCTCGAGCAAACAAAAGAAGGAGAACTAAGGTAAAGTTGTAATCTCTTTTATTTTCCCTCTTTTGTTGTATCTTCGTCCTTGTGAAAGTTGTAAAGTGATTATAATACTATTATAAGAGGTTTTTTCACCTTCGATTCAGGTCAGAGAATGAGAAGGTTTAGTGAAAGAAAAGAGCAGGGAGTGAACCCTTGAATTAGTCGTCTTAAGGAGAAGATTGTCACGCCCCGAGGAGCAGCATGTTCGACGAAATCGGACAGCACCTTCCCTGTACGACGGACAATCTCAAACCAATACATATACAATATGACCTCCATGGCCTCCACACATATATATGATCAAACTATAATATAATTTAAAAAATAAATAACTATCGAAAAGAGTATCATCACCTATATTGTAAAAGCAAACTCCCAAAATACCCTCTGGGCAAACCGACGATGCAAAATATATACAAGTATCATAACACTGAATGACACGTATACCAACGTATCTAAAATAAGAACTACCTCCCAACCATAACTAAAAGAAAATAAAATAAAACACTACGATATCACCGGGACTGAGACTAGCTACTGGGCTCTCCTGGCGGCGTCATCCTGAAAAGGAAAAAACAAACAAACGATTATGAGTCCAGGGGGACTTTGCGGGTATAAAACCAAATAGATATGTATGGCGATAAAAAGGTTATACAATAGCAGTATAGAAGTAAACTGATACAGTCTCAAAAGAAAAATCAGGATACATGATCGGTACACTACATGCAAATATATATATCCATACCTACCCCGCCTGGGGTGTGTAGGTCATAAGTCCCTGAACCTGAATGGTCGCCAGACCATAAACAAAGCAAATCCCTCCTGTATGTATATGTCATCCAAATGCAACAAGCATAGCTCAAACAAGTGCAACAAGCACACACAATGCAAATTATGCAATCGTGTACAGGATGAAATGACATAGTCACCCCTGACGCCAGTCAGCCATCGTCACTGGTCCTGGGTGAGGTCGAGTGTATAGGGCTATGACAACTGTATGCACTCTGCCGTCACTGCTCCTGAGTGACCGAGTGGACAGGATGATGGCGGAGGTCACACCCGTCCTACCTCAAATCATATGAGGTCACACCCGATCTGGTTTTGATATTTTACTTTCAGATTTTGATCATGTTATATTTCATTTCACTGCGTTGGATTATCGTGGACTGTACGGCGGACAATCGGGCAGCATCTCCCCTGTACGACGGACAATATGGGGCAAATATACAAATACTCTCCACCAATATAGCTCAACCACAAGCGGCTGGCATAACAATAATAAATAAAAAACACATCCACGCAATTTATAACGAAACAAAATAAATGGATGGCTCAGCCATCATAAACATAAAGAAAGTCTACATACCAGTAATAACGACAAAACCATCCGATACTTGACAACTAAAATTAACTGCGGAAACAACTCAGACACTAGATCAAACCAAATCAAACTGACACGATGAAACTGAGGGACTGACAACTGGATCATCTCCTGGCTCCAAGCAAAATATCTACCTGCTACCTGAAACAAAAATGGAAGGTAGCGGTAGTGAGTCCGAGTGGACTCTGCGGGTATATGAGTAGATAATAAGCATGGCATAACAAAAAGGTGTAATATGTAGAGAATCCAACAGGGTACAGTTCATAAGGAATATAGGAACCTAAATATGCATAACATATATATAACAACAAGTTATAAAACCGAATAACAACTAGGCAGGTATAAAACAATGCAACAACAATAAAATCAGGATATACATGCATGTCAATCAAGTGCAACAACCATAGCTCATATAAGTGCATCAAACACAAGCAAATGCATAAAAGAAATACGTATGCATATGATGCAATGACATGTGTCACCCCTGACGCCAGTCAAGCCGTCAACACATCCCATCTGTGTGGCCGAGTGGGTAGGGTTGTGACAACTGTATGCACTCCAACAACAAATACCACAAAGGTGTGGTTGAGTGGACAGGATGCTGGGAAGCCTACACTCCAAACCCCTGTACATAGGGGGAGCTACTACAACTACAATATCCCTCGAAAAATAACGGTGAGGTTGAGCCACCAACAGCTCTAATATCCCTCTAAAAACAACGGTGAGGGTGTCACTGTTTGGCATAACAGGACAGATGCTCGCACTCTAATAACTACCACGACAACAAGTGGTTGAGTGAATCGAGCAACAATATGACTAATGATGACTTAACCAAATGTAAGCCCAACAGTCGTTAGTATGCAACGTGCAAGTATGGTGCATGCTATACGATGCACGAACAACCGGAGAAACAACAATGCAATAAAATCCAACGAGTATACGTTGCATCAATACAACCAACCAGAAATCGCAAATCAACGATTATGCACCTACACTAATAGGTAGGATATTTCTAATGTCAAATAAACCTATCTGTGTTTAATGGACTTCTAAGTACTCGCATACAAGCGGTACTTTACAGAACAGAAAACCAACAGAGGACTGTACAGATACGAATCGGGAACACTCGAAGATCAATGAAAAATAAGTATCAACAGCGATGTTAAAACAACAAACGACAAAGAACAAGGTCAAGCAACCTACTAGACATAAGATAGCCATGCTTTAAGGTAAACGAAACTACTCGAGTACAAAGGAGAAATACCCGCCTTATAATTGTAGAACGTCGTAAACGAGGACCTTCCACGATCAACCGAACGAGTTCGAATCAAGGTCATATACCAAGGACACAATTTAGCTATGTATATAATTTATTAAAATAGCTAAATTACTACTAAACGTAGTTACGATCAAATCCTTGAATTTAATAACTACAACAAAACTAACGGCAATAAAGATACAAGATTATAAGCTACACCTCTTAATTTATTCATATAATATACTAATTCCATTAGTCCCCAAAACAGAAAGCTTTAATATAATTAACTTAATCAAAGAAACCTTGCTCCATGATGTGGACAATAATACCTGAATTTAGCTTTCCAAATCTGGAAGCACAATTATCACAAAAATTTTTGTGGAATATTGCGATCAACCAACAATGTATGCGATGATTTTCCAACAGATAACATTTTGTGACGCAACATCTATTCTGAAGATGCGAATGCAAGGCATATCTAGGAAAATAGATTAATTCCTTTCTCATCTCTGAATTGATGTCTTGATATAAAAATAACCCAGAACCCAAATCTTACTAGCACTAAAGATGGCCGGCGCTCGACGTCGACTGGCAGGGTCGGCGACGTCGGCAAACTCGCGCAAGGCAGCACTGAATCGGGAAGACGAGGCGCAGGCGCGTGGCCTCCTGTTCGTGCTGGTCGTAGAAGACGAAGAGGAAGAAGAGAAGGGGAGAGGGACGACGTCGGGGAGAGGTGACGGCGGCGGTGTCCCTTGTTGCGGCGTCGGGGAAAGGCGACGACTAAGGCCCGGCGGCGTCGGTGTCGTTCGCGTGAGGGCTCAGCGGCGCCGGGTGTCGGCTAGCAACTGCTCTCGTGCGGCCTTGGGGAAAAGAAACGGGCAGAAGGGAATCATCGGGGAGGAATAGAGCTGTCAAACGGGCCAACCCGTGGCGGGGCGGGTCGACCCATGGCGGGCCGGCCATTTAGCGGGGCGGAGCGGGTTGACCCGTCATCTAGGCGGGTTGGAAAATCCCCAACCCAACCCAATCCAAGGCGGGCTGTGGGTTAGGCGGGCCAACCCGCGGACCCATCAAAATATTTTTAAAAAATTAAAAAAATTAAAAAAATCATATATTTAGATTTTCATCAATCAAATATATTATGAAATATATTCTTTTAAATATAAATGGATACAAACGAGTACTCATGTGATGAATAATATTATTTTTTATTTCAAAATAATAACAAAGAAAGATAATAAATTGTCATAAAACTTAACTAACATGTGATTCTCAACCCGCGGGCCAACCCAAGCTCGTCGCGGGCCGTCCCGTGCGGGTCGCGGGCCTAGGCGGGTTGGCCCGCGGCGGGCTTGGGTTGCTTAAATTCTAACCCAACCCGCTTAAATTGATTGGCGGGGCAGGTCAACCCGACGGGCCCAACCCAAATTGACAGCTCTAGGGAGGAAGTTAGGGCTTTTAGGGGGTTTTTATATTTGTTTTGGCATTTATGCAAATAAACCCTACAAGTTTGGATATTTCAACTATGCCCCTAATTCAAATTTTACTTTCTAAACCCTTTAATTTCGATATTTAACAATCTTGTTGGCAATCTACTAGGATTTTATTTATCTAGCATCTGATCAACCTTGACCTGCTGAGATTTTTTGTTGCTTACATCCAGTCAACTGTTACCTATTGAAACTTTATCGTTTCCTAGCATCTAGTCAACTTTGACCTACCGAAATTTTATTGTTGTCTAACATTTAGTCAACCTTAACTTGCTTAGACTTTCTCATTGTTTAGCATCCGATAACTTTGGCTTGCCGAGATTTCATGTCCCATGTCAATTCTATGTTGGGCTTTCAATCATCAAGTATCTAGTCAACCATGACTCAGTACTTGGACTTTTCTCATGTCAACTCCTTATTGAAGTTTTTACCGCCAAGTATTCAATCAACCGTGATTCACTTGAACTTTTCTCTTGTCAACTTTACCATCGAGTATCTGATCAATCTTGATTTCTTGACTCTTCGTCTAGTCAATAAAAATATTGATCAAATATCGAAACTTAACATGAATCAACTTGAGTTTAGCCAACTTAGTCAATTTTAAGTTATTAATGAAAAGTATGATTGCATCAATAAAATCTTTTGACATATATTCTCCAGTAGGGTCAAACTATAAAATTTTGATCATGATAAAAAATTCAATTGACATATATTCTCTCCTAGGGTCAAAATATAAAATTTTGATCATGATAAAAAAATTCAATATAATAGCCAAAAGATAGTGAGAAAGTAAGAAAAATATCTATGCTAAATGTGTATACTCATACATAAAGATAATATAATATTGAGCACATTCCATAAAAGAGTGTGGTGTCAGCCCCAAGCATCAGAATAAACAAAGTCAAAGGCTGCTGGAGAACGTGTTTAGCTCTTTTTTGAAGAGTAAATTAGGTCGCTTCCCAATATTATCTTTTAGTGAATGGATATTGTCTTCTCATGAGTCAAGTCTTTAGGTGTGAGAATAAAGTATATCTGAGTTCTGGCAGGATAGATTCATGATTAATATATAAATATTTTTATTATTATAAAATTTAAAAATTAAAATTTAACAAAGTCTTAATGTACTAATTATAACATTCAAGTTAATAATTCTCATGATTTATATTTTTCGTATTGATTCTGAGATGGATTGATAAGGGGTGCTGAAGCAAACAAATCGCCTCTTGCTATCACGAGAATAAAATACATCTTAATTTAAAATAATTTATTTTAATGTAAAAGTATATACTTAATTGAAAACAATTAAAAGTAATTTGTTTCAATTAAAATCAAAGACATCTAATTAAGATTTTATTAAAGAATTAATTAAATTTAAATAGATATAAACTTTACAATCCCATTCTATTGAGTTGTAGAGCAATAGATGTTGGTGACGAGATGGCTAGAGAGGGAGGGTGAATATAGTCAATCGCTTTTCCTTTGAAGAGTTAGCAATTTCTGCACTTGTAGATGTAAGTAGCACAGCGGAAGTATGGAAAACAAGATATGCAGAAACTAAAATCGAAAACTAACTAGCAAGATTAGCAAGATCGCTAACAAGGAGATTTTACAAGGTTCGGAGATAACTTGCCCCTACTCCTTGGCGTGCCCTTAAGGTGGGCGATCCCTTGATCGTCGGCAGATCAAGCCCCGGTTAACACCGGATAATTCAGCAACCTCCTTCTCGGTGGAGAAACCTCTCCACAGTGTGTTCCAAACAAGTATATAGATTAAGCACAAGGAAACAACAAGAAGGATCTTACTCAAACACTTAGCAAGGACAAGAACACAGCAAGCTTCCCTGAGCTCCACCCAGTGGCGATCTCACGCAAGAACCCTCTTCGTGTCTTCCCACTGTCGGACTCCAAGCTCCTTGTTCCCTCCTTCAAGGCTCAAGTAAAGGATGATTGCTTTTCGATCGCTTGCTCAGAATGATGGAAACCTCAAGAACAGCAAGCTTGATGTGGAGAACTCAAAGCTTGGGAACTCAAGAGCACAAAACTGAAGAACTGTCGAACTCTCTCTTTTTCCCAGCTTCTCGTTCCTTTTTGTTTCTCCGCTAAGCAACAAGTGACCTCATCTCCAGCAGCCTCCAGCTGCCACACTGCCAACGCCAGCTACACTGAACCCTAACTGAACTTCCTGAGCTCCCTCAGCCAAGCCTCAGTCAGCGGCTTCAATCCTGCAGCTCCAGCCGTTGCAACCTGTGTGGAGAAAGGGACAAACCTGCTCCAAGGAAAGCCCTCTTTGACTTCTCCTTGAGTGTTTGAATCCTCCCCTGTCACCTGCAACTTAACCAGACTGTTAGAGCAGCAAATCACGCAGTAAATCAAATATCAGAGGTAAGTGGCAGCAGATATCAGATGTTCAGACGCGATCAGAGTGTCTGACAGTGCAATTTGAATTAAAGTGATCGGTCACCTGACCGATCAGAGAGCCTCCTGATCGGTCGCCTGATCGGTCTGGCTGGTTCCAGACCGATCAGGCTACGTCCTAATCGATCCCCAACGCTCAATCAGAAATCGCGATTTCTTTGAGATTCTCCCGGACCGATCACCAGACCGATCCCAGGTCGTGGATCGTTCACCGGACCGATCCACCCTTATATCGGGCGATTTCTGAGTTTCGCAGGCCAAGCCTTCTGATCGGTCACCGGACCGATCAGGGTGTCACTTGATCGGTCAGCAGTCCGATCAGGACATCACCAGATCGATCAGGAACCGTCCTGATCGATCTTAGGGAGGAGCCCGCGAAGCTGGATCGTTCACCAGAATGATCTGCACAGTGATCCTGATTGGTCATCAGACCGATCAGGAGCAGTTCAGCAAGGGAACTCAACCTCACTGCTCGCTCCCTGATCGGTCACCAAACCGATCAGGAGCCAGTCAATGGGTGAAACGCATACTCCCTGATCGGTCACCAGATCGATCAGGAGCAGCACAGTAGGTTCCCAACCTCACTGTGTGCTCCCTGATCGGTCACCCGACCGATCAGTCATCGCTGGATCGATCACCAGACCGATCCACGAAGGAGCAGCGTGTCAGAATCCCTGATCGATCACCAGACCGATCCAGGGACTCAAACTTAGCCTTCCAAGCTAAGTTTTCATCCACCTTAACCCTCCAAGCTAAGGATTTTCCATCTAACTCTCCAAGTTGAGAATTTGCACCTAACCCTTCAAGTTAGGACTTTTCACCTAGCCCTCCAAGCTAGGACTTTTCACCTAGCCCTCCAAGCTAGGACTTTTCACCCAACTCTTCCAAGTTAGAAAATCATCCAACCTAGCCCTCCAAGCTAGGCACCTGACCCTCCAAGCCAGGACTTTTTCACCTAATTCTCCAGGATGGGAATTTGCACCTAACCCTCCAAGTTAGGACTTTTCACCTAGCCCTCCAAGCTAGGACTTTTCACCCAACCCTTCCGAATCAGGACTTTTCCAACACCTTTCCCTCCAAGCTTAGATTTTACACACCTAACCCTCCAGGTTAGGATTTTTCCAACACCTAGCCCTCCAGGCTAGAATCCTACATATCATGCCTAATTCTCGATCAGGACTTAATCATAATCATCATAATCATCAACCTAAACTAAAATCGTTGTCAACACCAAAACAACAATCAGGACAAGACTGCATCAACAATAGAAAGTTATAATAAAAAAATGGAATATTAGAAAATTAATTTTATAGAAATAAAAATTTTTAAAAGATTCCATCATCTTACTAACGAACACCCTCTTAATTTTTATCTAAATTTTTATAGTATGGCTATAATTTATTATTGTTGTTATTATAAGAATTATTATTAATTCCTATTAATTAGTTGACTAATGTTAGAAAATATCAATCAATTGAGTTGGTAAATGAGATTTTTTTAAATATGATTCTAGAAACATTAATCGACTATATATATTTGGTTTAATTGATTTTTAAGATTTAAAATCGAGACCGAATTAAATAAACCTAAATAATTAAAAAAAATAAATTTTATAATAAATTAAATTAAAATTAAATTCGATCCATTGAATAAATTAATTTGATTCCATCTTTCATTAGCCCCTAATCTTAATAAAGAACCCTCTCTTAATTTTTATATAATTTTTTATATAATAGATATTATTTATTATTATTGTTATTATCATGATTATTATTTTCTATTAGTCTTTTAACTTCCCACATCTTCAAAGCTCTTTCTCACCTCAAATTCTCCTCTTCGATCTATCGGCGACGAACTTATTTGTGATCGATCTCTTCTCTTCCCAGATTACTCTTTCAAAAATTTACAATCTCTTTCCATCTGGTCGTTGATCGTACAAAGCCGCCGTCTCTCGATCGATTTATTTGTGCCCCAGGTATCGTTTTTTAATTTTCTGATTTCCTGGAGAAAAATCTCAGATTTGTTCTATTTCAGCTCGTCGATCTCATCATCTCCCTAGTTTCCTCTTTCGTTGGATTAATCAAATGATTTTTTTTTCCTGTTTCCTCTTTAGTTTATTCTTCTTCTTGTTGATTTTTGTTTCGATTTGCTCCCGGATTTGAAACAGACAGATGGCAGGGGAAAGGTGTGATCTTAACAAGGACGAAGGGGAGATTCTCAATAATTTGCAGCTTTCCCCTCAAGAATTTGCAGCTCCGGAGAGGCCTGAGAGATTCCAAGCACCTGCTGTTCTGATTGCCTGCCCGCTGAAGCCCGAGGAAGAGTGCCAGTGCCGTCCATCCCCGGCCATTCAGTCCATTAAGCGTTGCTTGATCTGCAGGAAAAGGGTGGGCTTGACCGGATTCCGGTGCCGCTGCGGCGATCTCTTCTGTAAACTTCACCGGTACTCCGATTCCCATGACTGCCCGTTCGATTACAAGGCGGCCGGAAGAGACCAGATCGCCAAGGCCAATCCTCTCATAAGAGCTGCAAAGATCATTAAAATATGATGCTGCTTTTACTCAACTTTTCTTGAAGTTAACTGGGTCTACTACTTCATCCTGCAGTCTGATTGAATTGCGTTGTCTCTGAATTTTTTTGGAGATTTATCCAACTTTATATGAAAAAGAATCGACTGGATGGATTTAGTTGTTAGTATGTGTTTCTTGTTACTGATATCTGATGAATGATCAGCAAGGAATGTTGCATGATAAGTTCGAAAACTTCAGCTTTTGTATAGTATTTCTTTATTGAAACTTGAAAGCTTCCTTCCTCAAATAGCAAGTTATGTTTGTTGTTAGGGTTTTTACTTGCTTAGAAAATAGCTCGGAGCAAATTTGTAGAATTGCTTGATTCTTATGTGAAGTTGCATGACTTGTAGGCTTGATAAATTTCTAAACATGAATGGGAGTTTAGTTCCGAATTGAGAGTTTTGTGACATTGAGATTGATTTATAATGAATCACGACTTTTAATGTTGTGAGCATGTATGGATGAGTGATTCTTTTTCACACGCATTCCCTTGGATGTACAAATCTAGGACCCGAATTATATTAAATTTAGTTGATTCATGTGCGAACACGGCATGTGACATAGAATATTAGATCGGCTATGGTTACCATTTATCCAAGCAAGTCAACCAACGTTTTGTCACAAAAAGATCAAATAATTGATTCATGGGCAATTTACCAAAGGGCGTATCCAACTATTCGTAATTACCGAAATGAGTACCATGGTTTCTATTATACCAAAGGGCGCATCCCATATAGTGAAGTTACTTTTATACCCCTCCCGCCAATGAATAACTTTATCAGACACAGTTTCGAGACAACCGAACCACTTTATCAATAAAATATTAATTTGTGGTTCGGATGGGTAGCAGTCGAATTTTTCTCAGCCAATATATATATGTGAAATGATTTGCACAAGTCGAATGATCACGAATGTACGTATATATTGCTTCCTTGCACAACTCGATTCATCACCAAAGCACCTGAGGAAAATAGGTTGTCGAAGGAGAAAAAGGAAGCAACAAAATAGGTTGTCGAAGGAGAAAAAGGAAGCAACAAAATAGGTTGTCGAAGGAGAAAAAGGAAGCAACAGATTGGTAACTAAGAGAAATAGGAATGTACGTATGATTGTCTTCTTTGATATGGTATCAGATATAGTTTTAATCAAGTTAAACTCTTTCTACTATTTTAATTTTGAAGGAGGCTTAGGGTGATATGCATTACATGATATCAGGCCCTGAGAGTGCATGATGTCATTAGATTTCAGGCAATAGGAGAGGCTGTAAAATTTTGTTTCAGGCCCTCGGAGGGACTGAAATAAAAGAAATTCAGGCCCTCCCAGGACCTGGCCTGAATTTATTTTATTTCAGATCCAGGGAGGGGCTGAAATCAAATGATTTCAGGCCCTCCCTGGGCCTGAAATGTAATGATTCAGGCCCGGAGTGGGCCTGAAAGGAAATGATTTCAGGCCCTGGTAGGGCCTGAAATCAAATCCCTGGGCCTGAATCAAATGATTTCAGGCCCTCAGGGGCTCCTAGGGCCTTTATTATCAATTTCAAAGTTTGATAAAGTTATATGTAATTTTTTTCAGGGTTGATAATGTTGTTGACGAAATTCTCTCTGAGATATGGAATACTCTTGATGATAATTGTGGCTACGGGGAAAGGATTAGAAATAACTAGTAATAATATTCCATTAGGTTCCCAGTATGGTGATAATAGCATTACAAGGAATTTGACAATTGATCTAAATGAAGAAGCAAATAAATTTAGAAGATGAGGGTTTGAATTCTTCTACAAGAGTAGTTGAAATATTTCAGCCAACCTGAGTGGGGAGGAAGAAATTGAAATCCGGAATGCAGAAGAATTTGTACCCAGTACAAGTGTACTAGAATTCCAAGCTGATGATATGCAGGTTGAGCAATATGAATTCCCCCCAGATCAGTACAGTGACCTAGAGGAGGGAGTTTCCATTAGCTGAAGATCCATATATTTTGAATTCTCGATTGCTTGCTGGGCCAATTCGAGAGCTAGAGGCAAGAGATGAGCATGAATTTTTTGTGGGGCAGATATTTCCATCTAGAGAAGAATTCCAAGAATGCACTTGTTAACAACATGCGATGATTAAGCATATGAGATATAACCCAGTTGACACCCGGAAAAACAGANACAAACCAAGTATGATTATTTCAGATATTAAAGCTAGATTTGGAGTGACGATATCATACAGAAAAGCATACATAGCTAGGGAGAAAGCATTGAAAAAGGTTGTTGGAGATTATGATGAGGCATACAGAGATCTCCCACAATATCTGCGTGAGTTAAGAGCTAGAGATCCTGAAACTTATGTGGCACTATGCACGAATGGTGACAATCAGTTCCAGAGGTGTTTTTGGGCTTTTGGTGCTTGCCGAAGGGTGTTCAGGTCTTATTTGCGTAGACTTATCGGAATTGATGCGACACACCTAAGAGGAAAGTATCCAGGAGTATTGTTGATTGCTACGGCGATTGATGGTAATGACAATGTTCTCCCAGTTGCCTTTGCAATAGCTGAAGTAGAATGTGGGTCTGCTTGGGAGTGGTTTTTGGAGCATACAAAGAGGTTCTTTGCTGTTGATGATCACTCACTCACCATAGTATCAGATAGACATCGGGGCATTATATCAGCAGTCAGAAAAGTATTCACAAACGCGCATCATGCTTTTTGTTGCCACCACATGTCTTGTAATATGGTAACTGATACTGGAAGTAGAGCTGGTGTAGGTTTGTTTTGGGCAGCAGCACGAGCCAACACAACACTCCAATATGATATGATAATGCAGACAATGCTTGAAAAACATCCAGATGCTCATAAGTGGCTTCAGAACATTGACCCTAAAAGGCAATGCACACTTTACTGGGAGAAGGTACAGAATGCTTACCACGAATTGAGAGCTGAATGCTTTGTTTAAGTCTACACGTGAGCTTCCCATAAATAGGTTAATTGATAATACAAGAAGAAAGGTAGCTCAATGGTTCTATAACCGTAGAGAGGAAGTTTCCAAATGGCATGTTGCTTTGACACCTCATGCTACAAAAGAAATGGAATCAAGGAGAGAGAAAGCTAGAGCTTATAAGGTTCACCCTTACTCTCAATCAGAAATGGAGGTAGAAACATGGGGCACTTCATACATTGTTGATTTGGAAAAAAACTTTTGTCATTGTGGGGAGTTTCAAATTTCAGGACTCCCTTGCTCACATGCTATAGCTGTAATAATTCACAGGAACATCGATACACTCCGATATTGTGAGCATTATTTTTATTCTGAAACTTGGAAGTGGGTTTACATGGATCGTATTTACCCTTGTAGAAGCAAGCAGTTTTGGCCTAGTGGAGTAAACAACATTACAATTCGATGTCCCCGTAGCCTTGTGCAGCCTGGTAGACGAAAGAAGGCACGGATTGAGTCAAGACACAATGGCAAGGTGAAACTTAAATGTAGCCGGTGCAAACAACTTGGCCATAATAAAAGGACAAGTAGAATGCCGCCAGCCCCAAGGTCTTGAGTTAATTGGTTTATGTATTGCAGAAATTTTTTGATGGAAGTGTTTATTTTGTAAGGAGGATAACTGAATGTATAGTATTCTTTAAAAAAACTAGTTGTTAATGTTTTGACTTATAGAAGTATTTCAATATTATGATACATTTTACCTTGTGTCTAATCAATATAAGCAGAATATATTAGAATTGAAGTCGTATCATTTGTAAACCCAAAATAATGTTATTTCAGGAACTTGAAGTTCTGAAGTCCTATATTTTCTGAATATCTGTTGTTTAACCCCCTCTGATTTTTTGCTTTGTTGAATCATTGTTGTGTGCCAACTGATACTGTATCAACACA
The DNA here is from genome assembly GCA_024364735.1 of Boesenbergia rotunda. Lineage (NCBI taxonomy): Eukaryota > Viridiplantae > Streptophyta > Magnoliopsida > Zingiberales > Zingiberaceae > Boesenbergia > Boesenbergia rotunda. The sequence continues at coordinate 1,303,221 of JAGFNQ010002068.1, read as the reverse complement.
GTTTTAGATAATCATTAGGACTATGTTTGGAGACGAAAAATAGCATATCCTAGCTAAAATACCAATAATTAGGTAAAGTCTGACTACTGAAAATGAGATTTGAAAAATCCAAATATGCTAGGTCCATCATACAAACCTCCTGATGTGCTAAATTCTGATAATATGAGGTCTTGATGTGAATGGAATACAATTGTGGTATGCAATGTGTATTTAGGTACTCTCCTTCTTGTTTATCTTTTAAAAATGTGGTCACAACATGTTCATTTATTTAAAAGATTGGCGTATATATATTTAATCATACTGTAAATAATTTTTTAGCAACCAGAGGCGTGGGCCTGAAACAATATGTTTCAGGGGCAGCTTGGGCCTGAAATGATAGCATTTCAGGCCCAGTGTGGGCCTGAAATAAATCATTTCAGGCCCACGCTGGGCCTGAAATAATGTCATTTCAGTCCCAGATAGGGCCTGAAATAATATCATTTTAGGCCCATCTTGGGCCTGAAATACTAGCATTTCAGGCCCAGTGTGGGCCTGAAATAAATCATTTCAGGCCCACTCTAGGCCTAACATAATGTCATTTCAGGCCCACCGTGGGCCTGAAATCAAAATAGGTTCCTAAAAAATTACTGATATTATCGACAACAATTACAGATTAAAGATTAGAGATTACAAAAAAATAAGGATCGAAAGAAATGCTCCATTGATTTCATTATCAATTACATACATTATAACTACAAATATACAATGTTTGTCATTACACTTACATATATGGATTGTAGCAACTAAAAAAAAAATTACAGATTTTGCTTCCAGAACTTGTCTCTCATTATTTTGTATCCCACCTGAAAACGATAAGGTTTCATTTGTTTTTGGCTAAATTGGTAAATCGTTGAAAGACCATACTTTCAGCAAACCGCATGATGAAGAAAGCACAATCCAACTTGAAACAAGCATTATGAGTCAGTGTTGTTAGCATATAAATTCAAGATGTGACAGAATATTCTATATTTACTTACAAGATGTGACAGAATAGATCATTTGACACACAACAGGGCAGCAACTGGCACACAACAGTGCATTATCAGTTATTATATCTGACCGTATCACTTGACACACAACAGTGCAGCAACTGGATTTGAATAAACATCACCCAATTGTTTTGTTTTTGTTGACAATATATTATATAGAATAACAACATCTACATAATCATAACAACATCCACATAATAAGATTTTTCCATACAAATGGAGGTCAATCGACAGTAATGGATTTTTACATCACCAATACAGCATTCACATTATCTCAAGTTTTACAAAACATGTCCCTCAGAATATTAACTGATTCTACTCATGTCTCCTTGTTTGAAATCCATCTTCACATCGAACTAGTTGTTAATGTTGTGACTTATAGAAGTATTTCAATATTATGATACATTTTACCTTGTGTTATAAGCACAATATATCAGAATTGAAGTCATATCATTTGTAAACCCAAAATAATGTTATTTCAGGAACTTGAAGTCCTGAAGTCCTATGTTTTCTGAATATCTATTGATTAACCCCCTCTGATTTTTGCTTTGTTGAATCACTGTTGTGTGCCAACTGATACTGTATCAACACAGTTTTAGATAATAATTAGGACTATGTTTGGAGACGAAAAATAGCATATCCTAGCTAAAATACCAATAATTAGGTAAAGTCTGACTACTGAAAATGAGGTTTAAAAAATCCAAATATGCTAGGTCCATCATACAAACCTCCTGATGTGCCAAATTCTGATAATATGAGGTCTTGATGTGAATGGAAATCAATTGTGGTATGTAATGTGTATTTAGGTACTCTCCTTCTTGTTTATCTTTTAAAAATGTGGGCACAACATGTTCATTTATTTAAAAGATTGGCGTATAAATATTTAATCATACTGTAAATAATTTTTTTGCAACCAGAGGCGTGGGCCTGAAATGATAGCATTTCAGGCCCAGTGTGGGCCTGAAATAAATCATTTCAGGCCCACGCTGGGCCTGAAATAAATCATTTCAGGCCCAAGCTGGGCCTGAAATAATGTCATTTCAGTCCCAGATAAGGCCTGAAATAATATCATTTCAGGCCCATCTTGGGCCTGAAATACTAGCATTTCAGGCCCAGTGTGGGCCTGAAATAAATCATTTCAGACCCACTCTGCGCCTGAAATAATGTCATTTCAGGCCCACCGTGGGCCTGAAATCAAAATAGGTCCCTAAAAAATTACTGATATTATCGACAACAATTACAGTTTAAAGATTAGAGATTACAAAAAAATAAGGATCGAAAGAAATGCTCCATTGATTTCAATATCAATTACATACATTATAACTACAAATATACAATGTTTGTCATTACACTTACATATATGGATTGTAGCAACAAAAAAAAAATTATAGATTTTGCTTCCAGAACTTATCTCTCATTATTTTGTATCCCACCTGAAAACGATAAGGTTTTATTTGTTTTTGGCTAAAATTGGTAGATCGTTGAAAGATCATACTTTCAGCAAACCGCATGATGAAGAAAACACAATCCAACCTGAAACAAGCATTATGAGTCAGTGTTGTTAGCACATAAATTCAAGCATGAAAGATTAGGTAGTATTAAACCAAAAACAAAAAACATTAGCTTACGATCTGCTTTGGGTGGGTCCTTGTACTACAATTTGATTAAACTCTTTCCCCGATATTTCTGGCAAACCTTTATTCCAATTCAAATAATATGACCAGTTCAAATTTTTGAAAAACGCCACCTACATAGAAATTACATTAGTCCAAATTCTAGCTCATCACATAGTTTTTGTAAAGGTTTATATATCAAATAGAAAACTTACAGTTTTTTCATATTTGGCTGTGTACCCTTCTATGGCGCCGAGAGAATTATAATGAAGGAAACTACTTTCCTTCAGGTCAATAATCAATAGATGCCAATGATAATCTGCATTATTTAGAGGACAGAAGATATATCTAATTGGCTTATTTATATCAGTAGCAATTGTTTGTTCAAATGCTGCAGCATGTATCACCTCAAACAATTCCTATGTTTATTAAAAAGGAAGTGTTAGTTGACTCAATCCTAGAAAATAAACATAAACCAAGTAGCTAATTTACTTACCTCAAAACCCACCCTACAGAATATGGAGGGGTGGTAAGGTGAGTTACAGGATTTGACTTCATTTACAATAATAGTCCAGTAAGTATTTATGCAATCCCCGGAGTTGTAGTCATTCCAATCAAATATTGTCAAAAATGATTGCATATCTAATGTAAAGGTCCCATTGGACCATACTGGTTGCAATTGATACCTACATCAACATAATGTAAGCATCTTATTTAAAAGTGAATGAATAAATTTTATTAATGAATGACAATAACCATCATTGTTTTACAAATAGATGCAACCGCAATAGCAACTAACTCACTTTAATTTACTAAGCTTTAATAATGTTTCTGCAATCTCCGCATCTTTATTCTTCTTAAAAATTGCCTTGGCTTTCTTCAAGATGTTGCTTTTGACCTTTTGGAGTTCTTTCCCTTTAGCAACTTGTTGATCAGATAAATTTGTTTGAGTAGAGGTTGCAGATTGTGTTGTTTGCGATGTAGATTGTGACATTGATGGGGCAGGAGCCTCCTCATCTTCAGCTTCATCCTCTCCCTCATCCTCATCCTCATCCTGAACAATTTCTTTTTCTTTGCCTTTGTCCTCATTGGGTGGTCTTACCTGAGTTAATTTTATTTTTTTTGGAAGTGGCTGAGGGTCATCTGAGCCTTTGCTTTCCAATTATATACTCAGTTGTAGGATTGTCTCGTCAGGCTTATCTTTGATTCTATCTTGATCAACTATCATTCTTTTGAACTGATCATCTTTCTCCTTAAGCTGGGAATCCTTATCAGCAATTATTGTCTCCTTCTGAGCAATTATTTCATCTTTTTCTTTGGCCAGTGAATCCTTTTCAGCAAGTAGTCTATGGCTCTGAGCATTTATTTGATCCTTGTCCCTGACGGCTGTTGTCAACTCAATTTTCACATCCTCCAAGGGCAGTTGGTGCAAGTATTTGTGTTTAGCTGAGTTTGCCTACAACAACAGTTACCAAGCCATTATTGGTATGACACCCTATGAAGCTCTTTATGGTAGGAAGTGTAGATCTCCCCTCTGTTGGTATGAAGGTAGTGAAAAGAAGGAAATGGGGTCACAGACTGATCTTATAGATGATACCACAGAAGCTATAAAGAGCATCCGCCAGAGGATAGAGACTGCCGAGAGTAGGCAGAAGAGCTACGCCGATGTACGCCGTAGGCCGTTAGAGTTTGAAGTTGGGGATACAGTTTTCCTCAAAGTAGCTCTTATGAAAGGTGTGATGAGATTTGGCAAGAAAGGCAAGCTAAGTCCTCGATACGTAGGGCCCTACCCAGTGACGAAAAGAGTTGGCAAAGTAGCTTATGAGTTGGAGCTACCCTCAGAGATGTCAGCAATACACAATGTGTTCCATGTCTCAATGCTAAAGAAGCATATCCCAGATGCCAACCAAGTGATTGAGCCACAAATGGTACAAGTGCAAGAAGATCTCAGTTATGAAAGTCGACCTATTCAGATAATAGATCGAGCAGATAAGAAGCTGAGGAACAAAGTGGTACCATTAGTGAAAGTCTTATGGTTGAATCAAAAGTATGAAGAGGCAACTTGGGAATCAGAAGATAGCATGAGGCAAAGGTATCCAGAGCTGTTCTAAGTTCGAGGACGAACTTTTTATAAGGTAGGGAGGATTGTAACACCCAATAATTTTCTGGTATTATTAGGGATTTTTTAGAATTTTATAGTATTTTTTTGGATTAAAATAAAAAGAAAAAAATCAAAGGGTCGGGTGGGGATCGATCTCGCGACCACGCGAGAAGCAAACACTTAAGCGAGTCCAAGTAACCAGCTGGGCTAGGGTATCAAGCACAAAAAATGATGAAACGAAATAATATTATAGTTGATTTAGCCCATTTCATGAAGAGGTATTTAAACTTCCACTTAAGTTGAGTTAAGACCCCATTAGGGCTTGGAGGAGGCCGCGCGAGCAGGGTGGGAGGCGGCGAGAGATAGGGAAGAAAAGGAGAGTTTTCTCCTCCTCCTTCTTCCTCTTGAAGTAGAAGACCTAGGGCTTCTTCCCTAGGGCCAAGGGTGAAGTTTTCTTGCAAAGGAAGAGGAAAATAACCCTACACTAGAAATTTTGAGATACTTAGTGAGTTTTCTTCAAGAAAAGTGTAAGTAAATCACTCACCTGCAATAGAAGTAGTTTCGCCATGTATTTCTCGTTATAGAACCATGTTTGTGATCTATATGCATGCTTTAAGATTATGGTTTTCTTATTTGTGTGTTTTAAGTTCCTAAAGAATACATGTTTTATCATAGAATATGAATTGGAGTAAGATTTTATGTATACGACCTAAGTATGACAAGAGTGAGTTCTTGAAAAGTCCCAAAAAGGAGTTTTGGGGTTAAGGGCACGCAAGGTGCTCGATGAAAGTTCCAAGTAAGAAAAGGTAAAGGTTTATAGTGCAAGATTTATGAAAAAGAAAGTTAGCTTGATAAATACAAGCATTATGAGTAAGAAAGTCCCAATAATGAGTTTTGGGGTTAAGGGCACGCAAGGTGCTCGATGAAAGTTTCAAGTGAGAAAGGTAAAGTTTTGTAGTGCAAAGACTTATGTAAAAAGAAAGATAGCTTGATAAGTATAAGCATTATGAATAAAAAAGTATTTTACTTTTGTAAAGTGACATATACCGGGCAAAAGAGAGGCCCACAGAAAGTTAGAAAGAAGCTCTAATAGGGGGCGGTGGCTAGCTACCCCGAAACCTATTAGGGATGCGCGCATTGGTACACTGATACCAGGTACATTGTCAAGGCCTGAGAAAGTTGATTATTATTTTGAAGTATATGAGTATATGTAAGTGTTTTCAGTTTGGGCATATATTTTGCTATGTATGTTAACATTGTTATGTTACAAGCATGTTAAAGAGCAAGAGCAAGGAAGTTAGTGGTTTAAAGTATGACAATGCATAAGTAGCAAGTCTCAAAAGAAATTATAAGCATGTTAGATTTGCCAATGTTTTAATGCTAGTAAATGTTTTCAAGCATGATTGAGCATGATAAGTATGTGAAAGATTCCATGTGTAAGTATTTCAAAGTGCATGTGTTTTGAAGCAAGCATTCTTTGAAAAGAGCATGTTTATCCCTTATCGTTGGATTTGTGAGTTAGGATTTACTTACTAAGCAATTTCCTTATTAGTTGCATTTCCTTCTATTGCAGACAAAGGTAAAGAAAAAGCATAACTTAAGGAGGCGAAGAGACTTGCATTGATGTTCAGTGGCGGCGGAACCGTGGAAGAGATCATTGGGCTAAGTCTTGTAGAACATGTGTTTTCGTGTTTCGAAGTGGTAGAATGAATGACTTTGTCTAAACCTTGCATAGATACAAAGTTGGGTACAAACTCTAGTCTAAAGTTCACACATATTTTGATAGCTTATTTACTTCCGCAAAAGTCCTAATTTCAAGTTTATGAGGTTGTTTTGAATTGCTAAAAGGTTTAGAAAACTAGTATAGAGTATAGAAATGGAGTTATGTCTTTGTATGACTTGAAGGTATATGTTTTGTGGATTGATGGAGATGGTTTTCAGGTCTGAAATGCAGGTTTTCAGGCGTGCCAGTCGACTGGTTCAGAACCAGTCGACTGCCCTATCGAACAGTAGCTTCTGTTCGACGCACCAGGCAACTGCCAAGAGGCCAGTCGACTGGTGCCGCGCCCAGACACTTTCTGTGACCGATACCAGTCGACTGGCTATATAGCAGTCGACTGGTACCATTGAAAAGAAGTGGTATAGAGCAGCTGGTTAGTGCTTTAGTGTTACAACTAAGAGGTCTAGGGGTCAAATCCTTGCAAAGCAAGTAAAATAAAAGTTGTTTTGTTTTTTTTGAAAAAAAAAGAGAAGGAAGAAAAAAAAAATTTAGAGCAAGTTAAGGGAAGTCAAGTAGTTGTAACCTAAGGCTAAGAATAAGGTAAAGTTAAGGTTAAGTAAATGTGGCGCCCGCTTTAAGGAAAAGAAGTTAAGGAAGGTGGGTCGTCAGAAATAGTTAGAGATGAGGTTGGAGAAAGTATTTTAGGTGTCCATAACCTCAAATTAATATTTTTAGTATTTTAGGTGTCCATAACCAAAAATTTATATTTTTTCCAAAGCTATAGGTCTAGTTTAGTTCCATCAGTGGGTTTTGCTCAAAACCCACTGATGGAGACCCCATATCTGGATTTCTGAAAAACCATTAACAATAGTCAGGGATGAGGTTGGAAAAAGTATTTTAGGTGTCCATAACCTCAAATTTATATTTTTTCCAAAGCTATAGGTCTAGTTTGGTTCCATCAGTGGGTTTTGCTCAAAACCCACTGATGGAGCCCCCATATCTGGATTTCTGAAAAATCATTTTCAATAGTTACGGATGAGGTTGGAGAAAGTATTTTAGGTGTCCATAACCTAAAATTTATATTTTTTCCAAAGCTATAGGTCTAGTTTAGTTCCATCAGTGGGTTTTGCTCAAAACCCACTGATGGAGCCCCCATATCTGGATTTCTGAAAAACCATTATCAATAGTCAGGGATGAGGTTGGAGAAAGTATTTTAGGTGTCCATAACCTCAAATTTATATTTTTTCCAAAGCTATAGGTCTAGTTTAGTTCCATCAGTGGGTTTTGCTCAAAACCCACTGATGGAGCCCCCATATCTGGATTTCTGAAAAACCATTATCAATAGTTAGGGATGAGGTTGGAGAAAGTATTTTAGGTGTCCATAACCTAAAATTTATATTTTTTCCAAAGCTATAGGTCTAGTTTAGTTCTATAAGTCGGTTTTGCTCAAAACCCACTGATGGAGCCCCCATATCTGGATTTCTGAAAAACCATTATCAATAGTCAGGGATGAGGTTGGAGAAAGTATTTTAGGTGTCCATAACCTCAAATTTATATTTTTTCCAAAGCTATAGGTCTAGTTTAGTTCCATCAGTGGGTTTTGTTCAAAACCCACCGATGGAGCCATCTGGATTTCTGAAAAACCATTATCAATAGTTAGGGATGAGGTTGGAGAAAGTAGTTTAGGTGTCCATAACCTAAAATTTATATTTTTTCCAAAGCTATAGGTCTAGTTTAGTTCCATCAATGGGTTTTGCTCAAAACCCACTGATGGAGCCCCCATATCTGGATTTCTGAAAAACCATTATCAATAGTCAGGGATGAGGTTGGAGAAAGTATTTTAGGTGTCCATAACCTCAAATTTATATTTTTTCCAAAGCTATAGGTCTAGTTTAGTTCCATCAGTGGGTTTTGCTCAAAACCCACTGATGGAGCCCCCATATCTGGATTTCTGAAACCCCCTACATAAATAGTTAGGGATGAGGTTGGAGAAAGTATTTTAGGTGTCTATAACCTCAAATTAATATTTTTAGTATTTTAGGTGTCCATAACCTAAAATTTATATTTTTTCCAAAGCTATAGGTCTAGTTTAGTTCCATCAGTGGGTTTTGCTCAAAACCCATTGATGGACCTCCCATATCTGGATTTCTGAAAAACCATTATCAATAGTTAGGGATGAGGTTGGAGAAAGTATTTTAGGTGTCCATAACCTAAAATTTATATTTTTTCCAAAGCTATAGGTCTAGTTTAGTTCCATCAGTGGGTTTTGCTCAAAACCCACTGATAGAGCCCCCATATCTGGATTTCTGAAAAACCATTATCAATAGTTAGGGATGAGGTTGGAGAAAGTATTTTAGGTGTCCATAACCTCAAATTTATATTTTTTCCAAAGCTATAGGTCTAGTTTAGTTCCATTAGTGGGTTTTGCTCAAAACCCACTGATGGAGCACCCATATCTGGATTTCCGGAAAACCATTATCAGTAGTTAGGGTTGAGATTGGAGAAAGTATTTTAGGTGTCCAATCCTAAAATTATTATATGTACCATTGCAGTAGGTGTTGTTTAGGTATAACACTTCAGGCCCACGGTGGGCCTGAAATTAATATATTGGGGCCTGAAATAGCTTCATTTCAGTCCCAACTCGGGCCTGAAATAAATGTATTTCAGGCCCAAGTTGGGCCTGAAATTTATATATTTCAGGCCCAGTGTCGGCCTGAATTAACTGATTTCAGGCCCAGCTTGGGCCTGAAATACATTTATTTCAGGCCCAACGTGGGTATGAAATCATTTTACCCCATCCACCATCTTTAAATTTGATTTATATAAAATATATTGATGATTAAATTATATAATGATTTTTAGAATAATATTCTATATTTACCTACAAGATGTGACAGAATAGGTCATTTGGCACACAATAGTGCAGCAACTGGCACACAACAGTACATTATCAGTTATTATATCTGACCGTATCACTTGGCACACAACAGTGTAGCATTTGGATTTGAATAAACATCACCCAATTATTTTGTTTTTGTTGACAATATATTATATAGAATAACAACATCTACATAATCATAACAACATCCACATAATGAGATTTTTCCATACAAATGCAGGTCAATCGACAGCAATGGATTTTTACATCACCAATACAGCATTCACATTATCTCAAGTTTTACAAAACATGTCCCTTATAATATTAACTGTCAGCTCAAATCTGATTTTACTCATGTCTCCTTGTTTGAAATCCATCTTCTCATCGTATAGGAGACATCGAACATATTGCATGACAAAGAAGGCACAGTCCACGCTGAAATTAACAAACACTTTTTTAGAATTCTAATTAAGTCGGTTTATAAAATACTTTCTTATTTTTAAAACTTTTTAACCTCTTCCTCATTTAGTTACCTATGTTCTTGTTGGGGACATTTTTGTTTGACGGAGGGTCATTTGTCCAAGGGATGATGACTTTGTAGATACGGATGAATAGCCGTAAGTTCCTCGCGAGTATATTGTTTAAGTTCTTTTACCTGTCAAACATATCATGAATTTATTAATCACCATCAATGACATTTTAGACAAAATGATGACCATATATAAGAATAAAGGAAGGTAGCTCACCGCTGTGTCAAATTCATGCTTATATTTACGGCCACTAGCAAGAGAATTAAAATGATTGAAAGTCATGGATTATGTATCCACCGCCAACAAGTGAAAGTGTGTATTATCACTGCACAAAGGGATTAAAATAAATCTAAACTCTTGTTCTAGCATATCAGTCTTCATCACTTGTTGCAGGGAAATCTTTCTTGATGATCTGATTGATGCCTACAAATATGTATTCACAAAATTAATAATACCCATATCAAAATATTAGGTCTTCTACAATATATCTGTTTAATTAATATACATCACTTACTGTGAAGAACGTTGAACAATATATTGACTTATTGTATGACCTACCACATGCGGATGCTCCCCTAAATAAAATTTTACAAAAGGCATCAATGACCTCGCCTTTTGTAAAAACCTCTCCATTGAGGATTTGTAAGAATGAATGCAAATTCAAAGCAAAGGGTGCATCCTCCCAGATAAATTCATTTGCCAACCTTCCATGTAAATTGATAAGACTATATATTACATAAGAAGATATATTAACTAAAGTAAACTATAATATTTTGTAACTTACTTTAGATTCTCCAATCTATTTATCAGGTAGACCACTTCTTTATCTTAATTTTTCTTCTTTGTATTCATAAAATGTTTCTTCACAAACTACATCGATAAAATTTATTTAGACCAAACTAATTATTGACCAAATTCAATACAATTGACGTATTTTAAATGAAATTAACACACTTACATCAATGCCTTGTTGCCTCATTTTGTATAGTTCGGAGGTTCTTCTTGTTTCCTCCTCTATGTCTTCTTCAGACATGACTTCCATTACATTAATGTTTTCTCTTGCTTCATCCATATCCTCCTCACTAAGTTTCCTTTTTCCCTTGTCCATGATATTTGATATTTGTTTCCTGTCCCGCTTCCCCTTAGGTAAAAGCTGGTGCCATACTGGACTGTCAATTGGAGTATCCCTGTAATCATATCGAGTTTGGTCACGTCCTCTCCTAGGTGTACAAGATACTGGATCAGAGAGAGGATCGACTACAGGATAGCTTTCTTGACCCTCCATGCCTTTTTTTTCAATAATTGAAAGTAATTCCTTAACCCTTTCATTCAAACATATATTCTCCTCTGTTAGCTCCTTGATTCGGTTGTCCTTAAGAATGCATTCACCACATAGCCTAACATCTCCTTCTGATGTCTCCATTGGCCATGGTATGTCATCACCGATATCAAGATTCTCAAACAATGTGTTTTCATGTAGGTTAGGAATTAATTCAACAATAACCTGTCAATTACGAAGTACACAAATGTTACTACCTCTATATCTAACTCAGATAGATCACATTTAAGAATAATTACCTCTTCGGACGAGAGTCGGTCGACAAGGCCCCTCACCCTACTAATATGCGAAGGAATATTCCTCCACTTATTTATTCGGGGTCCTTCAACATTGAAAGGTTTTTGAATTGGTACATGCTCCAAAAACCATGCCTACACAAAGTTTTCCAGCCAAATACATTAATGACATCAAAATATTATAAAATTTAACAAGATAATTCTACTCACTGCCAAAAGCCCTGCAAATCCCTTTAGGTAAGGGAGGTTGGTGGTGCTCTGGTTTCCCTGAGTTGATGAAAATAAGTCCCCAATCTTAGGTAATTGTGGAGACAAAAATTGATGGATAGCTTCTACCCAGTTGAATCTACCTAGATTGTCATAATCATCTACTATATCTATAAGACCTAGAGGAACCTTATATGTACTAGACGAAAATAAAACACAAACAAATATATACAAAATATAAAATTTACACACTAATAACACATCATCCTCTGATTCAACACTTTTAGAAAAATGTTTAAGTAACTCCTCAAGTCTTGTTCTTGCAGGTTGTTTTTCTTTTGAGAAGTAAGTACGATAGAGGTCACCCTATGCTTTAGTTGAATTAATAGGGACCGAAACACCACGGTCCACTATACCCAGTATCAAAGCAACATCTCGTCTGGAGAACGCAACCGGTACACCTGAAACAATTACAATATTTAGTTATCATCAAGAATATAGGCTTGAAATTATTCCACGTTGGGCCTGAAATGAATTCAATTCAGGTCCAATGTGGGCCTGAAATGAATTCAATTCAGGCCCGACGAGGGCCTGAAATGAATACATTTCAGGCCCACGTCAGGCCTGAAATGAATTCATTTCAGGCCCGAGGTGGGCCTGAAATGTATTCATTTCAGGCCTACCGAGGGCCTGAACTAAATTAACTTCAGGCCCTCGGTAGGCCTGAAATGATTTTATTTCAGGCCTACCGAGGGCCTGAAGTCAATTTCACTTCAGGCCCTCAGTAGCCCTGAAATGAAATGATTAAACTTTATCAAAAACTAATCATTTCAGGCCATTTATATTACTATCTTATCTTACTATAGATACTATAGATATTGTCTACAATTCATAACTAAAATTATTACCTGAGAATTTAAAAACTTGTGAGGTTGAATCCCAACTTTCAAATATATTAACCAAAATTCCACGGATATGCTGCAATTCTTGTATGTCCAGGAAAAAACTGAAAGGTGACCCTTTGATCTTCGCAATGTGTCGATCATTTAAAATTTCAAATGCTTCAAAAAATTATTTAAAGTGGCCTAAAACACTGCACCAACGTAATTTTTGTCCAAACTCATCTGAATCCTACAGTTTATATACAGTGCAAATTTATTCAGCAAAATAATTTTAAATATGTTGACAAACTATGCTAGTTTGACCTAAGCATATCGCTAACATACCTTGGTGGATAATGCCAATGAAGAAGACGCTGAACCACCCACAGGCCCTTTTCCTGACATTATCAAATAAATCAAACGTGCAGAAACCCTAACCCCTTGGTGTATTATGCCGATCAGTCTCGACTTCAACGTTAACACTAAAACCCACCTCAGGATCACACAGAAACGCTTTCGAGCATTGCCTAGGTTTTGGTTGTCCGCAGGGATTCGGGGGATGAGCTCGTAACTATATCACAGCTAGGGCACACACAATGTCCTCCACCTTCAAACCTACCATTTACGTTGTTGCGCTGAGAGAGAATGGAGAAAAATTCGACTGCTACCCATCCGAACCACAAATTAATATTTTATTGATAAAGTGGTTCGGTTGTCTCGAAAATGTGTTTGATAAAGCCATTCTTTGGCGGGAGGGGTATAAAAGTAACTTCACTATATGGGATGCGCCCTTTGGTATAATAGAAACCATGGTACTCCTTTCGGTAATTACGAATAGTTGGATACGCCCTTTGGTAAATTGCCGAAGCTAGAAATAAAAGAAAGCACATATTCAAATTAAAACTCAAAACCAACGACAATTAATACTAAGCATCTATTTGCTATCTGAAACAAAATTAGACGGTGGCGGTGGTGAGTCTGGGCGGACTCTGCGGGTATAAGGGTAGATAAATATATGACATAATAAAAGATATAACAAGCAGAAAGAAATAACAGTATACAGTCTCCGAAAATAGAATAACATCTAGACATGTGTGAAACAGAATGATAGTGTAATAATAAAGCATATATGTATGCCAATCAGATACAACAATCATAGCTTATATAAATGCAGCAAATATAAGAAAATGCAAAATACAATAAATACACATGATGCAATGACATGTGTCACCCCTAACACCAGTCAAGCCGCCATCACATCACATCTATGTGGCCGAGTGAGTAGGGTTGTGACAACTATACGCACTCCAACGATTACCACTACTATAAGTGGATGAGTGGATAGGATGCTAGGGAGCCAACTACTCCAAAACCCCTCAGGAAGGGGAGCCACCAGCAACTTTGGTATCCCTCGAAAATAACAGTAAGGGTGTCAACTGTTTACCTCAACTCCAACATCCGCTACCCATGAGTAGTCGAGTGTGGCATAACAGGATAGTTGCTCGCACTCTAGCAACTCCACGATGAGTGGTTGAGTGGGCAGTGCAACTAAATGACTAACGACGAGCTTAACCATATGAAAGTCGATACTCATCAACATACAACTATGCATATATGGTACATGATACTAAATGCACAATCAACTAAATGACAACTATGCAACAATACAAAAATAAATAAATACTAGAATCACTAAACATGCAATTAATCTACTTGGTATGATATCTCTAATGCTAACCAAAACATAGTTGTGTTTAATTATTATTTCTAAGTAATCGCCTACAAGCAGTACTTTACAGATCAGAATATCAACGGTGAGACTATATGGAATTAAATTTGATTAGCTCAAAGATCAACCAAAGAAATATCAACGGATGATATTAAAGGACAAAGAATAAGATAAAGCAGTCTTACTCAGAAACAATACAACCATGCATTTAAGATCAATAATCTACAAGATACAAAGGAGAAATACCCGCATTAATTATAGAACGTATCCAAAAAAACCGACGACCGTACATACGTAAATGATCAAGGTCCTGTATCAAGTAAGGTCGTTAAGGTATTTATACAATTAAATAAATTAGCTAAACAAAATACTAAACATGATTAAGATAAATCCTAACTATAATACCTATTTAATTAACTCACAGTTAACAACTGGTTCCTTCTTAACTTTGTTTATATCCCAACTTAAAACCCCTAAGGGTCTACCACAACTACACAACATGATAAAATCTCCATTTTTTAAACATCAACATAACCAATTTGAGACCCACGAACGAAATCAATAAACTCCATTACATTGATCCAAACACAACATTTAAATTGTCATACTATAGAAGAGCAAATGATCCAGCTAACAAAAACCTTTCCAGAGTAAACACAATCCCATTAAATAGATCCAAACAGAATAGACAAACAAGCTCACCTGACTACACTATGGCCATTCCTAAACCAAAATCCCATTCAAAAAAAAAATGGAACCTCACGACAACAAATAAATTACAAATGCACAAATCTTATCATACCAAACTAGAAGCAACTCCAACATACCCAAGCTCTCGGAAAAACTCTAAATCAGAGGCAAATTCAAATTTTTAACAAAATCCTCCAACAAGAACATAATACTCAATCAACACTAATCGAAGGCGTAGGACCAAACGAGTTAAACTACAAGTCTAATCCCCAAAACATGGAAACCTATACTCTCCCCATTCATCATATATAATTGGCATATAATCCGATTTAAATTAGCTTACCTCTTCTCTTCTTCTCCTCCTACTTCCATGACAGCAACAAATGCCTCTCGGCAGTGGCTGGTCAAGTTACAGTGGGCAGTCGTTAGTGGGAGAGTGAGTTCTGGATCAAGAACAACGAGCGATGCAGAGACGCAATAGTGGATCGATCTCCCGAAGTGAAAAGGAATCACATCAAGGAAAGAAAGTGGTTGTCATGGTGGGCGGCGCACCGGGTGAAAGTGACACACCTCGAGGGGCTGCATGTCCGACGAAAATCGAATAGCACCTCCCCTGTACGGTGGACAATCTCAAACCAATACATACACAATATGACCTCCACACCTTCCACACATATATATGATCAAACTATGACATAAATAAAGGATTAAACAACTATCAATACTATCAAAAAGAGTACCATCGCCTATACCGTAAAAGCAAACTCCAAAATGCTCTCTGGGCAGACCAACGATGCAAAATACATAAAAGTAGCATAACAATAGGTGTCACGTCTACCAACATATACAAAATGAAAAATATATCCCAATCATAACCAAAAGAAAATATGCACTAAATAATGACACTACGATATCAATGGGATTGGGATTGGCTACTGGGCTCTCCTGGCGGCATCATCCTGAAAAGGAAAAACAAGCAAACAATTATGAGTACAGGGGACTCCGCGGATATATGACTAGATAGATATGTATGGCGGGAAAAAGGTTATATAATAGCAGCATAGAAGCAACCAGATACAGTCTCAAAAGGGAAAACCAGAATATATGATTGGTACACTACGTGCAAAATAGACCCATATCAAATTCACCTGTGGGATATGATGGTCACAAATCCCCGAACCTGAATGGTCGCCAGACCATAAACAAGCAAATCCCTCCTGTATGTGTATGTCATCCAAATGCAGCAAGCATAGCTCAAACAAGTGCAGTAAACACAAACAATGTAATTTATGCAATCGTGCACATGATGCAATGACATGGTCACCCCTGACACCAGTCAACCACCGTCACCGGAGGTCGAGTGGGTAGGGCTATGACAACTGTATGCACTTTGCTGTCACTGCTCCTGAGTGACCGAGTGGACAGGATGTTGGCGGAGGTTGTTGGTGCAGACAGCACCCAAGTCGAACCTTGGTTTTGATAATGGCAAAGGATTCAAAAGTTAAGATGTTATGTTTATCTAACATGTTACTTGAGTGTGCAGATTGAAGTCCTAGCGAAGGACTGCTAGGCACCTAGTGAAGGACTCCTAGGCATCGAAACCTTAAGACCTGGCGAAGGGCTGCTGGGCACCTAGCGAAGGACTGCTAGGAGACTAAGACCTGGCGAAGGACTGTTGGGCACCTAGCGAAGGGCTGCTAGGAGTCGAAGACCTAGCAAAGGACTGCTAGGCACCAGGAGAAGGACTGCTTGGTATGGAAGACCTGGCGAAGGATTGCTGGGCACCAGGCGAAGGACTGCTTGGTACTGAAGACCTGGCGAAGGACTACTAGGCACCTGGCGAAGGACTGCTGGGCAAAAGAACAACCGAAGGAGCCGGTTGGCAACATGTAAATTCTCCTGAGAGGAGTAGGTGAGGACGCGTTCCCTGTCGAGGGAACAGTAGGCGTCGGTTCGACCTAGGGTTCCATTTTGGAGACCCAAAGTCAGAACTAAGACATCTACGGCTGTAAAATTCACTAACATGCTTGCTTTGTTTTGTTTGGTACTAACCCTGGATGCAGGACCAAAGGAACGAGTTTCTGCAGCTCAGAACGCCCCAAAGGAGAGGGGCAGCAGCTGGGTTGGGCGCCCGGGAGGTCCCGGGCGCCCTAAGTCAAAGCCAAACAAGAGTTGAGCAAGAAAATGCTTCGGAAGCTCACTGGGTCAGGCGACCCCAAGCTCCCGGGCGCCCCCGTGCTCCCGGGCACCCGGATGCCTCAGGCGCCCTGGGTCCAAGCCAACGAAGCAGATAGAGTTCAAGTCAGCGAGAAGCTAGTAGACTGAGTCAACCCGGGCACCCCTTGCTTCCCGGGTGCCCCCGTTAAACCTCGAGCCCGATCCTAGAGGGATAAAGGCTGACCGAGAGGTTTGCGGATCAAGTGACACGTGGAGGGCGCCCCCAGCGTCCCGGGCGCCCCCAAGTGCACTATATAAGGGGTTCGACCCCCAAGGCTTCAAGAAACATTCTTGAAACACCAATACGCTCTTCGACTCAAGCGCTCTGCTCCGGAAACCTCCCATCTCGAGATTCAAGCGCCGACGATGACCCTCTGCTCCGTAGTACGATCCACACCGGGCGTCGGTAAAGAAGAGTTTAATTTTGAGTTTACTGTACTACAACTGTAATATTCTTCTGTAAACATTTACGCACATATAGAATTGCTCGCAGTAAACAGTCAACGACCGTGGGACTTGGAGAAGGAGCCGACCGCGACTCCGAACCATGTTAAATCACTTGAGTTCTTGTGCTGTGTTTTCAATTCCGCTGCGTATTCTCTTAACGTCGAATCCGAAAAGTTTTTTTTACGATATTCACCCCCCTCTATCATATTATCTCGATCCAACAGAGGTCACACCGGTCCTACTCCAAATCATATGAGGGAGCACCGCTCTCATCTCCTCGTATCACGGGAATGAGGAGGGATCCCTGTCTGCTACCACTCTGCGGAACCACTATCCATGAGCGACCAAGCTAAGCCTTGATAGGGCAACTGCACACGTCCTCCTGATAGTACTACTAACCCATGAGTGACAGTGTATGCAGATCCTGATATAACTGACGACCCGTCTCAACCACAAGGGAGACCAGATATCACCAGTTATGCAATAATTCAAAGATGGTTCATGATGCTAACACACATCAAATAATCTCAAATAATATGCAATGGTTCGAAGCATAAATCATGATATACAAATAATCTACTAGGCATGCAAAAATGCTAGGTATTGATAACCATGTGTACTCTCCAGAATCAGAATATCAAGCATAGAGACTGTATGAAAAATAAATTCGAGCATGTCAAAGGGTCAAGCAGTAAGTTGCAAGTAGGATAACCAAGAGGCAGATAAGGGTAAATCTGACTACTATCCATATAGGGAATCATACTTAGAAATCTGAAATATCTACAGACATAAGTCAGAAGGAACCCGCCTCATAAATGACGTGTGTAATACTGAAAAGAATCTCTCGTCTAGCCAATCTATATCCAATCAGGGTCCTGTAATAAAGACATAAGTTTAGCTATTATAATACACAATACATAGCTAAACGAACTATCCTAATTAATTGGGAGCATCATAATTATCCCATTACATTTAATTAATCATAACCATAATTAAATGCTTAACTCGAATTATTCCAAGTTACCAATATTAGGTTCATGTTAGACCTAGCTCAAACTTAATCCGAGTAAACGATTCAATACCCAATAATAACATACGCCATATATCTTTACAGCTATATATATATATATATATGCACCGTATTGAGCATATGAAATCCAACAAGAAGAAATCAAAATCAAGCACACCCTCTTACCCGAATGATTTGCCAATTGTTGGTCCTAATAGGGAAACTCGCTGGCGTAGGCGTGTGTAGAGGGGTGGCCTTAGCATTGAGATAGAGAGTTACGAGGTGGCATGTGTGGAGTTTCGCCGGAGAGGGAGAAGTCGTCGCCGTCAGGTTGCTCATGCGAGAAGAAGAAACCGCGATGGGAGGTTTCGGCGCAAGAAATTGTGGGATGAGGGGGCAAAAGGAATTATGTGAGGAATTTGGGAATTTATGTTATATATATATATTAACCTATTTACAAAACCCCCCTTATTTTTTCTATATTTAACATTCTCCCCTACTAATAAAAATTTGGTCCCCAAATTTCACAACTAAACCGTAACAGATACTATTAACTAACAAACAGAAATAGTATTGAACGAAAACATACGATACGCACCTCAAGTAAACAGATGAGGATAGCGAGCTCTGATCGTGTCTCCGAGCTCTCAAGTAGCTTCCTCATCAGAGTTGTGCTGCCATCCGACTTTGACCAGCAGGATTGTCTTGTTCCGTAACTGACGCTTATGGTGGTCCAAAATCCATATAGGCATCCCCTCGTAAGTCGCGTCAAGTTGAAGAGGAACTGATATATCCGACAAAATATGGGATGGGTCTGACACATATTTCCTCAACATGAAAACATGAAACACATCGTGAACTCCGACAAGAGATGATGGTAGTGTCAGACTATAAGCTACTGCTCCAATCCTTTCCAGAATCTGAAAAGGGTATATGTATCGCAGATCTAGCTTACCTTTAAGGTCAAAGCTCTTCACCCCTTTTGTGGGTGAAACTCGTAGAAACACATGGCCACCCACTGAGAACTCTAACGGTCTCCGTCTCTTATCAGCATAACTTTTCTGACGATCCTATGCCTCGGACATCCTCCGTCTGATGGTGTGAACCAACTCTGCCTCATGCTGAGCTCTCTGAGGTCCTAGCAACTGAGATTCCCAAACCTCCTCCCAGAGGGTGGGTGTCTGCAAGCCCTACCATACAATGCCTCAAACGACGCCATCTGAATAGCAGAATGATAGCTGTTGTTGTAGGTGAACTCAACTAAATGCAGATGGTCCTCCTAGTTGCCTCCGAAATCCATAACACCAGACCTCAATAAGTCGTCCAAAGTCTGAATGGTCCTCTCTGACTAACCATCTGTCTGTGAATGGAACATTGTACAGAAATGAAGCTAAGTGCCATGGCTTGCTGCAGACTCTGCCAGAACCATGACGTGAACGTTGGGTCTCTGTCTAAGATAATGCTCAGTGAAACACCATGCAGCATAACAATCTCTCGGCAGTACAACTCTGCTAATCGATCCAAAGAGTCCGTCTTCTAGATCGCCAAGAAATGCGCGGATTTGGTTAATCGATCAATGATCATCCAAATCGTGTCATGTCCTTTCCGGGTCCTGGGTAAGCCGACCACGAAGTCCATAGTGGTGTGCTCCCATTTCCACTCAGGAATGAGGATCCTCTGAAGTAAACCAGCAGGTTTCTGGTGCTCGACCATAACCTGCTGACATACTAGACATCTGGTTACAAAATTCGCGATGTCTTTCTTTATCCTATTCCACCAGTAGGAACGTCTCAAGTCACGATACATGTGGGTTCCTCCCAAATGAATATCGAAATGGGAGCGATGAGCCTCCTCAAGCAACTCCTTCATGACCGAATGTGACTCAGGTATGCACAATCTCCCTCAGAAATATAGGATACCCTCAACGTCTCTGGTAAACTCGGTCTGCTCCCCAAAGGCTACTCGGCTGCCTAGGAACTGCATACGCTGATCACTGGCCCGAGCTTCTCTAATCCGTGCCTTGATCGGTGATTGAGCAACCATGGTCACAAGAATGCCCCTCTCAGTCTATCCTTGCTCCTCCAGACTCAACTCTGAGAAACCCTAAACCAGATCTATAACCATCACCCGATGGTAGGATAAAACCCCTCTAGACTTTCTGCTCAAAGCATCTGCCACTACATTAGCTTTCCCTGTGTTCTAGCTAATGGTAGAATCATAATCCTTCAGGAACTCCATCCATCTTCTTTGTCGAAGATTGAGCTCCTTCTGAGTGAAGAGGTAATTGAGACTCTTGTGATCTGTAAATATCTCAAATGTGATACCATATAGATGGTGTCTCCAAATCTTCAGTGCAAAGATAATGGCGGCAAGCTCCAAATCATGAACTAGATAGTTCTTCTCATGCTCATTCAACTGACGAGAAGCATAAGAGACTACCCGACTGCATCAATACCGCACCCAAACCTTGATGGGACGCATCGGTGTAGAGCACGAAGCCGTCCTCTCCTGATGACTATACCAAAACTGGTGCAAATACTAGCCGCCGCTTCAGCACCTGAAAGCTGGTCTCACAATCCTCTGACCATGTAAACATCACTCCCTTCCTGGTGAGGCATGTCAGTGGGGCGACGATACTGGAAAATCCCTCCACAAAGCGTCGGTAATATCCTACAAAGCCCAGAAAACTATGCACCTCCAGTACTGACTTAGGCTGCTCCCAACTGGTGATAGCCTCGATCTTCTGTCGATCCACTGAAATGCCGCTGCTAGAAATCACGTGTCCCAGAAAACCCACAGACAAAACAGGAGAACCCCATGGAGATATACTAGGACGAATAAATCCTTTGTCCAATAATTCTTGCAACTGGTCCTTCAGCTTGTCCAACTCTTTCGATGTCATACGGTTTGGAGCTTTTGATGCCGGCGCAGTCCTCGGAATCAGCTTGATAGTGAACTCCACTTGCCTTCTAGGAGGAAAACCCGGCAATTCCTCTAGAAATACATCTGGAAATTCTTGGGCAACTAGAACATCCGAGAGTTGGGTGCTATAGTTGTCTTCAGTACTGATCAACGATAACAGAACCCCTTGATAGCCACATGATAGGAGTCTCTGTACCTGGAGCGCTGATATAATTGATATACCATCATCCCTGATGCCAGTAAAATCTCATGAGGGTTGGTTCAAGGGCCGAAAAGTGGCCACCCTCTCCTGGCAATCAACTGTGGCATGATAAACTGTCAGCTAATCCATGCCAAGGATGACATCAAACTCCACCATCTCAAGAACCAATAAGTCGACGGTGAGGGTAACAATATCGAAATCCAAGGGACACGCTCTGACCTTCTGAGTAATGCTCAAAATCTCTTCGGACGGTAAGGACACTGATAGATGTCGTAGTCTAGGAGTAGGTACCCTACCAATCTTACTCATAAATATGCGAGAAATAAAGGAGTAAGAACTACTAGTATCAACTAATAACTCTGCAGGATTTGAATAAAGATGAACCATACCACGAAAGACTGATCCATCAACCCTCTGAGCCTCCTCTCTGGTGACTGCATACATGCGTCCTGTCTCCAGAACTGTGGAAGGCAACTCCAAAATCGGCTGAGGCTGCGATACTAAGGGTCCATCAGTCTGCTGCGGCTGGTATACTGCTGGTTGATAGGCTAGAGGTTGATAGGTTGCAGATTGATAGGTTGGAGGCTAATAGGCTGCATGTTGATATGCTAGAGGCTGTAGGCTGAGTAAGACTGATATTGATATCCTGAAGTTGAACACTGAGATGCGGTCAGACTGTAAGTGTGCTCGTGCCCATGCATACAACACACGTGCACTGGGGGAATAGTTGTTAGTTGTGGACGATATGATTGTGCTGGAGGAGGAGCTGTCCTCTGCTGCCAGACTGATGTCTGGGCTTTCTGCCCTCCTCTCTGAGACTTTGTCGATCTAAAACATCCACCTAGAACTATGACCCCCGTAGCTACATGATGTGCCTGTAGCGTACAATCTTAGCTCATATGCCCCGGCAGTTTGCAGTAATAACAAACCGCCTGCCCCTGTGTACAATCTGTTCTAACATGCTCTCGTGATCCATAGAGAGCGCAATGAGTGCCACTAGCTGCCTTCTTCCAGGTCTACTGGTACGGATGACCACATCGCGGAACGGATGGTGGTAGGTACTGGAGTAGATTCCACGGGTAGAACCGTAGTATAAATCGGAGTAGGTAATACAGGTGGAACTGTGGTACATGCTGGAGGTGGTAACCCTGACGAAACTGTGAAAATCACTGGAGTAGGCTGTATCGGTGAAACTTTGGGAACCGACGATTGAAATGGGGAAGGAACCCCCACTGGTTGAGGATCGTGACCCCTTGGAACACTTTGGTGAACAGGGGGTACCTCAGTCGGCCTCTTAGAAGACCGTGTCGCCTGACTGGAAGTCCCAGCTCCCACTGTCGCATGTAGTCGCCTAGGCAGTCGTCCTGACTACCACGTTGAGGTGGAGCCAACTCAATATGACGAGGCATCCTGTTAAGACAGTGCCAACATATCATAAAAAGTTCAAGAATATAATTCTTTACCAATTTACATATTTGCCGCCTGGAGAAGTCCCATCACGCCAAGTCCCAAACATGACCACAACAAGAAAATGACTTTGAACAAATCCGAAAACACTCGTAAAACCTGGCTATGATACCAAATAAATTGTCACGCCCCAAGGGGTTGCATGTCCGACGAAAATCAGATAGCACCTGCCCTGTGCGGTGGACAATCTTAAACCAATACATACACAATATAGCCTCCACGGCTTCCACACACATATATATATATATATATGATCAAACTATGACATAAATATAGGATTAAACAACTATCAATACTATCAAAAAGAGTACCATTGCCTATACCATAAAAGCAAACTCCAAAATCTCCTCTGGGTAGACTGATGATGCAAAATACATAAAAGTAGCATAACAATGGGTGACACATCTACCAACATATATAAAATGAGAAATACATCCCAATCATAACCAAAAGAAAATATGGACTAAATAAAGACACTACGATATCAATGGGATTGAGACTGACTATTGCGCTTTCCTAGCGACATCATTCTGAAAAGAAAAAATAAGCAAACGATTATGAGTCCACGGGGACTCCGCGGATATATAACCAGAGAGATATGTATGGGCATAAAATGGTTATATAATAGCATCATACAAGCAACCAGATACAGTCTCAAAAATGAAAACCAAAATATATGATCGATACACTACATGCAAAATAGACCCATATCAAATTCACCTGTGGAGTATGATGGTCACAAATCCCCGAACCTGAATGGTCGCTAGACCATAAACAAGCAAATCCCTCCTGTATGTGTATGTCATCCAAATGCAGCAAGCATAGCTCAAACAAGTGCAGCAAACACAAACAATGTAATTTATGCAATCGTGCACATGATGCAATGACATAGTCACCCCTGACGCCAGTCAGCCACCGTGACCGGTCATGGGTGAGATTGAGTGGGTAGGGCTATGACAACTGTACGCACTCTGCCATCACTGCTCCTGAGTGACTGAGTGGATAGGATGCTGCCAGAGGTCACACTCGTTCTACTCTAAATCATATGAAGGGGCACCGCTCTTATCTCCTCATATCACGCGAAAGAGGAGGGATCCATGTCTGCTACCACACTACGGAACCACTACCCGTAAGCGGCCGAGCGGAGCCTTGATAGGGCAACTCTACACACCCTCCTGATAGTACCACTAACCCATGAGTAGCAGTGTGTGCAGATCCTAATATGACTAACGACTCGTCTCAATCACAAGGAAGCCTAGAGATCGCCAGTTATGTAATAATGCAAAGATGGTGCATGACGCTAACACATATCAAATAACCTCAAATGATATGCACTGGTCCAAAGCATAAATCATGGTATACAAATAACCTACTAGGCATGCAAAAATGCTAGGTATTGATAAACATGTGTACTCTCCAGAAATAGAATATCAAGCATAGAGACTATATGAAAAATAAATTTGGCCATGTCAAAGGGTTAAGCAGTAAGTACCAAGCAGGATAACCAAGAGGTAGATAATTGTAAATCCTACTACTATCCATACAGGGAACCATACATAGAAATATGAAATATCTACAGAGATAAGTCAGAAGGTACCCGGCTCATAAATGACGTGTTTAATACTGGAAAGAATCTCTCGTCCAACCAATCTGTATTCAATCAGGGTCCTGTAATAAAAGACATAAGTTTAGCTATTATAATATATGATACTTAGCTAAACGAACTTTCCTAATTAATTAGGAGCATCCTAATTATCCCATTACATTTAATTAATCATAACTATAATTAAATGCTCAACTCGAATTATTCCAAGTTACCAAGATTTGTTCATGTTAGACCTAGCCCAAACTTAATCTGAGTAATCGATTCAATACCCAATAATAACACACGCCACATATCGTCACAACCCTATATATATATATATATATATATATATATATATATATATATATATATATATATATATATATATATATATATATACTCACGCACACACAACGTTTACGTTTTTTTTTTCATGTTGTCGTCGGCAACAAATCAACCACAAGATTCTTTTCCTCTTATGCTTCTCCCCTGACCTCCTGCTCGCTTTGCCGATCAACGCTATGCCAAACCTCCAACTTGACATAGACACCGTATTGAGCATATGAAATCCAACAAGAAGAAATCAAAATCAAGCACACCCTCTTACTCGAAAGATTTACTGGCAGTTGGTCCTAATAGGGAAACTCCTTGGCGTAGACATGTGTAGAGGGATGGCCTCGGCGTCGAGATAGAGAGTTGCGAGGTGGCGTGTGTGGAGTTTCACCGGAAAGGGAGAAGTCGCCACCGTCAAGTTGCTATATATATATATATATATATATATATATATATATATATATATATATATATATTTTGACCTATTTGCAATCCACCCCTCATTTTTTCTATATTTAATAGAAAGGATGTGCTATTGCGGAAATTGCAGGGACTCGGCTGGATCACACCCGACCCACGGATGTGGCGCCGCAAAGTGGAAGGGCATCGATTACTGCTCGTGGTCGAGGAGGGCCAACGACACTAGGTCGTGCTTGCGGCAATCAAGAGAAAGGGTGAGGCAAGAGGGTGATGGAGGCAACGACGTCGACAACTAAAAGGGGTCGGCAACACACCCTCAATTGACAGTGGCTCGACAATTGGGCAGAGAGAATGAAGAACGCGAGGAAGAAGGGTTGTGAGAGGAACAGATTGGGTGAAAAAAATGGTTCGACGCAGAGAGATGGAATGGAAATTTTGTAAGTGGAGAAACTTTTGCAAAAAGGCCCTCTCACTTTAGCTAATTTTAACCACACCCTTATTTTTTATTTTTAATAAATTTAGCCCTCTTAATTTTTGATATTTAACATTACTAAATCAAGATAAAAAAAATTAAAAGGTTTATTCATAACATAAAAGGATGTCAATATATATTAAAACGGACCATATTTTTTTAACCTAAAATGCACTTGTGTACATCACCTTAGAGTTAATTTGACCAAAGTATAAAATGGTACACAACACCTTGGAGTTAATTTGACCAAAGTATAAAAAGGAGAGGTGATCAGTTAAGCTCTACGAATGATTCTCATCTATCATCGAGATAAATCCAAAAGCACAAATGGCATTCCAGACCATGGTCTACCGGTCCCAATGGCTCAAATGTGTGAGAGAAATATTATCTTGTGCTCTCTCTACTTTGAACCCTAGGGCATGGGGAACCCTAAGGTATACTTACTATTGCACCATAGTTCAAGGTGCTAATTCGACCCAAATAAGATGTATTTTGAGTAGATAGAGTTGTTTTGATCAAGCTGACGGCTCATATTCATGCACTTAGACTAAGAACAAAGATGTATTTGGAGTAAATAATTATAGGTGTGGTAAGGTGACTATGTTGTTTTGGTCTTGGATGAGCTATAGTTTGGATCTGTACTTGTAATGTATCAAACATGCATGGTGTTTTGGAGATTGTGGTGGAGTGTGTTTCCTTAAACCTGTGATTGGTGTTGTTGAGCTACCTGTTGGAGAGATGCAGTAGTTTTTGAATCATGGTTTTGATAACATAACTTCATGGTTGGGTTTGGTTTGTGTGATAGATCTATTTGGAGCATGATTCTGCTGGTTTTTTTTTAATTTCTGCTACTCCAATTTTTCTATGAATGCTACGAAGGGTTTGGGTTGGTCCCTACTTGTTTAGATCTGTGCTAACCTATTGACCTAGCTAGCTTGGATTAAACTAGGTTGAATCTACGATTTGACTTATGGATGTTGATGCCTAGGAAATTTAAAACTAATTTGGACAATAAGACTCAATCAGGAATTAATCATTTAATTTCTATTAATTAAATGAAAAAACTTATTGTCATTTGGGAATTAATTAAATAGATGTTGTAATTAGGACATATCCTATCATGTTTAGTATTTATTTAGCTAATTTATTAATTTTATAAATAGCTAAATTTATGCTTCGTACAAGACTTTGATTTGATACGAGCACCTGAGTGTATGGTTTACTTAAATATGTTTTAAGGCAAGTACTTTTCCTTTGGTTTTGTAGATTCTTTTATCATAAATGCATGGTTATTTTTATTGTCTGAGTAAGTTGATTTATCTTTGTTGGGACCGGGTGCATGTTGACAAGGATACGGGTTCGAAAAATTTTAAATTTTTACGTGCAGCGGAAGAATTAGAATAAAATAATTTCTCAAATTATTTTAACCACGTATCTAGCATGCAACTTTATGATGTGTGGACATGATCATAAATTAAAACTTTGCGGAAAAGTAAACTAATTTACTTAGTACCTTGCGTAACTCGAAGTAAGGGACGAGATCCAACCGTAACGTCCCTTGGAAGCTCCACCTCTATTCGCGTCCACGCCGAGTTCTCTTCGGGATGACTTCGCAAAGTCACGAGTTTTGTGCCGACGAGAACTACTAGATTCTCTAAAGGCACAACTAGAAGATCAAGAGAGAAGAAAGGAAACTAACCACCAAGTAACGGAATCTAAATTCCGGGAAGAAAGGAGTTGCGATCCGCTTCTTCTTCTTCTTCTTTGGCACCTTCTTGGTGGAGGAGGCTCACGGCTAGGGGAGGTGGCGCCGGCCCTAGGGGAGGAAGTGGGCGCTGGCCCTAGAGGGAGAGGGTGGGCGCCGGCCCTAGAGAGAGAGAGGGAGAGAATAAGAGAGAGAGAGAGTTTCTTAATCTCTTGATTAATTGGAATTCAAGGCTTACCTTTGGTTCCTTTATATAGTAGCCTCTCTATTGCTAAGTCTCCCTCTTAACGGAATTAACGGAATAAATTTTCATAAGAAATTTATCTTATAAATTTTCTTATGAATTATTCCGTTATGCCTAGTTTTATTATAACTAACTTTATAATAAAACAAATACATCTCTCCTTTTAATAAGGAATAAATTTTACAAGAAATTTATCTTATAAATTTCTTATGAATTATTCCGTTATGTCAAGTTTTTATTATAACTTAATTTATAATAAAAACAACCATGTCTCCCCTTTTATTATGGAATAAATTTTACAAGAAATTTATCTTATTAATTTTTCTTATCATGGAAAAAATCAATTCATAATTGATTTTATAAAATAAAATAAACCAATCCATGGTTCATTTTAATTTCCAAAAAAAAAGAATAAATTTCTATAAATTTCTTTATCATGGTAAATCAATCCATTATTGATTTTATAAAATAAAATAAACCAATCCAAGGTTTATTTTAATTTCCATGAAAATAACTCTCTTTATATAAATTTATTTATATAAACTTCTTTATATAAATTTCTTTATATAAATTTATTTATCCATAATTTTATAAAACAAATCGCACTAGATTTATTTTATTAATTAAATCAAATTAATTAGTTTCTCCCCCTTGTTGTGGCCGGCCAAACCAAAGAGGGTTGGCACCCTCTTTGGCCTGCCAAACCGAGCCGATCCCATCGCGAATTAAACTCATTTAATTCGCCCAATTTAGCCTTCAAAAGACTTAGCCATTTTAAGCTTCCGTTGCGCCTCTGATTAACTCAGATTCGACTTATTTCTCTTGATCGGAAAATCTAATTTTCAACTCGTTTTAAATCCCTCGGATTACTCGTAGTGCGTGTAACTAAATAGGCTTTCGATTTATGTTGGCCGTCTATAATCAACCAATTATAGAACGATCTTGAGTGGCACCTAGTAGTACATCATGACCCCCAATTAATCGAAAGATCAACGGTTGACCTCAGAAGTAATTCTGAAACCCTTCAGCAGCTCTAATGAATCGTGCCCCATTCCCTTCACCATCTTATACCCACTTGGTTCAGGACATGGTCTGTTTGTGTCAGTCCCCACTAGACTGACTACGTCACACCTAGCCCAAGTAGTGTCTTTCTCATCCTTTGGATTTCTACTTACTCTCATGTATTTAAGAGACTCATACTCTAAACATGATATGCTCTGGCCAGAGGGTTTGAGTAACAATCCGACGATAGGCCTGGGTATACATCTCCTCGCAAGGAGTGGTGAATCCTTTGTAGGCTGTTCAAACATTTTCGGGCACTTCGGCTTATACCCAATCATCCTGGGTCCACACCTCCTTGGAGATGCTTGTTTAAGATGTTAAAGTATAAGTCTCCATGACCAAGATGACTTGAACACCGCAAGTCAAAGGAACATCGCACTTAAGCTGCAGTAAGAACTTCATTGACATATCTATATGTAGATTACCATATGAAGTTTTACGGCTAGTCACTCCAATAAACTAGTTCCCTTAACTAGCATCCATGTTTATCTCCGGACATCCCAATGTCACCAGCCAGTGAGAATTAGCTGATTAGAGAATAACCCATGCTAGTCTCAACAGAATTGATAGTGTCCGTTTTTATCAATTCATCGACTAGGGATATTTTCAATACTTCACAATTGCACATTTAGAAATAATCACTAGTTGTGATCCCATCACAAATTCTCTTATGCTGTGAATTGTATTGCGGACATTCAGTAGATGAGTTTAAGATCCCAATCAAATACACAAACATGTATACTCAAATAGTGAATTATCATTTATTAAAATAAATGTTTACAATCATAAGGCGATTGCCTTAGGACACTTCTCTCATATCAATAACAATCTTAAATCTATTATGCTTGTTTTTCTACTTGATACTTGTTCCGGAAGGAATCGACGTCGACGGCCAATCACCAGTGTTCAGCCCACACGGATGCTGACTTTAGAGGAAGAGCTCACACCCTGCGAGATTAACACAAACGTTAGGGGAACATGCCGAAGGTTGTCCGGCGGAGCCCACTCCGACGCTCAAGCCAATGCCTTGATCCAGATGATAAAAAGAAGGCAAAAAAGGTATGCGTGAAGTAGAGAGGGTGTAACCCCCTTACCGGAGGGGTTGAAGTACCTTTTATATCTGAGGTGGTTGTCCCACGAGTCTCCACGATCTTCGCCACATCCCCCTAATTGTCGGTTACGAGATCACCTTTTCAACGGTCCACACAGTCATTAAGTTCAGACCGTTGCAATAATTATGGGCCATAATCATCCCGTAATAATTAGGGATGATTATCCGCAGATCCGAAGAAAAGGGGAACCGTTACTTGAAGCCGAATGCTTCTTGGGCTCAGCTCCCCGAGGTGATCTCGGGGACTTCTGGCCCGGGGGGTCTGATAATTACAATTTTGATAATCAATTTAGGTTGTCAAATCCATGTTTTGATTCTTTTTTGTATGCTTAATCTTACATTTACACTAGGTTCCATGAGTTATTCCTATTTTAGCTTTGGATGTAAATCTTTTTATATTTGAGATATTTTGGCATTAAAATTTAAATATAATTTTGTAGGCTTCGAATGATCATGGACCTAGATCAGATTGGATCGAATTTGAGTCAGACTTGGCTTTAATCAAGATGATCAAGCAATGGAGAAATGTGGGTCGTCCAATCAAGACATGGGGAGATCTGAGCCATCTATCATCTTCTGATCAATTCAAGCTCAAGGTATAGTTAATCAAGACCATAGATCAAGATATGAAGTTTTGGTCAAAATCAGAAGTCATCTAACCGCTGGATCAAGCTCGAGAGGAGTCTAAGCCATCCATTCAAAAGGAAGGGCAATCCAAGCCATCCGTTGCAGATCTGATTGATCCAAGCTATGGAGAAGAAGATCCTGACCATTGATGGAGATCTGGAAAGTTTGGTTTCAATCCGAGATGATCTGATCGTTGGATTAAGCGAGGGCGATCACAGTCGTTCAATTTTAAGTGGAATTAATTAAAACAAAAACTCCTCATCAGCTCTCGTTGTCACGAGTTCTTCCTTGTTCTTCATTTTCTCTATTTTCTTTTCTGATTCGGTGCATCCAACATCAGATCTAGCTTTGTTTCAAGGTTTCGAATCATCGAGGTATACTTCCTGTTATGTTTGCTAACCAAATTTGTCTCTAGAAAGCTCAGGTGAGGGTTTCGCCCAGAGCTAAGATTCTGCCGATCGATTCCTTTTTGATCACTGATTTTCGTCGACTGGAGCTGTCGAAGCATTCGAAGGGGTTCTTTGAAGGTTTCTGAAGGTTCCTAAGATGAACTCGCCATCAGCTAAACAAGAAGGAAGAGATTGAAAGAGGATTTCAGATACTGATCGGTCTCCGGATCGGACAGAAACACTACTGATCGATCTCCAATCCGATCAGAAACACTATTGATCGGTCGGCTTGACCGATCAGGAAGATCAATACGCACCAACCCAAGTGTAAACTGATCCAGGGAGTCTGTTCTTGCTAATTTCGAGCTAGAGGGTTTCTAGCTTGGCTCTTGTGTGACGGCAAGAAGGAGATCTTGGCAAGGGACTGATCTAGTGTTAAACTTCTGTAAATTTTGGTTCTAAACACTTACTTCTTTCAGTTGTTTCAATTTTTATCCATTTACATTTCAGTAATGTTCATTTGGTATGCTTAGATATAATTTTCATAATCCTGCAGCTTAGGTACAGATTTCTTGAACTCAATATGAGTTTTGTCTTTCGATCTCATAGTTTTGAATTGAATTGCTTAGTTTTCAAATAGGGATAAGTGTAGTTTCTGCAATTTCGAATTAGTTTCTAAATCAGCTGAGTTTATTCTGTTTCCATGGTAATTTCATTCATTATCGCAAAAATACCCATTTCACTTGAAAACCCAAAACAGAAATGATGAATTCAAGCTTGAGTTAAGCATTCTTAACTAGTCCTTGGAAACATACGACTTGAGGCCCCTATACTACACTTAGTTTTGTGAGTTAAAGGGTTTTCAATTTATAAATTTAAATTTGAGGCTCATCGTGACACTGATTGTGGGCACCATCAAAATTTTGGCGCCGTTGCCGGCGAATAACACTAGTTGAGTTTGTTTGATTTGAGCTTATGCTTAGTTTCATATTTTCTGATACTATTTCATTTGCTTTAGCTTTCTATATACATTTGTTGCCATTTTGTTGGGTTTATCACCAGGACTGCAGGTGGTGATATTGTGGAGTTTAATCCTGAGATTGAGAGAACATTCAGAGCTAGGACGAATCAAGGAAGAGTTTCAGAAGCTATTGAAAATATTTCTACTCATTCAAGCAGTCCCATGACAGAACATCAGTAGACTATGAAGGCGCTTGCAACCCCAGATGATGCATTTCAGTACTCTTGTATTGCTTATCCAGAGTTACCTGGAGATTTTGAGTTGAGATTATGCCTAATTCATCTACTTCCCAAGTTTCAGGGACAATCAGGAGAGGATCCTAATAGACATTTGCATGAGTTCCATGTAGTGTGCTCCACTATGAAGCCTCAAGGGATTTCTGAAGAGGACATCAAATTAAGGGCATTTCCATTTTCTTTGACTGAAGCAGCTAAAGATTGGTTTTATTACTTGCCTACTGGACATGTTGCAAGTTGGATTGCTATGAAAAAGGCATTTTTAGACAAGTATTTTCCAGCTTCAAGAACTGCTATTATTAGAAAGAGCATCTGTGGTATTCAACATGTGGTGGGAGAGACCTTACATGACTATTGGGAGAGATTCAACAAGTTGTGCTCCAGTTGTCCATAACATCAAATAAGTGAGCAGTTTCTTATTCAATATTTCTATGAAGGTCTACTTCAAATGGATAGAATCATGATTAATGCTGTAGCTGGAGGAGCTCTAGTGAACAAGACCCCAGAACAAGCTAGAGAATTGATTTCAAATATGGCAGAGAACTCTCAACAATTTGGAAGTAGGGCTCTTACTACTAGAGGGGTGAATGAAGTTCAAATGGTTTCAAATGAACAAAAAGAGATCAAGAGTTCATTGTTGGAGTTAACCTCTTTGGTGAAGCAAATCGCTTTGAATATTGTGAACCAACCTCAAAACTTTCCAGTAGCTTCTTTTCAAAATCTAGTTATGGGAGTGTGTAGTATATGTTCAAGCCAAGAGCATAATTCAGATTTGTGTCCTAATCTTCAACAAGATGAATCATTAGCCACTTTGACTAGAGGTCAATATCAATCAAGGAATGACCCATATTCATCTACTTACCATCCGGGATGGAGAGATCACCCTAATTTGAAATATGGAAATTCATTCTATCAACAAAACACTTCACAACAACCCTTACAACAAGGACAACAGCATTTTCAGAATTTTCAGCAACCTTATCCGCAATTTTAGCAACCAAATCATCATTTCAACCTCAATTCCAGCAAAATCAGCAAGGATTTCAACTAATTCAGAATTTCCAGCAATCTTTTCATCATTCACAGCCTTCAAATCAAAATTTTCAGTTTCAAAATCAGAGTTTTCAGTAGCCCCAACAATTTCAGCCTTCAAACCAGAATTTTCAGCCTCAAAATCATAATTTTCAGAGCAATAATTTCTAGCAACATCCAACTAGTTATCAACCCAATTTTCAGCAATTTCAACAGCCCATTCACTCATTTAATCAGCCCTAACAACAGAATTTCCAAAGTTCACAGCCTACTCATAATTTTCAGCACCAATGTTTCATTTCAAGGCCAACAAAAGTCCCATACTAATCAAGGAGGCTTTGGGAACTCTAGTGGGTTTAATGCACTACAACAAAGGCTTGAGGAGATGATGCAACAAATCCTATAACAACATCAAATTTTACAACAACAACAAGGGCAACAAAAGAATGATTCTACTCTTCAAAACATTGAAAGATATATTGGACAACTAGCTAGTGGAATGAATCAATTACAAACCCAAGGATCAGGTCAATTGCCTTCTCAAGCAACTCCTAATCCTAAGGGAAATGTTAGTGCAATAACTTTGAGGAGTGCGAAAGTTGCTTCAAGTCTTAACACTTAAAGGGCTGATTTTTTTGAAAAAATTTCAACAACTTATTTTCCAGCTCAGAACAGTCCCGAAATGGATTCTACACCAGTTGAATATGACCCTAGTTCAAGCCTAAGTCCTTCTTCTATTGATCCAGCGATTTTGGTGGAAAAACAAGGAGAAATCAGCAAAAACATGGCACTTACAGCAGCTATACCGATTGAAGTTCCTGCTCAAGACTCACTTCCAAAAATTTCAGCTCAAGTGGAGGAAACAAGAGTCCCTTTACCTTTTCCACAGCGTAAGATTCAAGCTAAAAAGCATGTAGAGGAGGAGAAGGCAAAGGAGTATCAAGAGCTTGTGAAACTATTCAGTAAGGTGGAAATAAATGTGCCATTGTTGACCATGATCAAGCAAATACCTAAGTATGCCAAATTTCTTAAAGATTTGTGTGTGCACAAGAGAAAGCTCATGGGGAATGAATTGGTCAGTTTAGGAAAAATGTCTCAGCCCTTATTCATTCAATTCCTCATAAATGTGAAGATTCAGGAGTATTCACTGTATCTTATGAGATTGGGATGAATCTTTTTCATGATGCTATGTTAGATTTGGGAGCTTCTACTAATGTGATGCCTAGATCAGTTTTTCGGATGCTTGGCATTGGACTTTGCAGCCTATAAGAGTGGTTATTCAGCTAGCAGATAGGAGTCAGACTCACCAAGCTGGAATCATTGAAGATGTATTAGTGAAGGTGAAAGAGTTGATTTTTCCCGCGGACTTCTATATCTTAGATATGGAGGGGGATTATTTAGCACATAGATCTCCACTTATTCTTGGGAGACCATTCTTGAAGACTGCAAGGACAAAGATTGATGTATATGCAGGCACACTTTCTATGGAGATAGGAGACACAGTGGTGCAGTTTAGTATTTTTGATGCTATGAAGCACCCCAGAGAGGATCATTCTGTCATGAGCATGGATATTTTAAATGAGCTAGTTGATGCAGATTTACTTGCTGATAGAGTTTCACTTGGTATTCACAGAGGATATTTTAGCTCAAATAAGGCTGAGGATGCATTAGTTATAAAGGCAGCTGATTTGAAGATTGGATCTGATTCACTCGCAGTTGGAGACGATTCAATTGGTGTAGGGGATTGCACTGAGCCCCAGGGATCACCTATATTAATTGACATATCAGTAGATTCAGAGGATAGGTTTGAGAGTGTAGGGGATTGCACTGAGCCCCAGGGATCACCCATACCTACCGAGCAGTCACAGATAGAGTTGAAACCATTGCTAGAACATTTGAAGTATGCTTATTTAGGAGAGGAGCAGTGTTTACCTATTATCATTGCTCAGAACTTGGATTCGGAGCAAAAGGATAAATTATTGCAAGTTTTGAGGCAGCATAAGAGAGATATAGGGTGGACATTAGCTGATATACCTGGTATTAGCCCCACTATTTATATGCACAGGATATTTCTAGAGAAGAATGTGAAGCCGGTCAGGCAGCCACAGAGAAGGTTAAATCCACTGATTCTAGATGTTGTAAAGAAAGAGGTGACTTGACTTTTACAGGCAGATATTATATACCCTATTTCTGACAGTAAGTGGGTTAGTCCTATTCATGTGGTTCCTAAGAAGTCAGAAGTGACAGTGGTAGAAAATAAGAGTAATGAGTTAGTACCTACCAGAGTGAAGAATTCATGGAGAGTTTGTATATATTACAGGAAGCTGATCCAAGTAACGAGGAAAGATCACTATCCCTTGCCTTTTATTGATCAGATGCTAGAGAGGTTGGCAGGGAAGTCTCATTATTGCTTCCTAGATGGGTATTCAGGATATTTTCAGATTTGTATAGATCCGGAGGATCAGGAGAAGATTACTTTCACTTGTCCTTTCGGTACATTCGCATATCGATGCATACCATGGGCTTTGCAACGCCCCAGGGACTTTCCAGCGGTGTATGATGAGTATTTTTGGTGAGTTACTAGAACAATGCATGGAAATATTCATGGATGACTTTTCTATATTTGGCACATCATTTGATACTTGTTTGGATAATTTGTCTAGAGTACTACATAGTTGCATTGAAACTAATCTTGTCCTGAATTTTGAAAAATGTCATTTTATGGTAGAGCATGGGATTGTTTAGGACATATAGTCTCTAGGAAAGGCATTGAAGTATATCATGCTAAAGTTAGTGTTATATCTTCTCTATCTTACCCCGTATGCGTACGGGATGTTCGAGCTTTTCTTGGCCATGCAGGATTTTACAGGAGATTTATTAGAGACTTCAGTGAGATTGCTCGCCCTTTGACTAGACTTTTGCAAAATGATGTAGATTTTTGCTTTGATGAAAAATGCAAGGAAGCTTTTCAGAGATTGAGGGAGACTCTTATTTCAGCTCCTATTATTAGGCCTCCTGATTGGACTTTACCTTTTGACTTGATGTGTGACGCTTCAAATTTTGCTGTAGGGGTTGTACTTGCACAGAGGGTAGATGGAGAGCCACATGTCATTTTCTATGCTTCCAAGACTTTAGATGTTGCTCAGGCTAACTATACCACCACAGAAACAGAGCTCCTTTCTATTGTTTTTGCTTTGGATAGATTTAGATCATATTTGCTATGTTCTCATGTGATTGTATTTTCTGATCATGTAGCCTTGAAGTATCTTCTGAAGAAGCCGGATGTAAAACCTAGATTGATTAGATGGATGCTCCTACTTCAAGAGTTTGATTTGGAGATTCGAGATATGAGTGGCAAGGAGAACTTGGTGGCAGATAATTTGAGCAGGATAGAGGGAGATGGACACCCTACCACCATTGATGATGATTTTAGAGATGAGCACCTTTTAGCGGTGCATGGTGAGTTGTCATGGTATGCAAATCTAGTTAACTATTTAGTAGCTAATATTTTTCCTGCACAATTTATTAAGGCTCAGAAAGATAAATTTAAGAGTGATGCTAAATTTTATGTGTGGGATGATCCTTACTTGTGGAAATTTTGTAGTAATCAAATAATTAGAAGATGCAACCTGATCATGAGTTTCATTCAGTTCTTACACTTTGTCATTCGTCAGCCTGTGGAGGACATTTAGGTCCACAGAGGACCGCTTGAAAAGTACTAGAATGTGAATTATTCTGGCCTACTTTATTCCATGACGCTTATCTATTTTATAAAAACTGTGATAGATGTCAGAGGACAGGAAACATAGGAGCTAGGAATGAAATGCCCCAACAAACTATGCTTTTTTGTGAAATTTTTGATGTATGTGGGATAAACTTTATGAGACCTTTTCCTGCATCTTTTGGATTTTTGTATATACTACCTGCTGTTGATTATGTATCTAAATGGGTGGAGGTCATTCCCTCCAAGACTGATGATTCTTTTGTTGTTGTGAGTTTTGTTAAGTCACACATATTTTGTATGTTTGGAATTCCAAGAGCTATTATAAGTGATCAAGGTTTACATTTTTGCAACAAGCATATGAAGGCTTTACTCAACAAATATGGGATTTTGCATAAAGTGTCTACTTCGTACCACCTCAAACTAATGGACAAGCCGAGGTATCAAATAGAGAGATTAAGGCAATCTTGGAGAAAACCGTGGGGCCTAGTAGAAAAGATTGGAGCAAAAGATTTGATGATGCATTGTGGGCCTATCGGACGGCATATAAGACACCTATTGGAATATCTCCCTACCAGCTTGTTTATGGGAAAGCTTGTCACTTACCCGTGGAGATAGAGCATAGAGCTTATTGGGAGGTGAACGCTTGCAATTTTGATGCCAATAAAGTGGGAGAAGAAAGAAAGCTACAACCTCAAGAACTTGAGGAGATAATATTAGAAGCATATGAAAACTCAAGGATTTACAAAGAGAAGACTAAGGACTTTCATGATAAGCATATAGTGAAGAAGGAGTTTCAAATTGGTGACAAAGTTCTTTTATACAAATCAAGGCTCAAATTAATTAAAGGTAAGTTGAGGTCTAGATGGGAAGGTCCATTTCTTATATGTGCGTGTTCCAGGTACACAGGTTGTTTTCTTGTATGCTTTATAATTCCTTGGTGCAATGATAGGCTGCTGAAGACTGCCTGACCACCGGTCGTGGCTTGTACGCCTGGCCAGAGATTGAGGCATTGACCCACCGGGCACTAAGAACAGTGGTTGTAGCTGACCACGAGCACAGACTGGGACTTATGCAAGCGGGGGTCAGCAGAGCTCTTTGAGAGAAGGTGGAGCATCAGCTGGACACCCTGCTAGCCAGGGAGTCCTCCCTACAGAGTTCCAGGTACCAGGAACGTTTGGCGTCCGAGAGGGTTGTGGCCATCAACAACGACCTGCTTCGGGTGACTCAAGAGCGGGATCAACTTCAAGTGAAAGAGAAGAAGTTGTCAGGGGATATCTGACTTCTGGAGGCCTCGGCCGGGAGATTGAATGAACGTGTAAAAGACCAAGCGCACCACCTCACCCAGAAGGAGTTCGACCTCATGATGGCGACTGATCGCTTGTTTGACTTCGAGGAAGACCTGGCCCAGGCACGGCTAGAAGTATGGGTTACCTCGGACAGGCTTAAGGAGGCTCTGGCAGACCAAGACAAAATGTCTGCTGAGATGGAGCAGCTAAAGCATGCCATGGAGGCAGCCGAGGCCGAATTGTGCAACTTTCGGGTTGCTGAGGCTTCCCGTATTAAAGATGCCGAGGCAGACTTCAAGACTAAGTTCCTGGAGTCGGATGAATTTGGCGATATCATTGTCGGCCAGGTAATGAAGTGCTTGAAGCAAGGCTTTCATGGGGCCATCGACCAGCTGAGGAAGGCCCAACTTTTGCCTTCGGATGCTGACCTGGGTTTCATGAGCATCGGCCGAGTTTTGGGAGAGCTCCCATCCGAGGACAAAGAGTTGTAGGATTATTTGCTACCTAGGAGCTTAGCCCCGATGTACCCCTTTTGATTATAATGAAAATATTTCTTTGCCTTACTGTCCTGAGTATGCTTTTGCGTTTGTCTCCTTGTAATATTTGTCTTTGTCGTGAGGACCAAGACCGTAGAAGGATCGGTGTTTCTCTTTGACTCCAGGGAGCCACTGCTCGTACCCCGCAACCCCTTGGGTTGGTTTTAGGGACCCAGAACCCCCTGTGACACCAGGTGTCTTTTGTGAGTTTCGGGTTTTATCTTGGGTGTGAATCTCCCCAAGGTAGCCTCGAAAGCCCAACCGCCCGGCCCATAGCTATTCATCTGTGGGACCCATGTTGGCTCCTTTCTCTATTGAGTGTTTGCGGCCTCTGAACTGTCATCTCCGGGCCCCAGATGATCCATTGAATTGGCCCATACAGGTTGGCGAATTCCTAGATGCCGCAGGGGCATGCCAATCGATGGTGACAGAAAAGACACAATGCTTCAGGATTGGCGTCTATTACTGCTCCAACGCTGTGCCCTCATTAAATGCGAATGGGCAGCCATCTCTATAAAGGTGGAAGGCCAACGCGTTCATTCTCCTCCATCTTTCCTTCCCATTCTCATGGACTAGGAAAGGGAAAAAGGTTATAGCCTGAAGGGGAACCCGGTGAGGGAGGAGGTTCACCACCCAGAGGGGTGCGAAGGCCTGTCTGCCCAGGCTAAGTCAGGTACTCCTAGAATCCCCTATGAAGTGTACAATCTTCCGGTACATCCTCCATCATCCCCCTTCTAACAGGGGTTTCCTGTATCACTGGGGAGCATAGCAGAGATGATATCGCACCTTTCCCGGGAGAGCACGACGGAGATGGAACCACACGTTTCACCGGAGAGTCTAGAAAAGACATCACATGCTTCGCCGGGGAGCATAGCATATGATATCATTTGTTTCACCCGAGAGCATCTCCTGGTGGTTCATCTCTTGTCCATCTCAAATGCTCTCCCTCACTGGATCGCTCGCTTCCCTGAGTTTTGGGCATCGACCATCAGTCGGGCCTAGAGTGGTTTGTCATCTGAGGAGGAGTTGTAGCTGCTGCTCCCCCTTCTCTTCCCTTTGTATTTTGCAATTCATCTTTATTCTTAAATGTGAGTTGACTGTAAGAGGCAATCAGGGTCTTTGAATGGAACTGTTTCGTCCATGTGTACCCTAAGTTGATCCTGTTCCTCTTTCGTCCGTGAATGGTCATGAGAAGGGAGGACCCAGAAGTCCCAGCCGCAGCCGAAAATTCAAGGATCATAACCATAATAAAGATAGCTCCCCTCTTACCCACGACTGGAAGAGGGTTCCGAGCTAAGCGACCATGCGGGGATGCTGAAGCGATAGGGGAGAACTCGAGCAAAGGTGTGATATCCTCTACTGGATCCACTAATTGTATCCCCTATTCTTTGTATACCCTTGAGATATCATTGTCAATGTATTTTCCGTAGAGATGAAGGAAAACACTTGTTACCTCTGATATGTAAGCGCTTCGAGCAGTAATCAGATATTCTGCTGGTTTCACCTTGTGTGAGGATGCTTGTTTCATATCTGGTAGGTTGTGTGTTAACCTTCCGTCCTTGAACCCCCTCTAATTCCCAGTTAGATGTGGTAGGGGTGCGTAGATCTTGGTTGGGTATCCGCAGGATCTAGACCGAGCCTAAGTACCCCGGGCATCCGCAGCACCGCGAGACATTAGGATCTTTTCCTTGGTTGAGTGTCTGTAGCACCTAGACCAAGCCTAAGTACCCTGGGCATTCGCAGCATCATGAGGTATTAGGGTTTTATGCTTCTTGATTGGGCATCCATAGCACTCAGACCAAGCCTAAGTACCCCGGGGATCCGCAGCACCGCGACGTATTAGGGTTTTGTTTCTTGGTTGAACGTCCATAGCACCCAGACCAAACCTAAGTACCCCGGGCATCCGCAACACCGTGAGGTATTAAGATTTTTGTTTCTTGGTTGGGCGTCCGTAGCACCCAGACCAAGCGTAAGTACCCCAGGCATCCGCAGTATTGCGAGGTATTAGGGTTTTGTTTCATGGTTGGGCGTCCGCATCAACCAGACCAAACCTAAGTACCCCGGGCATCCGCAGGACCGCGAGTTATTAGGGTTTTTTGCTTCTTGGTTGGGCATCCGTAGCACCTAGACCAAGCCTAAGTACCCCGATCATCTGCGACACCACGAGGTATTACGGTTTTTATTTCTTGGTTGGGTGTCCGTAGCACCCAGACCAAGCCTAAGTAAACCGGGCATCCGTAGCACCGCGAGGTATTAGGGTTTTGTTTCTTGGTTGGGCGTCCGTAGCACCCAGACCAAGCCTATGTACCCCGGACATCCGCAACACCGCGAGGTATTAGGATTTTTTTATTCTAGGATTGGAATCCATAGCACCAAGACCAAGTCTAAGTACCTCGGGCATCTGCAGCACCGCGAGCTATTAGGGTTTTTGTTTATTGGTTGGGCATCCGTAGCACCCAAACCAAGCCTAAGTAGCTCGGGCATCCGTAGCACCGCGAGGTATTAGGGTTTTGTTTCTTGGTTGGGTGTCCGTAGCACCCAGACCAAGTCTAAGTAGCCCGGGCATCCATAGCACTGTAAGGTATTAGGGTTTTTGTTTCTTGGTTGGGCGTTCGTACCAAACCAAGCCTAAATACCTCAGGCATTCACAACACCGCGAGGTATTAGGGTTTTTGTTTCTTGGTTGGGCATCCATAGCACATAGACCAAGCGTAAGTACCCCGGGCATCCGCAGCACTGCGAGGTATTAGGGTTTTGTCAGATGTATTGGCACTTTTGTGATGACACGTTCGCTTATTTCATGAATTCACTGCAAGACAACAAGAATTCACAGGCGAGTACATAGTATGCCACACAAATCTTACTGGGGGTGACAGGGTTGGAGACAGTTGGAATGCTCTGGCCTCTTGAGCTCTTTGGCCTTGTCCTCCTGTGAATGGTCGCTTCCTCCAGTTAGCCTTCCTGCGCCCTCGAGTTTTTCCAGGACTCCGATCTGACTTCCCCACTGTAGCATCGTCGAGACACCAGTTGGCCCCCTTTGACTTCAGCCACTCGGTCGCCTACCGGGAATTTTATCTTCTAGTGGTAGATAGAGACCACCGCCTGGAAGACACTGAGCGCCGGGCACCCCAAGATGGAGTTGTAGGATGAGGGAGCATCCACGATCAAAAAGGGTGTCCTCCTGGTTCTCTCGAGCAAGTCGTTGCCCAATGATAGCAATAAGGTGATTTGCCCTATCGGTTGTACTCGATACCCAATGAAGTCGAATAGCGGGGTCGAGACCGGAAGTAGTTCATCCTCATCGATTTGCATCTGATCCAGAGCAGCCTTGTACAGGATGTTCACATAACTTCCTGTATCCACGAAGATGCACTTGACCTCATAGTTGGTGATGCAGGCAAGGATTACTAGGGCCCCTTCATGGGAAACTTCCACCTCTTCCAAGTATTCGGGGTCGAATGAGATCGTAGGGTCGTGATCCTGGCTCCGGCTCGTCCCAATTGCATAGTTCTCCAGACATCGTGTGTTGGACTTCCTTGCCCGATGGGAATCTCCTCTGGTAGGTCCTCCGAAGATTACTCCCACATGTCCAGAGGGCGGGTCACGTGTAGGGGTCTTGCCCTTCCTGGGGTCTCTTTCCAAGGAGGGAGACTTGTAGGGTGGAGGCCCCCAACTCCTTCCCCTTGACCGCGACCGAGACCGGTGTCGGGTCTTGTTTTCTCCTGACTGCCTCCGTCTGGGAGGACAGCTTCGCTGAGGGGAATTCTGGTGATACCCCACCTTCTTCCACTTCCTCCAAGGTTTGAGGTCTGCCTCTTCACTTAATTTTTTCATCAAGGCATGATACTCCTCGGTGGAATGTGTAGTAATGCCGTGGAAGTCGCAGTACTTTATCAGTAACTCTGGCTGCTCGGTGTCCACTGACTCGACCAGTTTCCATCTACCAACCCATTGGTCCTTCCCCGGGTGAAGGTATTTTCCTCGAATTGGAGTTGGGGGTTCCCTTCTTTCGGACCGGGTAATGGCTTGAGGGGGGACTCCGGCTGGTTCCTTGTGATGGGATAATTGCACCTCCTCCATGTGGGGATCGGTGCCGTCGATAGATGGAGGGGGTGAATATCAATTCGTTAAAATCTTTCGAGAATCTCATCTTTCGATCATTCGTTCTAGATACAGAGTTAGTATCACAGCGGAAAATAGAAAAGAATGAAAATGAAAGATACTCGTACACACGGGATTTACTTGGTTCTCAACCCCCAAGGGTCAGTACGTCCAAGGCCTAATCACATGAAACGCCCGTCCACTAATGGTCTCCTTTCCGGACTTTCTGAAGACGGAGAAACCCATCTTACAGTTGAGTTACAAGCACAAGATATAACTAAAAATTAACTTTGCAAAATAAAATCAAACCAAATGAAACGTCGAAGACTCAACCAATCTGGAACTCCAAAGTGTCGAACACTTCCTCCCGGAGCCTCCTTGGTCACAGAGCTTCGCCTTTAGCACTTTATCGTCACTCAGAATGCTTAGAATGAAGTAGAGATTGATATCCTGAGTTGAGAGGTCGTACCCCTTTATATAGTCATGTCTAGGGCGCCTGTGTTGCTATAGGGTGCCTCACAAGCCTTGGTCAAACCTCATCCTCGCGCCGAACTTGCAGCAGGGATAGAATCCCCTTCCTAGGTGCCTGGGAGCCCTCAAGCTCCTATGTTAACAGGAGCCTGGGTAGGCTTGCCCAGTCCAGGGTGCCCACAAGGTCTGGGGCGCCTGTATTGATACAAGCGCCCTAGACAACCTTCCAAGCAGCCTTTTCTTCTTTGTTAGCTCTTCTGTCTTGCCTCCAACTTTAGGTACCTACAATAAAATCAAAGACAAGACAAATATGCAGATAATCTTAACCTTAGAGATTGGTTCTAACTTTGGATTTCCCGCAAACCCTAGGTCGAACCGATGCCTATGTTCCCTTCCCAGGGAACGCGCCTTTTGCCTACTCCTCTCAGGAGAAGGTTGCCACCCGACCCATCCGGTTGGACTTTTGCCCAGCTTCACTCACCAGGACTTTTGCCCAGCTTCACTCGCCAGGACTTTTGCCCAGCTTTCACCAGGACTTCGGTGCCCAACCCTCAGCCAGGACTTATTGGCCAATTCCTCGAATTAGGACTTCGTTCCAAGTCCACGACCAGGACTTATTTCTCAACCCTATGTCAGGACTTCGGTGCCCAACCCTTGGCCAGGACTTATTGTCCAATTCCTCGAATCAGGACTTCGTGCCCAACCCTCGGTCAAGTCTTCGGTGCCCAGCCCGCAGCCAGGACTTATTGTCTAGGTTAACTAGGACTTTTCTTCACTTTGGTGCTGACTTCTTGACTCACCCTTTCCTTGTTTAGTGTATCACTAATTTAAGCATATT
Source organism: Boesenbergia rotunda (assembly GCA_024364735.1). Lineage (NCBI taxonomy): Eukaryota > Viridiplantae > Streptophyta > Magnoliopsida > Zingiberales > Zingiberaceae > Boesenbergia > Boesenbergia rotunda. The sequence goes on along the minus strand of JAGFNQ010002068.1, from coordinate 1,258,812 downwards.
GTTAAACATTAAAACACTAGAGGAGGACATCACTGATGCATCTTGCACCAACAATATCCTCCTTTTTGATGTTTGATAATATCTTAAGTTAGATTGGATTAAAGGGTTAAGTTATGATCCTTGGGATAAATTGGAAAAAATTGATCTAAGTTTTGTTCCTTGAAAAAAACATTTTGATTTAAACTTTGACCCTTGGGAAAAATATTTTGATTTACATTTTGATCCTGTGGGAAAAAAATTTCGAACTTACGCTCTCTATTCCTTTGAGAGAAAAAAAAAATTCCTAAGAAAAAATTTCTAACTTAAGCTCACTCTCCCCCTTTATCATACATCAAAAAAGATGACAAAACAAACTTGCACCAACAATGCAAATTTCAAAAAAAAATCTTTTCCTTTTGAAAGTACTTAGTATAATTCTTTGAAAGCATATCATTTTAGATAAAATAATTTTTGAAACTCTTCCCTTTTTGTTTGAAAAAGACTAGGTACTAGTTAAAAAAAACTATGTAATTAAATTGCACCCAAAAAAATTGTACTGTGAAAAGTATTATGCACTTTGGAAAAATATGTTGGATCGATGTCGGCGATAGAGGGGGGTAGAATATCGACCATCAATCTTTCATGAAAACTTCCGATCGTATACTTACAAATATTCTTTCTAAACAGAACGTTAGTAGCACAGAGGAAAACAAAACGAAATAAAGGACAAAACAAACGACAGATTGCACACGGGATTTACTTGGTTCCCAACCCCCCAGGGTCAGTACATCCAAGGCCTAAGCACAGGAATGCTCGTCCACTAATGGTCTCCTTTCCCGACTTTTCGGAGGTGGAGAAACCCATCTTACAGTGCAAGAGTTAGAAACAAAAAGATAGATAAATTGAACTGAAGAATGTAAACTCAAACCGAACAAATAGAATTGAAACTCGACCGATCTGGACCTCCGAAGTGTCACGCACTTCCTCTTGGATCCTCCTGGTCATAGAGCTTCATCGTTAGCGCTTTGTCGTCACTTGGGAAGCTTAGAATGGTTTCGAAAAGTTGTGTTCTGTGTTGAGGGGTCGAAGCCCCTTTTATAGTCTTGTCTAGGGCGCCTGTGTTGAAGGGGGCGCCTCAAAGGGCTTGGTCTAAACTTATCTCTGCGTCGAACTCGCCGCATCCGATAAGGCTCTTGACCAGGGTGCCCTGGACATACAAAGTGCCTCAAAGAGCTTGGTCAAAGCTTATCTCTGCTTTAAACTCACAGCAGCAGATACAGCTTTCAACCAGGGCACCTGTGACATATGGGGTGCCTGAATGAATGAGTAGCCTGGTTCAATAAGGCCCTCCATTCATTGAGGCACCCTAGTTGATGGGGGTGCCTAGCAGCATAGTTTCCAGCCGCGTTGTGTGTTTGTTTGCCTGCTTTGTCTTCCATTTTAGGTACCTGCAAGATACATAAATACAAGGCAAACATGTAGATAATCTTAACTTTAAGAACATGATTCTGACTTCGGATTTCCACGAAACCCTAGGTCGAACCGACACCTAAGTTCCCACCCCTGGGAACGCGCATTCAACCTACTCCTTTCAGGAGACGGTTGCCACCCAGTCCATTCGGGTAGACTTTTGTTTACTTTTGCTTAGCCTTCGATACTCTCGGATCTCAAGACGTCCGACCTTCGACCCGTCTCTACTTCTGTCCTTAGTCATCGCTTGGCTAAGTTGCTCAATCCCTCGGACCAAGACTTCGTTCCCAAACCCTAGGTCCAGGACTTAGTGAAGGACCAGTGTCGTCGATATAGGGGGGGGGGTGAATATCGACCGTAAATCTTTCTCGCGGAAATCGTCTTTCGGATCTTCGTTCTAGACTCAGAGTTAGTGCAGCGGAAAATAGAAAGAACGAAAATAACTACAACAACATAGATTGCACGGGAACGCCCGTCCACTAATGGTCTCCTTTCTGAACTTTCCAGAGGCGGAGAAACCCGTCTTACAGTGCAATAATTACAATAAAAAATATAGTAAATTGAGTGCAGAATAATAAAAGCAAACCAAACAAACAAGATTTGAAACTCGGCCAATCTGAACCTCCGAAGTGCCGCGCACTTCCTCCTGGAGCCTCCTGGTCGTAGAGCTTCGTCGTTAGCACTTTGTCGTCACTTGGGAAGCCTAGAAGAGCCTTGGAAGTTGTGAGCGAAGATATTTGAAGCCTTGGGGGTGAACCCCCTTTTATAACACCCATAGGGGCGCCTGTGTCGATGAGGGTGCCTACACGTGGCCTTTCCTACACGATCTCTTATCTGCAGGCTCGGTCAGCGCTTATCCTCTCCATAGGGGTGACTGAGCTGATGGGGGCACCCGTATGGTCCCGGGCGCCTGAGCTGGCTTGGTTCAGAGGCTTCATGGCAGTTTACTTTGTTGATTCTGTTTTGGCCTTGACCTGGGGCGCCCGTATCCATCCGGGTGCCTAGCCCCAGTGAGGAGCCTCATTCCATTGAGGTGCCTCATCTGCAGAAATGCACTCCTTCGATCTCTGCAACCAAGGTTAGTTCCAAAACAAAAAGAAGCAAACATGTTAGCCATTATTTACAGCCTAAGTTGTCTTGGTTCTGACTTTGGGTCTTCACGAAACCCTAGGTCGAATCGACGCAAGTTCCCACCGCCGGGAACGCGCCTTTCACCTACTCCTTTCAGGAGACGGTTGCCACCCAGTCCATTCGTGTGGTCTTTTGCTTAGCTTCCGATACTCTCGGATCTCGAGACGTCCGAACCTCGACCCATCTCTACTTCTGTCCTTAGTCATCGCTGAGCTAAGTTGCTCAATCCCTCGGACCAAGACTTTGTGCCTAAACCCTAGGTCCAGGACTTCGGTGCCCAACCCTCGGCCAGGTCTTCGTGCCCAATTCCTCGAACCAGGTCTTCGGTGCCCAACCCTCGGCCAGGACTTCTTGCCCAGTCCTCAACCAGGACTTCGGTGCCCAGTCCCCGACCAGGACTTCGTGCCCAACTTCTGGTCAGGACTTAGTTGCCCAGCCTACGACCAGGACTTAGTGCCTAGGACAACTAGGACTTTCTTTCACTTTGGTACTCCTCTCTTGACTTACCTTTCCCTTGTTCAATGTATCAGTGACTTAAGCATATTGTCAAACATTGAAACACTCAGAGGAGGACATCCCTGATGCAACTTGCACCAACAATCTCCCCCTTTTTTATATTTGACAATATCTTAAGTTAGATTGGTTGAAAGGGCTAAACCTTAGAAAAAAATAATCTAAGTTTTGAAAATACATTTTGATGCTTTGGGAGAAAAACATTCTAAGATAAGCTCACTCTCCCCTTTTTTGAAAAAGAACTTTTGATTTTCATTGGTCCTTTGGGAAAAAACAAAAAATTTTCTAACTTAAGCTCTCACTCACCCCCTTTGTCATACATCAAAAAAACGACCAAAACACTTGCACCAACAATAAAAGATTTTCTTTTGAAAGTACTTAGTATAACTTTTGAAATCATAGCAGAGAGCTAGTTTAACAAGAACAATTGCACCAGAAAATTACACCTTGAAAACTCTTGTGCATAAAAATTATTTTGTATTTTCAGAAAGTTTACAAAATTTTCACTTAAAAAAATATTTCCGTGGAAAAAATTTTCTATTGAGAAAGATTTTCAGAAAGGAATTGCATACTTAAATGATTTTTCCTTAGAAAAATATGCATTTTAAAATATTACTTTGAAAAATATTGTGCAAAACCTTGTACTTTGAAAGATATTAAGCTTGAAACATTTTGAAGAGTATAAGTACTTTGAAAAATAAAATTTTTGAAAAATATAAGTACTTAGAAAAATCATGTTTAAAACATAATATTTTACTTGGTTTGGTTTCTTTTCCAGTCTGACACAATCCTAGGAAACCTTGTTGACTACAAGGACATTTTTTTAAGTGTCCTAGAAATTCTCCAACTCAAGTAAGCATTATTTTAAAAAAAATGATAGAGATTGAAAGTGATGGAGAGATAATATGATTAAAATAAATAGTACTTTTGAAAAAAAAATTACGTTTTCAAAAATGACTTAATAATGCAGTGCATTAAATAATTCTTTGTAATTTGGCCTCCCCCTAAAATTGACCCAGTCCTAGGAAGCTTGTTGACCACAAGTACTCTTCCTCTAAGTCTTTAGGGTTTAGTTCAGATCAAAGGAATTATCTAATAATTTCAAAACCAATAAAAACTTTTCAGAATTTCTTCTTTTGACTCAGACCCCCCCTAAATTTGACACATCCTAGGAGTCCTTGTAGATCATGAAGTGGAACTTCCTCTGTGTCTTTAGGGTTTATCAAAATCAAATGAGACATTAGCACAATTTTAGAATGTATTTTGAATTTCGAAACACATTTTGAAATGAAGGTAACTTGTCAGACATAGTTTTCGAAAAACATAAGTACTAGTATTTAAAGCACAGTTTTCAAAAATCATTTTAAAAGACAGTGGTTTTTCAACCACTCGCCCGGTACCCGACACCGTTTAACTCTATCTAAGTGCCTTAAGGAGCTTTAGTGTTGTCCTAGGAGGCTTGTGTCTAATTGTGTGGGTCAAACAATTTTTTCAAAAAGATATAATTTTTGAAGACATATAACATATTGGCAATCAGACAAGCATGAAATCCATAAAAATATTATTATGTTAAAGCACTATTTTGAATATATATTTTTAGAAAACTATTCTAAGAATTTTGAAAATAGTTTTGAAAATATTCTTCAATTTATTAGTCCTTAACATAACACCCATTCTAGATGTCTCAATACAGCAAGCATGACTTCCTTATAGGTGTATTGTGAGATGCTTGAATCATTTTTCTTAATTCATTTTTAAATCTAAGATTTAATTGAAACTTGTGTTAGATTCAAATTTATCAAATAGTAAAGTGAATTTGATTTTAGGTAATCAGCTTTCAGGTCTTGGCGAGGCACAAGGCCTTCTTTGGCCGTAGCCTTATTGGATCATCAACCCTTTCCTTGACAAAGCCTTTTATCAAAAATTCATTTTCAAATTACTTCTTGAAAAATTTTGGTCAAACTAGCTTAGGTTTTGGATCGGTAGCTTCGGCTAGTTCCACCAGACTAAACAAACCAAGTAGAATATACTTGACCTTATTAGAAGGGCTTTCCTAATGTACTATTATCTCACCTCCACCTAATACTAGGTTGTTCATGTTTCAACTATTCTTTTTCCTATAGTCGTTCTAAATCATGCAAAAAAAACATGAACGACATAACATATATTAAAAAAATAGCAAATGCATGACATGACATTAATGCATGAGTCAACCAATTCAAATCATTTTATTTAAGTTTCTGATAATGTATCAAATTCCCGATTTGATACATGTCGTGTGAACCCTCGAATATGCCAACCCACTTTGACATATTTGATATTATTAATTTAATTGTTGCAGTTTGGCTAAGATTTTATTTAATTTGAGTTTAAGTTATTTAAGAGTTAGAGTTAAGTTAATTGACACAAATTTGACGATAAATTAAGAAGGAATTAATTAAAGTTGAATTAATTAAGAATTATTTAAGGTTTAATTAATTAAGAATTATTTAAGGTTTAATTAATTATGAATTATTTAAAATTGAATTAACTAAGAATTATCTAAAGTTGAATTAATTAAGAATTATTTAAAGTTGAATTAATTTCGAATTATCTGTAGTTGAATTAATTAAGAATTATCTAAAGTTGATTTAATTAAGAATTATCTAAAGTTGAATTAATTTAAAGTTTAATTGAATTTGAATTAATTAAGGATTAATTGAATTTGAGTTAATTAAGGATTAATTGAATTAAAATTAATTAAGGATTAATTGAATTAAAATTAACTAAGGATTAATTGAATTAAAATTAATTAAGGATTAATTAAAACTTGAATAATTAATTAATAGTTGTGGGTTTAAGTTCATAATTTTTATTATTTCGAAAATTTCTGACTCATCCACTATTTCTTCTTTATTTATCTTTTTAAGTTTTTCCAATAATTCTGGTTTATTTGAATCTTTGTGATTTTTTTTGACTATAGCCTTGATTTCAGAAAATTCTATCGCCTCCTCATCCTCATTATCGAGATTATATCCTTCTATATCTTGTGGAGTAATTTGGGTCACTAGTTAATGTTTTGTAATAATCTTCAGCATTATCTATAATTAAGTTACCATCTAAAAGAATTTCTATATCTTCAAAGTTATCATCAAAAATATCTTCAATATTTTCAGAACTGATCTCACAATTTTCAGAATTATCTTTACAATTTTCAAATTTGAATTTAGAGTTATCCTTAAGATTTTCAAATTTAAGTTCAGAATTATCCTTAAGATTTTCAAATTTGAATTCAGAATTATCTGATTTAATTTCTAAATTATCTTCAGGATTATTAGATTTAATTTCTAGATTATCCTTAAGATTATCATATTTAATTTCTAGATTATCCTTAAGATTATCATATTTAATTTCAATTTATCTCTAGGAAATTCAAAATTAATTTTATAGATTAAGTCATTGATATTGATAATTAAAGAATTTATTTTTGATAGTTTATTACTGCCTACATTATCCAGTTGATCATGCAAGACATTAATTTAACTATTTACACAATTTAACTTTTCAGAAAAATTATCTAAATTATTTACATAAGAAAGTGCAGGAATTTTAAAATTTTATGGGACATAAATTTTGCGTACCTTTGCCGGACATTTATTCTTGTAGTGTCCGTATTTTTCGAACTTGAAACATTTGATATGGTCTTTGTTCCTCCGGACTCCTAGCGCTGGTGCCTCCTTTGCCACCGGTGGTGTAGACCGAATCTTACGAGTAGGGTACTGTTTTTTATAGTGCCCTCTCTCCCTGCACGTGAAGCATATAATATGGAACTTAAAAACAAACATTAAAAAAATATACCTGATTCACCCCTGGGCTCCCCCTCAACTCCTGGCGTCTTTGCTCCGTCGACGGTTAGTCCGGTGAAGAGCGGTCTGGCTCTGATATCAATTGTAGGACCGGTGCCATCAATTGAGGGGGGGGGGTGAATATCGACCGTAAATCTTTCTCACGGAAATCGTCTTTCGGATCTTCGTTCTAGACTTAGAGTTAGTGCAGCGGAAAATAGAAAGAACGAAAATTACTACAACAACACAGATTGCATGGGGATTTTTACTTGGTTCCCGACCCCCCAGAGTCAGTACATCCAAGGCCTATGCACGGGAACGCTTGTCCACTAATGGTCTCCTTTCCGAACTTTCCGGAGGCAGAGAAACCCATCTTATAGTGCAATAATTACAATAAAAAATATAGTAAATTGAGTGCGGAATAATAAAAGCAAACCGAACAAACAAGATTTGAAACTCGGCCGATCTGGACCTCCGAAGTGTTGCGTACTTCCTCTTGGAGCCTCCTGGTCGCAGAGCTTCATCGTTAGCGCTTTGTCGTCACTTGGGAAGCCTAGAATGAGTCTTGGAAGTTGTGAGTGAAGATATCTGAAGCCTTGGTGGTGAACCCCCTTTTATAGCACCTATAGGGGCGCCAGTGTCGATGAGGGCGCCTACACGTGGCCTTTCCTGCACGATCTCTTATCCACAGGCTCGGTCAGCGCTTATCCTCTCCATAGGGGCGCCTGAGCTGATGGGGGCGCACATATGGTCCCGGGCGCCTGAGCTGGATTGGTTCAGAGGCTTCGTGACAGTTTGCTTTGTTGATTCTGTTTTGGCCTTGACCTGGGGCGCCCGTATCCATCCGGGCGCCTAGCCCCAGTGAGGCGCCTCAGCTGCAGAAATGCACTCCTTCGATCCCTGCAACCAAGGTTAGTTCCAAAACAAAAAGAAGCAAACATGTTAGCCATTATTTACAGCCTAAGTTGTCTTGGTTCTGAATTTGAGTCTTCACGAAACCCTAGGTCGAATCGACGCAAGTTCCCACCCTCGAGAACGCGCCTTTCACCTACTCCTTTCAGGAGACGGTTGCCACCCAGTCCATTCGGGTTGACTTTTGCTTAGCCTCCGATACTCTTGGATCTCGAGACGTCCGAACCTCGACCCGTCTCTACTTCTGTCCTTAGTCATCGCTCAGCTAAGTTGCTCAATCCCTCGGACCAAGACTTCGTGCCTAAACCCTAGGTCCAGGACTTTGGTGCCAACCCTCGGCCAGGTCTTCGTGCCCAATTCCTCGAACCAGGTCTTCAGTGCCCAACCCTCGGCCAGGACTTCTTGCCCAGTCCTCGACCAGGACTTCGGTGCCTAGTCCCCGACCAGGTCATCGTGCCTAATTTCCGGTTAGGACTTAGTTGCCCAGCCCACGGCCAAGACTTAGTGCCTAGGACAACTAGGACTTTCTTTCACTTTGGTACTCCTCTCTTGACTTACCCTTCCCTTGTTCAATGTATTGTTGGATCGATAGAATATGATAGAGGGGGGGGGGGTGAATATCGTAAAACATTTTCAGATATAATTTTAAGAGAATGAGCAGCGGAAATTAAAAACACAAACACGAACGCAAGGATTTACTTGGTTCGGAGTCGCGGTCGGCTCCTACTCCAAGGCCCACGGTCGTTGACCATTTACTGCGGGCAATTCTATATGTGCGCAAAATGATTACAGCAGAATATCACAATTGTAGTACAGTAAACTGAAACTTAACACTCTTCGTTATCGACGCACGGTGTAGATTGTACTTCGGAGCAGAGGGTCGGCGGCGGCGCTTGTATCTCGAGATGGGAGGTTTCCGGAGCAGAGCGCTAGAGTCGAAGAGCGTATTGGCATTGGAAGAATGTGTTGAGAAGCCTTGGGGGTCGAGCTCCTTATATAGTGAGCCTGGGGGCGACCTCCACGTGTCACTTGATCCGGCAAACTCTCAGTCAGCCATTATCCCTCCAGGATCGGGCTGAGGTTTGACGGGGGCGCCCGGGAAGCAGGGGGTGCCCGGGTTGACTCGGTCCGCTGGCTTCTCGCTGAGTTAAACTCTATCTACTTCGTTGGCTTGAGCCCAGGGCGCCCGATGCATCTGGGGTGCCTGGGAGCACGGGGGTGCCCGGGAGCATGGGGGTGCCCCGCCCAGTGAGCTTTCGAAGCTTTTTCTTGCTCAACTCTAGTTTGACTTTTACCTTGGGCGCCCGGGACCTTCCGGGCGCCCAACCCAACTGCTGCCTCTTTCCTTTGAGGCGTTCTGAGCTGCAGACACTCGTTCCTTCGGTCCTGCATCCAGGTTTAGTACCAAACATGATAAAGCAAGTATGTTAGTGAGTCTTACAGCCGTAGCTGTCTTGGTTCTGACTTTGGGTCTCCAAAATGGAGCCCTAGGTCGAACCGACGCCTACTGTTCCCTCGACGGGGAACGCATCCTCACCTACTCCTCTCAGGAGAATTTACCTGTTGCCAACCGGCTCCTCTGGTTGGACTTTTGCCCAGCTGTCCTTCGCCAGGTGCCTAGCTGTCCTTCGCCAGATCTTCAATACCAGGCAGTCCTTCGCCTGGTCCCCAGCAGTCCATCGCCAGGTCTTCGGTTCCAAGCAGTCCCTCGCCTGGTACCTAGCAATCCTTCGCTAGGTCTTTGGTTCCAAGCAGTCCCTCGCCTGGTGCCTAGCAGTCCTTCGCTAGGTCTTCGACTCCTAGCAGTCCTTCGCTAGGTGCCCAGCAGTCCTTCGCTAGGTCTTAAGGTTCTGATGCCTAGCAGTCCTTCTCTAGGTGCCTAGCAGTCCTTCGCTAGGACTTCAATCTGCACACTCAAGTAGCATGTTAGTGTAGGACCGATGCACGTGAGAGGGGGGGGGGTGAATCACGTGACTTTTAAAATCTTCGTTATAGAATCAGAGTCGATAGAAAATTGTACAATGCTTTGAAAAATGTGCGCAGCGGAAAAATTAAAACGAAAAGCGAAAGCGAAAAATAATAAAAAATTACACGAGGAGTTTTACTTCGTTTGGAGCCTTCGGCGACTCCTACTCGAAGACCCAGGCTCCTTGAGCCTTTCCTGTGGGCAATCCACTAAAAACCTCTACCGGTAAACTCCCGGTAGAGTGATTTGAAGACAAGATTAGGTGGAAGTGTAACAACCCTACACTTCCCCTTTTAATAATTTAAGTGCAGACAAAACAAAAATTATGTTACCCAACACTTAGATTTATCTGAAGTAGCTTGGGTGTTGGGATCGATCTTCCGGCAGCGGTTGGACAGCGTCAAGTCAAAGCACAAACCGCAGCAGAGGAGCGTGGAAGCAAGAGAGTGCCAAAGCTTGAACCAGAAAAATTTTTCTATCTCCTAGAGGGCTTGCTTGCTTCTTTTTATAGTGCCTCGATGCATGATCTTCTCAGCTCAAATTTTTATCCATCAGCAAGAAGGAATAATTCAAACAAGATAACGTTTCTATCTTTGCATCACTTAAATAATTTAAATAAAATTTAATCTGAAAAGTTAACCAAGAGGTTTTATCCTCTTACCTCACCAAGGCTTTTTTTTCGAAAAAATAATTCAACATACAATTTAAAAAGAGATTTTATCCTTCTAGCTAGGCTTCACGTGAGAATTTTAAGCATTAATAGGAATAATTAGAAAATAACAATAAGATTATATCATTAGTAGGAATAATTTTATTCTCCAAAAAAAAAGAAATACGAATAATTTAAATGAAAATTTATCCTCCACCGAGGCTTTAGATGAGGAATAAATTTATAAAATTAACCTACAAAATCTAATTAGTTCACATATCAAATAAATCCTGTAAAATAGAGTTAATGAATTTAGAGTTAATTAGACCCCGTCCAAACCTGGATAAGGATCTAACCAGGACTCAACCGAGGTCACCAAAATGGGCCTAAGTTGGACCGCGCCTACAGTCCTAAAATAGGACCCGTCCTCACTGGTTCGCTCCTCCAGTGACTTACCTTACTTACCTCGTGCAGCTCTACTCAACTTCTTAACCCACCAGGTCTTCCTGCCAGGGCTCAACCACCCTGGTCTTTTTGCGAAGTTTCAACCAACTTGGGCTTCAGCCAATTGTCAGGCCCCACGAACCCAACTGGACTTCCTGCCAGGACTCAACCACCCTAGACTTCAGCCTGGTGTCGGGTCCTAAGTCTTTCATGTTGGGACCGGGTGCATGTTGACAAGGATACGGGTTCGTAATTTTAAAAAATAATTACGTGCAGCGGAAGAATTAGCATAAATAATTTCTTAAATTATTTTAACCACGTATCTAGCATGCAACCTTATGATGTGTGGACATGATCATAAATTAAAATTTTGCAGAAAGTAAACTAATTTACTCAATACCTCGCGTAACTCGAAGTGAGGGACGAGATCCAACCGTAGCGTCCCTTGGTAGCTCCGCCTCTATTCGCGTCCACGCCGAATTCTCTTCGGGATGACTTCGCAAAGCCACGAGTTTCGTGCCGACAAGAACTACTAGATTCTCCAAAGGCACAACTAGAATATCAAGAGAGAGAGATGAAAACTAACCACCAAGTAACGGAATCAAGATTCCGGGGAAAGGAAGGAAGGAGTCGCGACCCACTTCTTCTTCTTCTTCGGCCTCTTCTTGGTGGTGGCTCACGGCAAGGGAAGGAGGCGCCGGCCCTAGAGGGGGAGAGGGCGCTGGCCCTAGAGGGAGAGGGAGAGAAGGAGAGAGAGAGAGGGCTTGCTACTTGATCTCTTAATTGATTGGAATTCAAGCCTTGCCTTGGTTCCTTTATATAGTAGCCTCTCCATCGCCAAGTCTCCCTTTTAATGGAATAAATTTTTTTATAAGAAATTTATCCTATAAATTTTCTTATGAATTATTCCGTTATGCCAAGTTTTATTATAACTAACTTTATAATAAAACAAACACATCTCCTCTTTTATTATGGAATAAATTTTCATAAAATTTATTATATAAATTTTCTCATCATGGAAAAATCAATTCATAATTGATTTTATAAAATAAAATTAAACCATTTAAAGTTTATTTTAATCTCCATAAAAAGAATAAATTTATTATATAAATTTTTCTTATCATGGAAAAATCAATTCATAATTGATTTTATAAAATAAAATAAACCAATCCATGGTTCATTTTAATTTCCATAAAAAGAATAAATTTATTATATAAATTTTTCTTATCATGGAAAAATCAATTCATAATTGATTTTATAAAATAAAATAAATCAATTCAAGGTTTATTTTAATTTCCATGAAAATAAATTTCTTTATATAAATTTCTTTATATAAATTTCTTTATATGAATTTATTTATCCATAATTTTATAAAACAAATCGTGCTTGATTTATTTTATAATTAAAACCAAATAAATTGGTTTCCCTCCTTTGTTGTGGCCGGCCAAACCAAAGAGGGTGGGCACCCTCTTTGGCCGGCCACACCAAGCCAAACCCTTGCGAATTAAACTCATTTAATTCGTCCAATAAGCCTTCAAAAGACTTAGCCATTTTAAGCTTCCGATGCGCCTCTGATAAATTCCGATTCGACTTATTTCTCTTGATTGGAAAATCCAATTTTCAACTCATTTTAAATCCCTCGGATTACTCGTAGTGCGTGTGACTAAATAGGCTTTCGATTTATATTGGCCGTCTATAATCAACCAATTATAGAACGATCATGAGTGGCACCTAGTAGTACATCATGACACCAATTAATTGAAAGATCAACGGTTGACCTCAGAAATAATTCTAAAACCCTTCAGCAGCCATAATGAATCGTGCCTCATTCCCTTCACCATCTTATACCCACTTGGTTCAGGACACGGTCTATGTGTGTCAGTCCCCACTAGGCTGACTACGTCACACCTAGCCCAAGTAATGTCTTTTTCATCCAATGGATTCTAATTACTCTCATGTATTTCAGAGACTCATACTCTGAACATGTCATGCTCTGGCCAGAGGCTTTGAGTAACAATCCGACGATAGGCCTTGGGTATACATCCCCTCGCAAGGAGTGGTGAATCCTTTGTAGGCTGTTCAAACATCTTCGGGCACTTCGGCTTATACCCAACCATCCTGGGTCCACACCTCCTTGGAGATGCTTGCTTAAGATGTTAAAGTATAAGTCTCCATGACCAAGATGACTTGAACACCGCAAGTCAAAGGAACATCGCACTTAAGCTGCAGTAAGAACTTCACTGACATATCTATATGTAGACTACCATGTGAAGTTTTACAGCCAGTCACTCCAATGAACTAGTTCCCTTAACTAGCATTTATGTTTATCTCCGGACATCCCAATGTCACCAGCCAGTAAGAATCAGCTGATTAGAGAATAACCCATGCTAGTCTCAACAGAATTGATAGTGTCCGTATTTATCAATTCATCGACTAGGGACAATTTCAATACTTCACAATTGCACATGTAGAGATAATCACTAGTTGTGATTTCATCATAAATTCTCTCATGCTGTGAATTGTATTGCGGACATTCAGTAAATGAGTTTAAGATCCCAATCAAATACATGAACATGTATACTCAAATAGTGAATTTTTATTTATTAAAATAAATGTTTACAATCATAAGGCGATTGCCTTAGGACACTTCTCTCATATTACTAATAAACTCCCACTTGGCCTAATGCCAATCGCTATGGTATCCAATACCACAGGCTCTAACATGACCCTCAAACTTGCTCTGAGGCAAGACCTTAGTTAAAGGATCCGCTAAATTCCTTTCAGTGGGAATTTTCTCAATTTGTATATCATTCCTACTTATAATCTCTCTGATCAGATGATAGCGGCGAAGCACATGTTTGGATCGCTGATGAGACCTTGGTTCCTTTGCTTGTCCAATAGCTCCATTATTGTCGCAATAAACCGGTATTGCTTCATCAATGGTTGGAACCTCACCAAGTTTTGAGACAAACTTCTTGATCCAGACTGCTTCCATGGTAGAATCCGCTACGGTGTCTTGTTTGGAACTCTTCCAACTTATTGCGCCTCCATTTAAAGTAAATACGTATCCAGACTGAGATTTGGAGTCATCCTTATTTGTCTGGAAACTGGCATCTGTATACCCACGTATTACCATATCTCCTTCTCCATATATTAGGAACACATCCTTAGTTCTTCTTAAGTACTTAAGGATTGTCTTAACAGCCACCCAATGATCCATTCCTGGATCAGACTGGTATCTGCTCGTGACGCTCAGAGCATACGATACATCGGGCCTAGTACATAACATAGCATACATGATAGATCCTATTGCGGATGCATAAGGAATCTTATTCATGCAAATCCTCTCGTCTTTTGTGCGCGGACACATAGACTTTGAAAGGTTGATCCCATGCCTGATGGGAAGGTAACCTTTCTTGGATTCAGACATGCTAAACCTTTTTAGCACTCGGTCTATATATGTAGACTGCGAAAGACCAAGCAACCGTTTTGATCTATCTCTATAGATTCTAATCCCAAGGATATAGGTTGCTTCTCCCAGGTCTTTCATGGAGAAAGTTTTGGACAACCAAATTTTAACTGTCTGTAAGACTGATATATCGTTTCCTATAAGTAATATGTCATCGACATATAACACTAGGAATACGACTGCACTCCCACTAACCTTCTTGTACACACAAGGTTCGTCAGGATTTTGTGAGAAATCAAACTCTTTGATTGTCTCATCAAAACGGATATTGCAGCTCCTGAATGCTTGCTTCAGTCCATATATGGATTGTCGAAGCTTGCATACTTTGGTTTTATCAACCGATGTGAAACCTTCAGGTTGTATCATGTATACATCCTCAAGCAGGTTTTCATTAAGGAAAGCTGTTTTCACATCCATTTGTCATATCTCATAATCATAATGAGCTGCTATGGCTAGGAGCATCCGAATGGATTTAAGCATAGCTACTGGCGAATAGGTTTCATCATAATCAATTCCTTGTTTCTGACGATATCCTTTTGCCACTAATCTAGCCTTAAAGGTAACAACATTACCTTCCATGTCGGTTTTCTTCTTGAAAACCCACTTGCACCCTATGGGCTTAATCCCTTCAGGTGGGTTAACCAAGTCCCATACTTGATTTTCGTACATGGAATCCATTTCCGACTTCATGGCTTCAAGCCATTTGTCCATTTCTGAACTTTTCAGAACATCTTCATAACTGATAGGTTCGTCATCGCTTATGAGTAACACGTCGTTCGATTCACTTATGAGAAATTCGTATCTCTCTGGAATATTGCGTGTCCTATCAGACCTACGAAGAGGTGGTGTTGTTTTAGGTTCAACTGATCGCTCATCATTATGAGTTATTGGTTATGGGTCTAGACTAGGTGTCTCTGTAATGTCTATTGGAGTTTCTTGAACTTCATCAAGTTCAATGCCACTCCCACTATTTTCTTATAAAAGAAATTCTTTTTCCAAAAATACAACATGCCTTGAAACAAACACCTTTTGTTCCAAGGGATGATAGAATTGGTAACCCTTCGTTTCCTTAGGGTATCCAATAAATAGATATTTATCAGACTTAGCATCCAATTTGTTTGATATAGTCTGCTTCACATAAGCAGGACAACCCCATATCTGAAGGTGAGTTAAGTGAGGTTTCTTACTATTCCATGTCTCATATGGAGTAGTAGAGACTACCTTGGTCGGGACTCTGTTTAGCAAGTAAACAGCTGTCTTAAGTGCATAGCCCCAAAAGGATTTTGGAAGAGTTGCATGATTCATCATCGACCTAACCATGTCCATCAAGGTTCGGTTGCACCTCTCAGATACACCATTATGCTATGGTGTATATGGCGGAGTCCATTGGGACAATATCCCATTGTCCCTAAGATAATCTTGAAACTCTTGACTTAAGTATTCACCACGCCGATCGGATCGAAGTATCTTAATACTTTTGCCAAGCTGTTTCTCTACTTCATTTCTGAACTCTTTGAATTTCTCAAAAGCTTCAGATTTGTGTTTCATCAAGAACACATACCCGAATCGTGAGTGATCATCGATAAAGGTAATGAAGTAGCTATAGCCTCCTTGTGCAAGAGTCGACATTGGCCCACATACATCAGTATGTATTAGACCAAGCAATTCTCCCACTGGATTACCTTTTCCGGAAAAGGGTAATTTAGCTATCTTGCCTTTTAAGCATGATTCGCATGTATCAAATGAACCGGGTTCAAATGATTCCAGAATTCCACATCGGTGTAATTTGGTCATGCGTTTCTTACTTACATGGCCAAGACGACAATGCCACGTATAGGAGTCTATTCGATTATCTATTCGAGCACGTTTGTTGCTTACTTCGATATTGAAAACGTCACCGGATAAATCTAACGTGTAGATACCATTGCACAAAGTTCCGGTCCCATAAAGAACACCATTTAAAGTTATGTAACAATAATTGTTACTAAAAGTTAAATGATAACCCTTTTCATTCAAGCATAAAATAGATACAATGTTCTTTATTAATGAAGGAACAAAATAACAATTATCCAATTCTAAGACAAGTCCAGTAGGGAGCTTTAGCAAATATGTTCCGATGGCAACAGCAGCAATCTTTGCTCCATTTCCAACTCGCAAATTCGCTTCTCCTTTGATGAGTCTTCTTCTATTCCTTAGCCCTTGTATGTCATTACATATATGTGAGCTACACCCAGTATCAAGTACCCAAGTGTACGAGGAAATAGAGTGACATTCAATAACGAAGATGCCTGAAGAGGATGGGGCATCGGATGCCTTCTTCTTCAAGGACTCAAGATAAACCTTGCAGTTTCTTCGCCAGTGGCCCTCCTTGCCACAGTGATGGCAAGTGCCTTTTGGTGTCTTTTCAATCCTTTTGTCCTTAGTTAACTTATTGGTGTCCAAAATGGAACGCAAATTCAGAGAAGACATGATCGAGTGATTATCCTAGAAATACAAATTGAGCTTAAGTGAGAAGAATGATAAAGAATGCATCAACATACATTAATTAAATCCTATTTATTTATCGAATTGAATAACCTTTTTTATCAATTCGGGAGATCGTAGGAACATCTCCAAATAGGTTGATATCCAACCATAGATAAGAACAACCATGGCTATGGCCATCAAGTTATTCTTAGCTATGAAGGTAGGTAATTATACCGATTACATATCACATATATGTAACTATCACTTTATGCTATCAACTAATTGAATGTTTGCATAAATCATTGGGTTGTTAACTCATTAACAAGTATGCAACAATATACATAGCACCTAACTGCACCTCTCTTTACATCGACCTTGGCTGTGGCACAACAAATCGATGCTCCAAGCTTAAGGCTGACCCATTAATCAAGAAATAGTTTTAATATGGTTGGAGCTCATTCAACCGTTTAGTCAGGCTTGGATGTGTCCAACAACCAAAACTAAGGATTGACCTCTGACTCCAACTATATTAATCATAAACTAATTCCATGGTTTGAACATGTTGAGGTTCAAGCCGGGCATGGATGTGTCCATCAACCCAAACGAGAAACAAAACTCCGATTCTTGTAACACCCAATAATTTCCTGATATTATTAGGGATTTTTAGGAATTTTTCTAGCATTTTTCGGAATATTATAGCATTTTTCGGAATGAAATTAGAAAAAAAAAAATTAAAGGGGGTCGGGTGGGGATCAATCTCGTGACCACGCGAGAAGCAATGCCTTAGCGAATCCAAGGAACCAACTGGGCTAGGGTATCAAGCACAGAAAAGGATGAAGCGAAATAATATTATAGTTGATTTAACCCGTTTCATGAGGAGGTATTAAACTTCCACTTAAGTTGTGTTAAGACCCCTCTTAGGGTTTCGGGAGGCCGCGCGAGCCAAGGGAGGAAGCTGCGAAAATAGAGAGAAAGGGGGAGTTTTCTTCTTCCTTCTTCTTCCTCTTGAAGTAGAAAACCTAGGGCTTCTTCCCTAGGGCCAAGGGTGAAGTTTTCTTGCAAAGGAAGAGGAAAAGAGCCTTACACTACAAATTTCAATATATTTAGTGAGTTTTCTTCAAGAAAAGGGTAAGTAAATCACTCACCTGCAATAGAAGTTGTTTCGCCATGTATTTCTCGTTGTGGAACCATGTTTGTGATCTAAATGCGTGCTTTAAGATTATGGTTTTCTTATTTGTGTGTTTTAAGTTCATAAAGAATACATGTTTTATCATAGAATATGAATTGGAGTATGTTTTTATGTATGTGACCTAAGTATGACAAGAGTAAGTTCTTGAAAAGTCCCAAAAAGGAGTTTTGGGGTTAAGGGCACGCAAGGTGCTCGATGAAAGTTCCAAGTAAGAAAAGGTAAAGGTTTATAGTGCAAGATTTATGAAAAAGAAAGTTAGCTTGATAAATACAAGCATTATGAGTAAGAAAGTCCCAAAAATGAGTTTTGGGGTTAAGGGCACGCAAGGTGCTCGATGAAAGTTCCAAGTAAGAAAGGTAAAGTTTTGTAGTGCAAAGATTTATGTAAAAAGAAAGATAGCTTGATAAGTATAAGCATTATGAATAAGAAAGTATTTTACTTTTGTAAAGTGACATGTACCGGGTAAAAGAGAGGCCCACAGAAAGTTAGAAAGAAGCTCTAATAGGGTGCGGTGGCTAGCTACCCCGAAACCTATTAGGGATGCGCGCATTGGTACATTGATACCATGGTACAGTGTCAAGGCCTGAGAAAGTTGATTATTATTTTGAAGTATATGAGTATATGAAAGTGTTTCAATTTCCTAAAGTGCATGTTTTGTTATGTATGATAACATGGTTATGTTATAAGCATGTTAAAGGGAAAGAGCAAAGAAGTTATGTTTTAAAGTATGGAAATGTATCATTAGTAAGTTTCAAAAGAAATTATGAGCATGTTAGATTTGCCAATGTTTTAGTGCTAGTAAATGTTTTCAAGTATGATTGAGCATGATAAGTATATGAAAGTTTCCATGTGTAAGTATTTCAAAGTGCATGTGTTTTGAAGCAAGCATTATTTGAAAAGAGCATGTTTATCCCTTATCGTTGGATTTGTGAGTTAGGATTTACTTACTAAGCATTTTGCTTATTAGTTGCATTTCCTTCTATTGCAGACAAAGGTAAAGGAAAAGCATAAGTTAAGGAGGCGAAGGGACTTGCATTGATGTTCAGTGGCGACGGAACCGTGGAAGAGATCATTGGGCTAAGTCTTGTAGAACATGTGTTTTGGTGTTTTGAAGTGGTAGAATGAATGACTTTGTTTAAACCTTGCATAGATACAAAATTTGGTACAAACTCTAGTCTAAAGTTCACATAGATTTTGATAGCTTATTTACTTCCGCAAAAGTCCTAATTTCAAGTTTATGAAGTTGTTTTGATTGGCTAAAAAGTTTAGGAAACTAGTATAGAGTATAGAAATGGTGTTATGTCTTTGTATGGCTTGAAAGTATATGTTTTGTGGATGGATGGAGATGAGTTTCAGGTCTGAAATGCAGGTTTTCAGGTGTGCCAGTCGACTGGTACAGGACCAGTCACCTGCCCTATCGAACAGTAGCTTCTGTTCGATGCACCAGGCGACTGCCAAAAGGCCAGTCGCCTGGTATCAGTCGACTGCTATATAGCAGTCGACTGGTACCATTGAAAAGAAGTAGTATAGAGCAGCTGGTTAGTACTCTAGTGTTACAACTAAGAGGTCTAGGGGTCAAATCCTGGCAAAGCAAATAAAATGAAAGTTGTTTTGTCTTTTTTTGAAAAAAAAAAGAGAAGGAAGAAAAAAAATAAAATAAAATAAAGCAAGTTAAGGGAAGTCAGGTAGTAGTAACTTAAAGCTTAGAAGTACCAAAAGGTGGGTCGTCACAGTTCTAACCATATTAATGGAAGGTGTTGGCCTTAATATTTTGTAAGGGGTTTTGGGTCTCATCCTTTCTTTTCTAAGCACATTCATGACATATAATTATGTCATGTACTAACGATTTCCTTAATAAAGTATATATGTGACTTAATTTATCAAGTCTCATTAATTGAATTAGGAACCGAATTTCCTAATTCTAATTTTATACTTTATTTAAGGAATTATTTTGGGAAACAATTTCCTAAATTGTCATAATCAATTTCGGAAATAATATGTTTAAGACTTTGATTTCTCTAAATCAAATCTTATTAAATTAAGAGAATTCCCTTAATTGAACCACATATTATTTTCATGAAAATCTCTTTTAAGAAAACTCTATAGGAAACCATTTTCCTAATTAATTTTGGAGACAACAATATGTAAGAGCATCACCTCTTAAATCAAATAAGGAAATTATCGTTTGAGAATCATCTCAAAATTTCCAAGATTTGATTACATATTTTATTTATGGATCTATTAATTCCAACAAATTATTTTCTTTGGGTGGCTCCCTGAGGCTCAGATACCAAAAAAAAAGGAATTTGTTGTAAATCTAATTTGGTCCACTCCCCGAGGCGTAACTGATAAGCACCATTTTATTGTTTATTTTAATTGCTTAAATCCATGTTTGACCTATGTTTTTATTACTTAATTATGATTTTACCCTAGGTTTTGGAACTTTATCTCATTTTGGACTTAATTGCAAAATTACACAATTTTTGGATTATTTGGCCACTAATTTTCTGATATATTTTTGTAGGCATGAAAGGATCCTGGACCTAGGGCATACTGGGTCAAACCTGAGTCGGATGTGAACCGGATCGAATTATCAAGCCTACGATTAATCCGGGCCGTCCGATTCAAGAGCGGCTAGATCTGAGCCATCCAGGACGATCTGAAGCAATCCGAGCTAGGGTTAGGGTTGATCAAGCTCTATGATCAAGATCTGAAGGTTTCATCCCAATCAGAGCTAAATCAACCGTTGGATCAAGCAAGGAGGGCTCTAGAGCGTCCAATCACAGATAGAGTTGATCTGGACCATCCATTGCACATCTGGAGGATCCGAGCTACCACAAGGCAGATCCTGACACCAGATCATCATCATAAAAGTTTGGCTCAAATCAGATCAAGATCTACCATTGGATTTCATCCGATCAATCACAGCCGTCCATTGGTTATTATTTAAGGAAAAACGCAGCCCAGCTTCTCCTGGTCGCGTCTCCGCCGCTACAGTCGTTTCTTCTTCGTTTTCTAGCCAATTTCTTCGTCAAGGAGGCGCGATCCCTCAATTCCATCATCAACGCAAGAGTTAGGTCAGTGAAGAGAGCTCTTAGTGAGGTTCCCGATTGATTTTCTGTTCAATAGCAAGCTGCGCGAGGTCTCGGCAAAATTGCTATCCGATTCAACGAACTCAGCTGTGCTCCACTTCCACTGCATCCGAGCTGACCAGAGGGGTTCCCTGGAAGGTTTCAGACACTCCCTAATCCCAATCGCGAGCCACCACAGCGAGTTTGACGGAATTGGAAGCTGATTTCAGTTTGGGCAGTGAGCTGATCAGATTCGGTAGCAGAAGCGATTTTCGCTGATTTGCGGAGCTTGCGGGTCCGAGGTTCTCCCTTGATTGACGACCAAGGAGCTCTTGAGTTGAAGAATGGTTGAGGAGTAGCTTAGATAATTTAGTTCCATTGAGTTTGTAGCTTAAAATTCATTTCTGCACATGTTCTGTTTCTGTTTTTTCTGTTTCATTAGCTGTAATTTCGGTTCTTGGTTGTTTTGCTTAAGTTAGGTTTATTTTCTGCAAGTAATTTAGCTAGGCATTTTGTTCAGTGAACAAATAGTTGTAATTTCAGTTTAATTTCGTTTAATTCCTTGCGTATCAGTTCATGTTAAAGCCCAGCTTGCGTGCCACTTTCATTTTCAGTCATTTCTGAATTTTGCCAGTTGTTTCGAATTCAGTTTGTGTTTAGTCTTGATGCCTGCAATTGTAGAAAACATTTAGTTAGACAATGCAATTGATCTATGATGTTTCATATTTAGAATTCTATTTGCACTTTTTGTTCAGTTTGCCTCTGCATCAATTTCTGCAACTTGAATCCATTTCTGCTAACTCCAACTTTGCAAATCACATGTCACGGCTCTGAATTTGTATCAGTTGAGTTTCACCTTAGACTTTTATTGCCACTGAAAACAATTGTCTTGTTAGACTTTGTATCAAATTCATGCTGCAATTCGTTTCTGCAATTGGTTGTGTGGAATTTCTGCAATCAAAAAACCTGACATTCTGCATTGAGAGTGTGCTTGAAATTCTGTCTTCAAAATTCTGCAAGGGTTCTGAATGTATCAGCCAATTTCCCAAGTATCAGTTAGACTTAGTTGAACTGTTTGTTGGAGCATTGGATCATGCATTTAATTCCAGCTTGTCTTGTGAATTTCTGCATGTCACTTGTACCTGTTTTAATCAGACTTCAAGCTCGAATTTCTGCATCCATTTTCTGCAAATGTCTACTTTGATCAGCCTAGCTTTTTCAAGCTGATTTGATCAGCAATACATTCTGCATTGAGTTAATTCTTCATTGGATTCATTTAACTGTGCATTGGATTCAGTTTGCACATCAAGCTCATACATTCCTGCACATCAAGTTCCTGTTTACAGGTTTGCAGATTCTTAAATTCAGCCTAGTGGTTGTGTATCAGTTCCATGATCATGTATCAATTTGCATCCCTGTGAGTTCAGTTGTAATTTCGGAATTTGCATCAATTAGGTTTCAATTCTAAGGAAGTTTACAGAACATTAGCTGAAAGCAATTAATTGCCGATGCTTGTGGTTTTAACATCCAAATCATTTCTGAATTTCACAAGGCATTCCCTGATTTCTGCATTTTTGCATTGAGTCTTCACAAGTGCCTTGCGAATTTTAGTCGCTTGAATTGGTTGGAACCCACTTCTGAAATTCTGCATGTTATATTTCTGAACTGGAGTCATTTATTTCTGCACATTCATTAGCTTCTGAAGATTGCAGTTTAATTGTTTGCTTCACATCCATTCATCTCATCAGCTGCCTCTCATTAGTTTAGAGTTCAATATTCAGCTCAGTCTCGTACATAAGCTTTCCCCATGAGTATCAAGTTGTGTAATTGCATGGTTTATGCTAAGTGTAGTTCGGCAGATACTTCAGGGGCTTAGAGCTTGCATTCCTGAAAACAACCAGCTCATCTTTAACTTCAAGCTTCACTTATGCATATTAGTTTTTGGTTGCTGAAATTTCGGATCAAGTGAGTTTAGGAAATTACCCTGTTGTCAAATCATTTAGATTGAGGAGAATTGTTTTGAATCTCTTGCATTTGCATAAGACTTGCATGTGATTTCAGATTGTTTTAGATTAGATTGACTAGTTTCAATTTTGTCCAGTAAGGTTCTTTTCTTTTCATAGCTTTTTAATTTCTAATTGAACCCAAAACCCAAATCTTTATTTGAAACCCGAAAACATAAACGACCTAAATACAAGCACGAGTCAAATTATATCAACTAGCCCCGAGAAAAATACGACCTGTGGCCCCTATATTACATTTTCATACTTTTGATTGTAAAAGGGTTTCCAGCTATTCATTCATATTTAAATTTGATGAGCCCATACATTTCCTGACAAATTAATCTAGTATATTTGGGCCCGTCAAATTTTTGGCGCCGTTGCCGGGGAAGCAACTAGTTGATTTGTTTGAGTTTTGCTTGTATGCTTTAGACATATCATTGGGTTCTGTTTTATATTGTTTTATCTTTTGTATACGGTTACTGCCATTTTTTCTTATTTGTTTTGTGACAGGGGGGCAGGTTCAAAATGTTTTCATCCATTTATCAGCCGCCGTGTCCACAGTTTAAGTAGAACCAACCATTCAATCAACCATTACAGCAATTTCAACCGCCACAGCAAGAATTCCAGCAATCACATTCGAATTTTCAGCAACCCAATCAATTTTTTCAGCAACCATTACAACAATTTCAGCATCCACAAAATTTCCAGCAGCCTTTCGAAAGTTTTCAGCCCCAAAATAATCAATTTCAGCTTCAACCTCAGCCATGGCAGTAAGAATTTCAACCTATACAGAATTTTCAACAACCTTTTCAATATTCACAGCCATGCGATCCAAATTTTCAGCCTTGCACTCAGAATTTTCAGCCCACTCAATTTCAGTGTTCACCACCACAATTTCAACCTCAGATCCAAGATTTTCAGGGCTACCATTCTCAGCTAGTTCAACCATCCTTTCAACCACAATTTCAACATTTTCAGCAAGATTTCCAGTTTCAAGGACAGAATTTTCAGCAAGGTTTTCAAAATTTTCAGCAAGACACTCAGAATTTTCAGCCCCTCCCAATTCCGCAGTTTAATCAAGGAGGCTTTGATGATCCTGATTGGGATGAGGAACAACAACAAAGGATGATAGAGATGTGTCAACAAATGCTACAACAACAACAAGCTTGGCAACAACAAGTCGTACAACAACAGCAAGACATCGAAGAAAGCCTTGCAAAATTGGTTGATCAATGGAATCAAATACAAGCTCAAAGATTAGAACAATCAGATGATTCTATAGGTGCAGGGGATTGCACAGAGCCCCAGGGACCACCTACAGTGTTTGATACATCAGAAAATTCAGAGGATAGGATTGAGAGTGTAGGGGATTGCACAAAGCCCCAAGAATCACCCATTCCTATTTCACAGGACCATTCTCATCTTTTATTTTGTGATTATAGTATTATTGAAGGTCCTAATTTTTCTAATTTGGTTGATACAGGAATGGTTGAGGGAGATGATTCCATAGGTGTAGGGGATTGCACTAAGCCCCAGGGACCACCACAACTACCAGAAAGTGTAGAGACTTGCTTGGTGGAAGCAAGCACCCAAGGATCACCTGTTTTATTTGAGTGTCCACCAGAACCTGAACCTGAAGAGGAGCATGAACTTGACCAGGAGGAGGCCACAGTTACATCCACTTTTGTAGAACCTCCAGGTATTTTTCAGCATGATCAGGTAAATACTCCCTCAAATTTTTCTCAAACTTGCATAGAGGTACCTCAAACTGATTTTATTGTTTTTAATACACCTAGGGATGCATCTCTTGTAGAATTTGATTGTGAAAAATCCCTAGAGGTACCTAGTGTAGAATTTGTTGACTTTGAAGCATGTGGTGATACATATCATGAAAATAATTGTGAAATTTTTTTAGAAGTGCCTAGACTTGATGTTAATTGTTGTGATGAGTCTTTTGATATATCATATGCTGAAAATAATTATGAAAAATTCATTCAGGCACCCAAAAGTGATTACATTGGTTGTGATACATTGCTTGATACATCTTTGTTGAAAAATAATTGTGATATTTTTATTGAAGTGCCAAAAATTGATTTTATTATTTGTGATGAGTTTTTGGATGCAAATTTGGTAGAAAATAACTGTGAAAAATTTATTGAGACACCAAGCATTGATTTAATTGGACATGATGCATATTTGGATTTATTTTATGCAGAGACTGATATCATTTTATTTCTTTTTGACCCTGCACGCTTGAGAAAGGTATTACATTGTTTTGCAGGGTCTAGAAGACTTCAAGAGTGGGTACTCCAACTGAACAGACTTCAACCTCCTGGAAGGACTTCTAAAGGGCATCAAGGAGGAGATGATCTTACTTTAATTACAAGCACTCCACCCCTTGAATGGCTTTTAACCTGAATCGCCTTCGGCCACCGGAGAAATTCTGCAAAGTTCAAGTGTGGGGAGTCCGAATTCTCCCGGCCACCAGTACCTCCACTACCAGATGGAGGCTACTTCTGGATAGACTCCGCCACCAGAATAAAGGGGAGTTTGTTCCTTTTTGCATTTTCCTTCACTTTTATGATTTCTAGAATTGAGTCTTGCTAATAAATGCATGAGTAGAGTAGAATGCATAGGAGTCATTGTAAATACTTTGTTATGTCTTGTCGCACTTTTTCTTGCATGATTAGGAATAAATGTATCCCTTTAGGTTATCTCCATAGCATTTTAGAGTCTTTTGAAAACAAATTAAATTTGGTTGTCAAAACTTAGGGTTTGAGCTAATGGATGAAATCTTGGATGCTTGAGTACTACTTTGTTTTGGATTCTTAATTGAGGATTTGAGATGAATTATTTTTACCTAGTGAGATTGGCCTTATTTTGTGATACACATATGTTATTGTATTCTAGAACTTGCTTAGGTTCTTTCAAAATCATATTTCAATGATTGGATCACATCTATAGAGACTAATCATTTTGTTTACCTTTCCATATCAATTTTGGCAAAAATCATGTCTATTCTATTTGTCTTTCCTTATTCCTAATCTTAACCCCAATTTTTCTATGGATTTGTTTGCTTGGGATGTTTTCTTGATACTATTTTGCCCGAGACGGACAACGATTTAAGTGTGGGGGAGTGATTAGTGATTGGGAAGAAAATTTTTATCAAGGATGCACTTCATTTCGAAAAAATTTTTTTGCCAAGTTGATTAGAGTTTGGTGTCAAAAATGAGCAAGAAGAAGTGATCAAAGATTGAAAACAATTGAAGATTCTTGACCATCAAAATGAAGATCCAAACAATTTGGAGCCAAGATGAATCCGGTTGAAGAATTTGTGTAATCCAAATGGCACACAAATGAAGGAAATTTATGCCATGACAAAAGAGAGGAAAAGTATGTTTTCTTGATGCTATGAAGCTATTCGGCCACCTTGCTAGAAGCATTAAATGCAGCTGCCTTTGCTGGAGAAAGCTGAACAAATCAACTTGGAGCTGTTTTGAATCATTGAATGGCTATTTGTGAAGCTGAATTGGGGAACTTAGCAGTGTATCACTGATTTTAGATAGGAATAGCAGAATTGTGAGGCTGATTTCGGAAACCTGTGAATTGTTGAGGATGGAATCTATATTTCTGAGCTGGAATGGAATGGATTGCAGCTGAGAACAAGAAAAAGATGATTTGAATTGAGAGTGGAACAAAAGCTGAAAAAGAAGAAAAAGAAAATGATGAAATGATTGTGCCAAAGGAAGTTTTGCAACAACTTGAAGATGAATCTGAGCTGCCGAGTGCTGAAGCTATACCATCTGAAAACATGATCTGAATTGAAACAGATGAAAAGAAGTTGAAAACAATGAAATGCAGCCAGGGAAAGCTTGTAAATTGCCAAGTGCTGAATTGAAGCTAAATTGAAGGCTGAAAAATTGATGTAGAAGCTGCACACAAGCTGGACAGATCTGAAAACAACAGAAAAATCTGTGCCAAAATCAGCAGTGAAAGAAAATCTGGAAATTAATGGAGTTTGTAGCACAGATGGAGGATGAAATCAGTAACACTTTGCAACAATCTGAATTGAGCTGCTGTGAATTTCTGCAAGTTGCTGGAAATTTCTGCATTGCTAGTAAGGCAGTTTATACTAATTTCTAATTGAATTCTTGTTCTAAATCATCAATGCCTTGCTGCCTTCAAACGAAATCAGCAGTGAAGGAAGTTGCAGGGCAGTGAATTCAGCAATTATCTCAAAGGTTCGGAAGCAGCAAGCTGAGAAAACAGTAGGAAAAAGGAGGAAGCAGATGGAGTGCAGTCTTGGCACAATTTCGTATCAATCCAAACTGAATTGTACTACCATCAAATCAGAAATGCTTGGCTGCAATTAGACAGAACTGGCAGAGAGGTTTTTGGATTTAAACGGCTGATTGAAATCAGCAGTGAAGTGAAGTGAAGTGAAGTAAAGTGCCATGGTCTCAAGTGAAGTGAAGCTGTGAAGAATCTGAAATCTGGGCAGATTTGAAATCAATGGATCTTGGATCAAAAACTGGTTTAAAGCAAAACGTGGGAAGTCGGAATTATGAGAAAAATCAGTAATATAGGAAGTCTGAACCCAATCTTTACAAGCTGCAATTGAAATGCATCATCAATTTGAACCCAATTCAGGAATGTCTCAAGTTTTGTTGATATGAATTTTGATTTTTCTGAAACAAACTTTGATGCTAACTGTTGCAGAGCAATAGAAGAATGGCAAGTTTTGAAATTAGCTGCATGGAGTGGAAATTGAAACATGGAACAGAAAAAAATGTAGCTAAAGATAAGAAGAAAAAAAATTGGGTACTAAAAACAGCAAGTGGTATTTCTTGGAAGCTCACGGCATTAGAAGGGGTGTGATGTGATTCTGATGTGGAATTGGGCACAACATGACTGAACCGAGTGAGAACAAAAGAGAAAGTTTGTAGCCAAACCTAAAGGGAGAGAGAAACAAGAGAAAACAGTTTGAAAAATAGAGAAAAGAGAAGGAGAAAACAAGTGGGCATCTAATGTGAGTTTTTGGGCACCATACATTAGTGAAAACGTCTCATCAGAGCCCAAGTTTTGCTCCATTGAATTCTGAATTTGCTAGAAGATAAAAGAAGAAGAGAAAAATCAGATCAGAAAAGGGAAGAAGAAAGAAACAAGATGGCACGCAAAATGAAGAGTGGCACATTGAACCAAGGAAGGAGTTTTTATCTAAATCAAGGGCAGTTATCGAAATTTGACTTCACAACATTTTTGATTTCATTGGAGGACTGTCAAGATGGGGCAAAGCACATTGGAAACATTTTTGAGCACTCAAGTCTTCCACCTTTCACATTTTTCCATTGTCTTAGTCTTTTACTCCATTTCTTATCATTTTCTTTGTTTTTACTTGTTTTTATAGATGTTGATCCTATTCATGATTAATGGTGGAGAGTAGATAATAAGCAAGCCTATGGTAGTGCAAGAATCATATGTGTTTGAGTGAGCTCCACTTCCATCATCAAGTTAGAATTTAAGGAGAGAGCCACCAAAACTTTCCTTGAAAGGCTAGTGATTTAAATTCATCTCAATGACTCATGATAGATGAAAAGGCTAAGTTGTTGATTTAAGGACAAGATACTAATTCATAGAGCTTAGATTTATGAGAATTGACAACCCTAGGTAATTTCTTTTCATTTGCTTCTAAATATGCTTAAGAAAGCCTAAGGGATACATATTTAGTAGTTTCGCGAGACGCTCAAGGTTAAGTCTGGGGGAGTTGATAAGCACCATTTTATTGATTATTTTAATTGCTTAAATCCATGTTTGACCTATGTTTTTATTGCTTAATTATGATTTTACCCTAGGTTTTGGAACTTTATCTCATTTTGGACTTAATTGCAAAATTACACAATTTTTGGATTATTTGGCCACTAATTTTCTGATATATTTTTGTAGGCATGAAAGGATCCTGGACCTAGGGCATACTGGGTCAAACCTGAGTCGGATGTGAACCAGATCGAATTATCAAGCCTACGATTAATCCGGGCCGTCCGATTCAAGAGCGGCTAGATCTGAGCCATCCGGGACGATCTGAAGCAATCCGAGCTAGGGTTAGGGTTGATCAAGCTCTATGATCAAGATATGAAGGTTTCATCCCAATCAGAGCTAAATCAACCGTTGGATCAAGCAAGGAGGGCTCTAGAGCGTCCAATCACAGATAGAGTTGATCTGGACCATCCGTTGCACATCTGGAGGATCCGAGCTACCACAAGGCAGATCCTGACACCAGATCATCATCATAAAAGTTTGGCTCAAATCAGATCAAGATCTACCGTTGGATTTCATCCGATCAATCACAGCCGTCCATTGGTTATTATTTAAGGAAAAACGCAGCCCATCTTCTCCTGGTCGCGTCTCCGCCGCTACAGTCGTTTCTTCTTCATTTTCTAGCCAATTTCTTCGTCAAGGAGGCGCGATCCCTCAATTCCATCATCAACGCAAGAGTTAGGTCAGTGAAGAGAGCTCTTAGTGAGGTTTCCGATTGATTTTCTGTTCAATAGCAAGCTGCGCGAGGTCTCGGCAGAATTGCTATCCGATTCAACGAACTCAGCTGTGCTCCACTTCCACTGCATCCGAGCTGACCAGAGGGGTTCCCTGGAAGGTTTCGGACACTCCCTAATCCCAATCGCGAGCCACCACAGCGAGTTTGACGGAATTGGAAGCTGATTTCAGTTTGGGCAGTGAGCTGATCAGATTCGGTAGCAGAAGCGATTTTCGCTGATTTGCGGAGCTTGCGGGTCCGAGGTTCTCCCTTGATTGACGACCAAGGAGCTCTTGAGTTGAAGAATGGTTGAGGAGTAGCTTAGATAATTTAGTTCCATTGAGTTTGTAGCTTAAATTTCATTTCTGCACATGTTCTGTTTCTATTTTTTCTGTTTCATTAGCTGTAATTTCGGTTCTTGGTTCTTTTGCTTAAGTTAGGTTTATTTTCTGCAAGTAATTTAGCTAGGCATTTTGTTCAGTGAACAAATAGTTGTAATTTCAGTTTAATTTCGTTTAATTCCTTGCGTATCAGTTCATGTTAAAGCCCAGCTTGCGTGCCACTTTCATTTTCAGTCATTTCTGAATTTTGCCAGTTGTTTCGAATTCAGTTTGTGTTTAGTCTTGATGCCTGCAATTGTAGAAAACATTTAGTTAGACAATGCAATTGATCTATGATGTTTCATATTTAGAATTCTATTTGCACTTTTTGTTCAGTTTGCCTCTGCATCAATTTCTGCAACTTGAATCCATTTCTGCTAACTCCAACTCTGCAAATCACATATCACGGCTCTGAATTTGTATCAGTTGAGTTTCACCTTAGACTTTTATTGCCACTGAAAACAATTGTCTTGTTAGACTTTGTATCAAATTCATGCTGCAATTCGTTTCTGCAATTGGTTGTGTGGAATTTCTGCAATCAAAAAACCTGACATTCTGCATTGAGAGTGTGCTTGAAATTCTGTCTTCAAAATTCTGCAAGGGTTCTGAATGTATCAGCCAATTTCCCAAGTATCAGTTAGACTTAGTTGAACTGTTTGTTGGAGCATTGGATCATGCATTTAATTCCAGCTTGTCTTGTGAATTTCTGCATGTCACTTGTACCTGTTTTAATCAGACTTCAAGCTCGAATTTCTGCATCCATTTTCTGCAAATGTCTACTTTGATCAGCCTAGCTTTTTCAAGATGATTTGATCAGCAATACATTCTGCATTGAGTTAATTCTTCATTGGATTCATTTAACTGTGCATTGGATTCAGTTTGCACATCAAGCTCATACATTCCTGCACATCAAGTTCCTGTTTACAGGTTTGCAGATTCTTAAATTCAGCCTAGTGGTTGTGTATCAGTTCCATGATCATGTATCAATTCGCATCCCTGTGAGTTCAGTTGTAATTTCGGAATTTGCATCAATTAGGTTTCAATTCTAAGGAAGTTTACAGAACATTAGCTGAAAGCAATTAATTGCCGATGCTTGTGGTTTTAACATCCAAATCATTTCTGAATTTCACAAGGCATTCCCTGATTTCTGCATTTTTGCATTGAGTCTTCACAAGTGCCTTGCGAATTTTAGTTGCTTGAATTGGTTGGAACCCACTTCTGAAATTCTGCATGTTATATTTCTGAACTGGAGTCATTTATTTCTGCACATTCATTAGCTTCTGAAGATTGCAGTTTAATTGTTTGCTTCACATCCATTCATCTCATCAGCTGCCTCTCATTAGTTTAGAGTTCAATATTCAGCTCAGTCTCGGTACATAAGCTTTCCCCATGAGTATCAAGTTGTGTAATTGCATGGTTTATGCTAAGTGTAGTTCGGCAGATACTTCAGGGGCTTAGAGCTTGCATTCCTGAAAACAACCAGCTCATCTTTGACTTCACTTATGCATATTAGTTTTTGGTTGCTGAAATTTCGGATCAAGTGAGTTTCGGAAATTACCCTGTTGTCAAATCATTTAGATTGAGGAGAATTGTTTTGAATCTCTTGCATTTGCATAAGACTTGCATGTGATTTCAGATTGTTTTAGATTAGATTGACTAGTTTCAAT
This sequence comes from Boesenbergia rotunda, assembly GCA_024364735.1. Taxonomy (NCBI): domain Eukaryota; kingdom Viridiplantae; phylum Streptophyta; class Magnoliopsida; order Zingiberales; family Zingiberaceae; genus Boesenbergia; species Boesenbergia rotunda. Next base: position 1,227,150 of record JAGFNQ010002068.1, on the reverse strand, counting down.
TTTGTCCAGCAAGGTTCTTTTCTTTTCATAGCTTTTTAATTTCTAATTGAACCCAAAACCCAAATCTTTATTTGAAACCCGATAACATAAACGACCTAAATACAAGCACGAGTCAAATTATATCAACTAGCCCCGAGAAAAATACGACCTGTGGCCCCTATATTACATTTTCATACTTTTGATTGTAAAAGGGTTTCTAGCTATTCATTCATATTTAAATTTGATGAGCCCATACATTTCGTGACAAATTAATCTAGTATATTTGGGCCCGTCAGTAACCAAATTAAACATGACAATTTTATTCAAAATAGGAAATTAAATTACAACAACTAACTTTAAATTGGACGGCTCCCCGAGGCTCAATCTAAAATAAAGAATTTTGTTAATAATTTAAAACCAATTCGAATTTAATTGTCAACTAATAATCCATAAATTTGTCTAGACTTTCTTGAAAGAAAGTGCCCAAAATTGCGAGATTTCATAATAGGTTTTCAGAATAATTGTAAGTTTCTAGTACAAAGAAAACTTACATATTTCTAAAATTAGAAAATTTCCAAAATAGGAAATTTCCAAAATTAGAAAGTTTCCAAAAATGGGAAGTTTTCACAATTATCATAAAATTTCAGAAACTAGGATATTTCAAATGTTTGCGAAATTTCATGAGGATTTCCAAACTTCGAAATTCCTAAATCTAAAATTTATCATAATTGGAAAGTTTCAATAATTGGAAAATTTTCCAAAATTGAGATCATGACAAAGTTTTCCGCAAAATAATTATATGATTATGTCGAACACTAACCGGCTCTGATACCACTGTTGGGACCGGGTGCATGTTGACAAGGATACGGGTACGTAATTTTAAAAAATAATTACGTGCAGCAGAAGAATTAGCATAAATAATTTCTCAAATTATTTTAACCACGTATCTAGCATGCAACCTTATGATGTGTGGACATGATCATAAATTAAAATTTTGCAGAAAGTAAACTAATTTACTCAATACCTCGCGTAACTCGAAGTGAGGGACGAGATCCAACCGTAGCGTCCCTTGGAAGCTCCGCCTCTATTCGCGTCCACGCCGAGTTCTCTTCGGGATGACTTCGCAAAGCCACGAGTTTCGTGCCGACAAGAACTACTAGATTCTCCAAAGGCACAACTAGAATATCAAGAGAGAGAGATGGAAACTAACCACCAAGTAACGGAATCAAGATTTTGGGGAAAGGAAGGAAGGAGTCGCGACCCGCTTCTTCTTCTTCTTCGGCCTCTTCTTGGTGGTGGCTCACGACAAGGGAAGGAGGCGCCGGCCCTAGAGGGGGAGAGGGCGCCGGCCCTAGAGGGAGAGGGAGAGAAGGAGAGAGAGAGAGGGCTTGCTACTTGATCTCTTAATTGATAGGAATTCAAGCCTTGCCTTGGTTCCTTTATATAGTAACCTCTCCATCGCCAAGTCTCCCTTTTAACGGAATAAATTTTTTTATAAGAAATTTATCCTATAAATTTTCTTATGAATTATTCCGTTATGCCAAGTTTTATTATAACTAACTTTATAATAAAACAAACACATCTCCTCTTTTATTATGGAATAAATTTTCATAAAATTTATTATATAAATTTTCTCATCATGGAAAAATCAATTCATAATTGATTTTATAAAATAAAATTAAACCATTTAAAGTTTATTTTAATCTCCATAAAAAGAATAAATTTATTATATAAATTTTTCTTATCATGGAAAAATCAATTCATAATTGATTTTATAAAATAAAATAAACCAATCCATGGTTCATTTTAATTTCCATAAAAAAAATAAATTTATTATATAAATTTTTCTTATCATGGAAAAATCAATTCATAATTGATTTTATAAAATAAAATAAACCAATCCAAGGTTTATTTTAATTTCCATGAAAATAAATCTCTTTATATAAATTTCTTTATATAAATTTCTTTATATGAATTTATTTATCCATAATTTTATAAAACAAATCGTGCTTGATTTATTTTATAATTAAAACCAAATAAATTGGTTTCCCTCCTTTATTGTGGCCGGCCAAACCAAAGAGGGTGGGCACCCTCTTTGGCCGGCCACACCAAGCCAAACCCTTGCGAATTAAACTCATTTAATTCGTCCAATAAGCCTTCAAAAGACTTAGCCATTTTAAGCTTCCGATGCGCCTCTGATAAATTCAGATTCGACTTATTTCTCTTGATTGGAAAATCTAATTTTCAACTCGTTTTAAATTCCTCGGATTACTCGTAGTGCGTGTGACTAAATAGGCTTTCGATTTATGTTGGCCGTCTATAATCAACCAATTATAGAACGATCATGAGTGGCACCTAGTAGTACATCATGACCCCCAATTAATCGAAAGATCCACGGTTGACCTCAGAAATAATTCTGAAACCCTTCAGCAGCTATAATGAATCGTGCCTCATTCCCTTCACCATCTTATACCCACTTGGTTCAGGACACGGTCTATGTGTGTCAGTCCCCACTAGGCTGACTACGTCACACCCCAAGTAATGTTTTTCTCGTCTAATGGATTCTAATTACTCTCATGTATTTCAGAGACTCATACTCTGAACATGTCATGCTCTGGCCAGAGGCTTTGAGTAACAATCCGACGATAGGCCTTGGGTATACATCCCCTCGCAAGGAGTGGTGAATCCTTTGTAGGCTGTTCAAACATCTTCGGGCACTTCGACTTATACCCAACCATCCTGGGTCCGCACCTCCTTGGAGATGCTTGCTTAAGATGTTAAAGTATAAGTCTCCATGACCAAGATGACTTGAACACCGCAAGTCAAATGAACATCGCACTTAAACTGCAATAAGAACTTCACTGACATGTCTATATGTAGACTACCATGTGAAGTTTTACAGCCAGTCACTCCAATGAACTAGTTCCCTTAACTAGCATTCATGTTTATCTCCGGACATCCCAATGTCACCAGCCAGTGAGAATCAGCTGATTAGAGAATAACCCATGCTAGTCTCAACAGAATTGATAGTGTCCGTATTTATCAATTCATCGACTAGGGACAATTTCAATACTTCACGATTGCACATGTAGAGATAATCACTAGTTGTGAATTCATCACAAATTCTCTCATGCTGTGAATTGTATTGCGGACATTCAGTAAATGAGTTTAAGATCCCAATCAAATACACGAACATGTATACTCAAATAGTAAATTTTCATTTATTAAAATAAATGTTTACAATCATAAGGCGATTGCCTTAGGACACTTCTCTCATATTACTAACATTTCAACCCTGCACACTTAGTAAAGAGGTCAAAACCAAAAGCAAGTCTAACTTTAACCAATTTGTCATTCATCAAAACCCAAGTTTATCTATTAGTGCAAATTGCACCAACAATCTCCCCCTTTTTGATGCAATGACAACCTGGGTTAAAGTTAGAACATACCAGATAAAGCAATGAGTCCAAAAAGAATATGCAAATGACATGCTCTAAGATCTGGAGTTTTTAATTTCTAAAAACTTTAACTTCTAACTTAACCCTTAAACCCTCCCCCTTTGACATTCATCAAAACAAAGAAATAATAAGTGCGCAAGCATCAGAAATAAACGAAGCATTCAAGTAATATGCCAGCCAAAAAAAAAAACTTTAAGTATTTGGGGGAAAAAAATGCTTAACAAGCATACTAAGTTTCTGAACTGATTCAGAGGGGGAAGTTAAGTTCTTAATTTAACACAAACATTCTGAGAGCATAAAGAAAATGACTAGGTGTAAATTTAGTAATGACTTTTCTAACACCATTTTCAAAAAAACTTCCTTCAAAATATTAATCTTTTCCAAACCAATAAAGAATATCTCAAAGCGAATTAATGAAAAGGAGAAGATTTCTCCAAAATTTTCTTTTCAAAAGATCATTTAGAATATTTTCAGGATTAATTTGAGGAAAAACTTTCAAGATCATATTCGAAAGAGCAAAAAAGAGAAAGATTTTAACATATGCTCTCCTTGAACCAAGTAAGAATTTTAACTCTTTTTAGGTGTCTAACCTTAATTACTAGCTAACTATCTAGATGATAGTAGTGTTCACTGGGTTAGTCAAGTCAAGTAATAATGTCTAGCTCAGATTTTAACTCACGACTATTTGACTTGATCACTGTAATATGGGTATTTTACACCCAGACTTACTGCGATGCACATATTTAAGCATTCTAAAGTCCAGGCAAAGTCCTATGCATCTCACAACCATTCTATGTTTTGCAAGCACAAACAAGTTATCCTTAATGTGTTTTGTGAGATGCGGCTACCTAAATCTATAGGTTCATGCAGTTTTAGGGGTCAAACTTAGGCTAAGTCCACCAATTTTTTTTTTAAATGCTACTTTGAAATACTTAAATTAAGTCAATTAAACCATGAATCAAAGTAATTAAGCTAATGGCCAAATAGAATATGCGAGCTGATTGTTCAAAAGAAGTAAGTGTGATCAGATCAGTTCTAGTCTATAACACACATTCCTATTAACCTTCTTAAGTTACTAAATTGAGATTCAGGGAGTGGTTTAGTAAATATATCAGCTAGGTTAGCCTTAGATTCAACATGGTTAGGTTCAATTTCTCCTTTATTAACATGATCTCTAACAAAATGATGTTTAATTTCTATATGTTTGGTCTTAGAGTGGTGGACTGGGTTTTTGGTTAGATTAATTGAACTTAGATTATCAATAAAGATTTTGACTTTCTTAAAATCCAAGTTAAAGTCTTATAACGTATGCATCATCCAAAGTAATTGGGCTACACACTCACCCATGGCTATGTACTCAGCTTCTGTGGTGGATAGGGCAACGCAGTGCTGTTTTCTACTAAACCAACTAACTAGTGAGGGCCCTAGAAGTTGGCATCCACCACTGGTACTTTTCCTATCTAATTTACAGCCAGCATAATCTGAGTCAGAAAATCCAATAAGTTCAAATTGGGATGTTCTAGGATACCAAATTCCTAAACTTTCTGTCCCTTTAAGGTACCTAAATATTCTTTTAACTAGGGTTAGATGTGACTCTTTAGCACATGTTTGATGCCTAGCACACATACTAACTGCAAAGAGAATGTCAGGTCGACTTGCAGTTAGGTAAAGTAAGCTGCCTATAGCACTTCTATAATATTTAAGGTCAACAGGTTTGCCATTTGGGTCACTATCTACAGTTTGATTGGTAGCCATAGGTGTTTTAATTTCTTTTGCACTATCCATTCCAAATTTTTTAAGTAGTTCTTTAGTGTATTTTTGTTGATAGACAAAAGTACCCTCACTGGTCTATTTTATTTGTAGCCCTAAAAAGAAAGTTAATTGGCCTACTAAACTTATTTCAAATTCATTTTCCATTACCGTTATAAAATCTTGCAAAAATTTTGAGTTAGTTGAGCCAAATATTATATCATCTACATATACTTAGGCTATAAAAATATCAGTTTTTAAGGTTTTAACAAATAGTGTTGGATCAATTTTACCTTGGTTAAAACCTTTAGATACTAAATGGTTAGACAGTCTTTCATACCAGGCCCTAGGGGCTTGCTTAAGTTTATATAGGGCTTTTTTTAGTTTAAAGACATAGTCAGGGTGTTCTAAGCTTTCAAAACCAGGGGGTTGTCCTACATAAACCACTTCCTTAATTAGGCCATTTAAGAAGGCTGACTTAACATCCATTTGATACAATTTGAATCCTTTATGGGCTGCATAACTTAAAAGCATCCTAATAGACTCAAGTCGAGCCACAGGGGCACAAGTTTCATTATAATCAAGTCCTTCTACTTGGCTAAACCCTTTAGCTACTAACCTAGCCTCATTCCTGATTATTTCACCTTGTTCGTTAAGTTTATTCCTAAAGACCCATTTGGTTTCAATGAACTTTTTGTCTTTAGGTAAGGGTACTAAATCCCAGACTTGACTACGTTCAAATTGGGCTAACTCCTCTTGCATAGCTATGATCCAATCAGCGTCAAGTAAAGACTCTTCTACTGATTTTGGTTCAATTTTGGAAATTAAAGCAATTTGGCTAAGGTTTCTAAAGGCTGACCTAGTTTGAACCCTTAGTTCTGGATCACCTATGATTTGATCAATAGGGTGACTCAAATAGTTCTGGTTTGGTTAGGTGAAGGTTCAGTCAGATCATGGTCTTGGTCCTTATTGGGCTTTCATCTAGGTCAGTACTGGACCTAACAAAATCAATTGGTTGGTAGGTGATTTGATCAGAGTTATTTGGGTCAGGTGTTTCATCAAATTTTACATTTGTAGTTTCTTCAATTCTTAGGGTAGTTTTGTTATAAACTCGATAGGCTCTACTGGTAAGGGAATAACCTACAAAGATACCTTCCTCAACCTTAGATGTAAACTTTCCTAAGTGTTCTCTAGTATTTAATATATACACTTTACATCCAAATACTTTAAAATACTTAATATTAGGTTGTTTGTTATAATAGATTTCAAAAGACGTTTTTCCTAGATTTTTATTTATAGTTATTCTGTTTTGTACATAGCAGGCTGTACTGACAGCCTCAGCCCAAAGGTATTTAGGTAAGTTGTATTCATTAAGTATTGTTCTGGTTGCTTCTTGTAGTGTTCTATTTTTTCTTTCTACAATTCCATTTTGTTGAGGTGTTTTAGGGCAGGAGAATTCATGGTGGTAGCCATTTTCTAAACAGAATTGATTAAATTTTTGATTTTTGAATTCCCCACCGTTATCGCTCCTAAGTCTTATAATTTTAACCCCTTTTTCATTTTCTATTAATTTGCAAAATTAAGTAAATATATCAAACGTTTCATCTTTATTTTTTAAGAATTTTACCCTGGTGAATCTTGAATAGTCATCTATAATTACTAAACAGTATAGATTCCCACTAATTGATTTTACCCCATGTGAGTCAAATAGGTCTAGGTGAATTAATTCAAGAATTGATTTAGTTTGAGTTTGATTAGTTGGTTTGTGAGTTGATCTAGTTTGTTTCCCTTGTTGACAAGCATTACATAAGGTTGTCTCAAAGTTAGGTAACTTTGGTAGGCCTCTAACTAAACCATTTAGTTTAGGTAATTTTCTGAAGTGAGTGTGTGAAAGTCTCCTATGTCATAGCCAAGTCTCATCCTTATGTGTTAAAAGACAATTTGCTAGGGGACGGATTAACCTAATTTCATAGATGTTATTGTGTCTACGTCCTCTAAGTGTGATGTTTGGGTTGTCAGTGTGTTTGATCATACATTCATTGGACAAGAACCTAACCTTATACCCAGTGTCACACAATTGGTTGATACTTAGTAAATTGAAGTGAAAGTTTTCAACAAGTAAGACATTTTTAATTATAAAATCAAACTCAAGTTCAATGTTACCTAGGCCAATTACCTTAAGTTTACCGTTGTTTCCAAACGCAACTGTCCCTAGACTTTTGTACTTGAGTTTTGTAAACATGGTGGGATCCCCAGTCATATGTCTGGAGTACCCACTGTCGATAATCTACTTGTTTTTCTACAGTTAAGTAGGAAATTTTTAGAATTTAGTTTAAGTTTTTAATGAGTTAAAGGAATGATTTAAAGAAACTTAAGAAATTTGAACCCCAAAAAAAAACTTAAGAAGTTTAAAAATTTGAATTTTGAACAACTTTGAAAAATATGAATTAAAAAAAACTTAAGAGTTTTGAATTTCGAGAAACATTAAGAAATTTAAAAAATTTAAGATTCTGAATTTTAAATTTGAATTGGTTAATTTGAATTTTAAATTTTGAATTTGTTAATTTAAATTTTGAATTTTGAACTTTTTAATTTGAATTTTGAATTTTGAATTCGTTAATTTGAATTTTGAATTTGTTAATTTGAATTTTGAATTTTGAACTTGTTAATTTGAATTTTGAATTTTGAATTCATTATTTTGAATATTGAATGTTGAATTCATTAATTTGAATTTTGAATTTGTTAATTTGAATTTTTAATTTTTAATTTGTTAATTTGAATTTTGATTTTGTTCATTTGAATTTTGAATTTTGAATTTGTTAATTTGAATTTTGAGGTTTGAGTTTAGTTGTCCTTATTCATCTCACTTGATCTAAGTTGTCAATCAAAGGGATCCTATGATTTGTGTAAGATAAATTTGAGTTTGATTTATAAAAGTTAATCTGACCTTTTGTTAGATTCAGGTTTGACAAGAAGCAGTTTAAAAGTATACTTCCATAATTGGTTTCCAGGCCGTGGCGAGGCACAGAGGTCTTCTTTGGCCGAAGCCTTATTGGATCAACAACCAGTTTCTAGGCAAAATCGCTTAAGGAAGTTGTACTTTTAACCTACCTATTGAAACTCCTTGGTCTAACTAGTCTAGGATGTGGCGGGGTAGCTCCGGCTAGTTCCACTGGGCTAAGAAGACCAAATAAAGGACGTCTTCCCCTACATGACTCCTTAGATCAGCTTCCCTAACGTACTATCAGCTCGCCCTACCCTAGTACTGAGTAGGTCAAGTGTCAGACTAACTTTTGAAACTAGTCCTAGGTACCCAGACGGGTAAAGGGTGACTTTGAGGTGCCAACTAATTTAGTGCCTCCCCCTAAATTATAGGTAGGGTGTTTAGGATCAATGTAATGAATGTCCTTCTTGGAGACATAGTATTGGTTCTGCCCTACTTGCTTTGTTAGGTAAGCTTTCGGGACCCACGCTTTTCGTCGGTTTTCACGTGGGTGGACAAATGAGATAAAGGATTTTTGGGTCGATCCTGATTTATATCCTATCCCAGATTTATTGTACACGCCCTTTTGAGATCCAAGAATAAGGTCAAGATTCTTGGACCGGGTTGTAAAAGTTGTTAGTAAGTCCTTAAGGTTTTGAACTTCACCCTTTAGGGTGGAGTTATCATTTTCCAGTTCAATTGTTCTTTCATTTTGAGTTGATTCAGTTAAGGTTTTTGTAACGCCCCAAAATTTCCATTTTTAGTTCTTAAAGTCCTTAGAATTATTTAGAAATGGTTTAGAAATATTCTAGATATTTTTAGGAATTTTTAGAGTATTTTTATGGAATTTTCCGAGTCCGTTTGGTATTTTTGGAAAAAGAAAAAGAAAAGGAAAAAGGGAAAAATTGCCAAAAATGGAAAAACAGATTTAGTGCAGCCGGTGGATTGAACCCGCGACCTCCACCGAACAGCACAAGCGCCCAACCGGCTGGGCTAGGGGTATCAGCACAACAGAAGATGGTAAGACCTATAATTAAGCTGTGGTTAAGTAAATCCGATCCCAAGTGTATAAATAGAAAACTTAAAGAGAGAAGTTGGGATTTCTCTCAAACCCTTCGGCCAACACCCCTTGCGCCGACCCCTCTCCCTCTCCTCTCTTGTGCGCACGCAAACCAAGGTCAAGAGGGCCGGCCGAGACCCTTCTCCAAGAAATAATCCTATATTCGGGATCCCCGCGACGAGAGGAACGCGCAGACGTGAAGAATTCTTCGAGATCTTAAGTTTCTCCCGAGCTCTAGACCTCAATCTTGGTTGTAAGTCCAAGATATCAATGTAAGTACTGCTCACCTGCAGTAAGAGGCGGTTTTTCCGCGAGAATTTCCAGCTGAGCCAAGAAAAGTAGAATGAGATTTATTATTGCTTGAGTATGCATGTTTTGAGTTATACATGTTCTTAGTTTTCTTCCAAGCATATTGGTATCTCATATGATGTTCAGTTTGATCTAGAAGTATGTTTGCATATTTCGAGTTTTTGTGAGCTAGATAGTACTTACTAAGCTTTTGCTTATAGATGCATTTCCTCTTATTGCAGATAAAGGTAAAGGCAAGCAATTCTGAAGGAGGACGACGAGGCGGTGCTGAGTAGAGTGTGTGTGATGGCTGATTATGGAGAGATCTTCGAGACAAGACAATTTAACTATTCAAACTACAATGCTATAGTTTATTCAGATTTTAAGTTCTTATTTTATGGAGATTATAGAGTATTTGAGTTTTGGATAGTTTTATATGCTAAATTTCTTAGAGTAAAGATTCCATGTCATTTCATTTAGCATATATAACCCCATGATTGCATTAGATGAGTAAAAGTGTGAGTAGTTAGAAATATTGATACTTTGTTAGAGAAAAAGGTGTTTGTGCCAAGATAGCATCAATTTTCCTTTTGAATCAAGTTTTATTACTTAAGCATATTTAGAAAAGTTGCTTTCTCATTCCATAATGCCTTAGTGATGTTATAGAACTTTGTATGATGAGTTTAAATGGTTAGAAGTTAAGATTGATACAACTTTATTGTTAAATTTAGATAAACTTGTTTGGTTTGTTTTCTTCCATAAAAGTCCTAAATTCAAGTTTATGGATTCGTTTGATTGGCTTAATTGTTTAGGAAACTGATATAGAGTATAGAAATGATGTTGTAGTTTGATATGGCTCGAAATTGAAGGAATGGTGGACTTGGGAAGCAAGGGGCCGAAACCTGTAAAAACAGGTTACAGCCGTATCAGTCGACTGATGACGTCATCAGTCGACTGGTACGGGCTGTTTTGGTTGGTAAGGCTGTTTTCAATAAGATTCAACTACGAGATTGAGAAGGAAGTATGACATGGTATTATTATACATGATTGCTTAAGTTAGAATATAATTGTTAGCAGAATTTAAAAGAAAAAAAAAGATTTCCGCAATTTTCTTTAGTCATGTATAAGAGTCAAGAAGTAGAGTAAAGTAACGATCCGTCTAAGGTAGAGAGAAGTCGGGTCGCTACAGTTGGTATCAGAGCAGTTCCCATTCTCCAGCATCACACACACATCAGCATCAACCTTGCCGTCTTCAAGTAAGAAAGCTTTAAGTTTCAGTTTTTCTATTGCTCCTTTACTTAACTTCAGTATAGAGAAATGCTTAAGTACTTACTCATATGTGCATAGAACAAGGAAGCATGTTTAATACCTTAGTATCACGGAATCATGTTTAATCCCTAGAATGGATATTAGAGAAATGCTTAAGTACTTACTTGATTTGCCCAAAAGTAAGTTTTGGGATTATGGCACGCAAGGTGCTTGATAAAAGTTTTGAGTAAGACCAAGGTCTTACTAAGCCCTAGAACGAGTTCTAGGACTAAGAAATGAGATGAGAATCAAGACCAAGGTCTTGTTATATCCTAAAGCAAGTTTGGGAATATTACCATTAAGTGTTAAGTTATACATTTGAGGACGTCCTAGAAAGGCCCAAAACGAGGAGCAAGCTCCTAGAGGGCAAGAGGCAACAGAGTCAGTACCCCCACCAAATCTCTTAGACGTGGTGGCTCAGTTACAGAGACAGTTAGCAGAACAACAGCAAGTTATTGCCACTAGGATGGCTAACCAGCAGGTTGTTATTATTACCTCGCCGGTGGCGAATGTAGTGGCACCAGTTGTGATCGAAGACCCATCGATTACATCTGTAGTTCGGCAAGGGGAGTAAGACAAGAAGCGTACCTCATTTAGTAGAAGAAACTGAAGCCAGGGAACTTCCCAGGCACAAGCAAACCATGGGATGCTTAAGCATGGTTCAAAACGTTGGAAAGAATAATAGGGCTACTGGACTGGCATGAGGTAGAGAAGATAAAGTGTGCATCTTTCTGCCTTACGGGAGATGCTAGAATATAGTGGAAGAGAGTCAAGGCCCAGAGAAATGTCAGCCAGATGACATGGGCCGACTTCGAGACTGAGTTCTTCGAAGAATACTTTCACATGCAAGTAACCAACAAGCATTATGATGAATTCACGGAGTTCAGACAAGGAGAACTATCCGTGGATGAAGCAGTGAAGATGTTTAAGCGGTTAGCTCATCTGTGCCCAGAGCTAGTTAGCACAGAAAAAGAGATAGTTAGGCTAATGCTCAAGATGTTAAGGCCTGAGATAGCGTTGAAGGGGGCTAGCGGTGTTAAGAGGCTGCAAACCTCCGAAGAACTAATAAGTAGTGCTTTGATCACTGAGCACTACTTAAACAGTATAAAGGCCACCAGAAAGGTTGAACGATGAAGTTCTTAACAACCTTACCGTCAAGGGAAGTAATGGCCTCTACTGGGAGGCTAAGGGCAGTATCAATCTAGATTTCCAACCGAGAGCTCTACAGTGACTTGTTAGTCCTTGAGATGAAGGATTACGATGTCATTTTAGGAATGGACTTCTTGAGCAAGTATAATGCTTCTATAGACTGCCGCAAGGAAAAAGTCAAGTTCACACCAGAAGCAGAACCTTCATTTGAGTTTATTGGAGACCCAAGGAGAAAGATAAATAGGTTCCTACCTACCTTACAAGCTCAGAGAATGTTAGAGAAGGGGTGCTCTGGTTTTCTAGCTCATATAGTGGATGCGAGTCAAGGAGAAGGATTCAAGAGAGGAGAAGTGAGGGTAGTCTGTGACTATCCTGAGGTGTTTCCGAAGAGTTAGCAGGATTCCCTCCCAATCGGGAAATTGAGTTGGCCCCAGGAACCAACCCAATTTCGAAGGCACCTTATCGCATGGCACCAGCAGAACTGAAAGGATTACAAGAACAATTGCAAGAGCTGCTTGACAAGGGTGTCATCCGCCCCAGTCATTCACCTTGGGGAGCTCCTGTACTGTTTGTCAAGAAGAAAGATGGACCTATGCGAATGTGCATAGATTATCGAGCTTTGAATAAGGTAACCATCAATAACAGATATCCTTTGCCAAGGATAGATGATTTATTTGATCAGCTGAAGGGAGCCACAGTGTTCTCCAAGATAGATCTGCGATCAGGTTACCATCAGCTCAGAGTGAAGGAGAGTGATGTGCCAAGGACTGCCTTCAGAACAAGATACGGCCACTACGAATTTGTAGTAATGCCTTTTGGAGTAACCAATGCCCCAGCAGTCTTCATGGAGCTGATGAACCACATCTTTAGGGAGTATCTCGATAAATTCGTCATTGTGTTTATTGATGATATCCTCATATATTCACAGACTCCAGAGGACCATGCTACACACTTGAGGATAGTGCTGCAGATCCTTCAGCAGAGAAGCTCTATGAAAATTCTCAAAGTGTGAGTTTTGGCTAGATCAGGTGACCTTCCTAGGTCACATTGTATCCAAAGAAGGCATTCAAGTTGATCCAGCCAAGATAGAAACAGTCAGCAACTGGTGTAGACCCAAGGAGTGCCAGTGAGATCAGAAGCTTCTTAGGCCTGGCTGGATATTACAGAAAATTTGTGGAGGACTTTTCCAAGATAGCCTCTCCACTCACAGCTTTGACAGAAAGAACAAGAAGTTTGAATGGTCAGATAAATGCGAGCACAGTTTTCTAGAGCTGAAGAAGAGACTGACCAGTGCTCCCATCCTGACTGTTCCAGAGAGTGACAAGGCCTTCGACATCTACAGTGATGTATCCAAGATGGGCCTTGGAGCTGTCCTCATGCAAGATGGTAAAGTAATAGCATATGCCTCCAGACAGCTCAAGGACTATGAGAAGAATTACCCTACGCATGACCTTGAGCTAGCAGCTGTGGTTTTGCACTGAAGCTTTGGAGACATTACCTGTATGGAGTGCAGTGCAGAATCTTCACAGACCATCAGAGTTTGAAGTACTTCTTCACTCAGAAAGATCTGAATATGAGGCAGCGCAGGTGGCTAGAGTTGGTCAAAGATTATGACTGTGAAATCCTCTACCACCCAGGTAAAGCTAATAAAGTGGCAGATGCACTGAGCAGAAAATCCTGTGCAGCACTGATGTCCTTATCATCACTGTCTCTACCACTTCAGAAAGAAATAAAGAATTTTGGAGTCGAGTATAATTGGGCAATTTTCTGCACTGACCCTAGAGTCAACCCTGCTTAAGGATATACAAGAAAAGCAAAGTCAAGACCCAGAATCCAGAAGATCAAGCAGGGGATCCAAGAGGCAGAACATTCAGAGTTCGAGTATCACAAGTGGCATCCTCTATTTTGGAGACCGCCTTTGCGTCCCCGATGATGAGGAATTAAGAAAGAATATTTAGAAGAGGCCCACAATACCCCGTACTCTATGCATCCTGGTTCTACCAAGATGTACCAAGATTTAAAGCAAAGTTCTGGTGGTCTGGACTCAAGCGAGACGTGGCCAGATATATCAGTACCTGCTTGACCTGCCAGAGGGTCAAAGCAGAACACCAGAGACCAGGAGGATTCTACAGCCACTTCCCATTCCAGAGTGGAATGGGAAGAAATATCCATGGACTTTATCACAGGTCTTCCAAGAACCCACCCATGGACATGATGCAATTTGGGTGATAGGGACAGATTGACCAAGTCTGCCCACTTCCTAGCCATCAAGTTATCGCATTCGGTAGAGCAGTTAGCACAGCTGTACGTGAAAGAAGTAATCAGGCTTCACGGAGTTCCGAAGTCGATCGTTTCTGACAGAGATGGGCGGTTCATCTCCCATTTTTGGAGGTGTGTTCAGGACGCCCTAGGCACCAGACTTCAGTAGCA
>JAGFNQ010002068.1:1025139-1197568 GCA_024364735.1 Boesenbergia rotunda | reverse complement strand
TATGGCACCAACTATTACCTAAGGGGAAGCGGAGCTAGAAACAAATATCAGATGTAGAAGGTAAAAATTCTGAACAAGAATCTATTTATATTGATAAGGAAAAAAGAAAAATTAGTGGGGCTAATATGGATGAAGAAAGAGAAACCATCACTGTAATGGAAGTCAAGTCAGAAAAAGACATAGAGAAGGAAACAAATAGGATCGTCGAACTCTACAAAATGAGGAAACAAGTCACTGCTGTATGTGATTTACTTGCATGTAAAATAGGTAAATTAAGTTGATTTTGGTCATTAATTTTTTTTTATATTTATGGACATAGTTTGTGTATGACTTCAAAGAAGAAAAACATGATGAAGATGTGACCTACTTGCTAAATAAATTGAAAAACCTAAAGTAAGCTAGGACACATAGTTTATTTAATATAACCTTTTCATTGATATATTATCTTATCAATTAATTTTGCAGGTTTATAACTCAATTAATTTGGGAGGATGCATTTTTGGGTTTGAATATGCATTCATTCTTATCTATTCTGAATGGAGAGGTTTTTACAAAAGGTCAGGTAATTGATGCCTATGATAAAATTCTATTTAGGAGAGCATCCGGATGTGATAGGTCATTCAACAAGTTAATATATTGTTCAACATTTTTCACAGTAAGGGATCTAAATGAATTTAGAATACATATTGTAGTAGAAATAATGTTATGATTTGGTTGTTAATAATTTTGTCTGTGCATATTTTTAGTTATCAATAAGATCCTCAAGAAAGTTTGGCCTACAACAAGTAATGAAGAGAGATATGATAGATGAAGGGATTAGATATATTTTAATACCTTTGTGCAGCGATAATGCACACTTTCATTTGTTGTCGGTGGATACAAAATCAATGACTTTCAATCATTTCAATTCTCTTGTTAGTGGCCGAAAATATAAATATGAATTTGACTCACGGTGAGCAACCATTATTCATTTCTATGTTAATTATTTAATATAAAATCTCGTAGATGGTGAATTTTAAATTCATGGTCTTACATACAAGTAAAAGATCTAAAACAATATACTCGTGAGCAACTTAGAGTTATTCATCCATATCTAGAAAGTCATCATCTCTTGGCCTAATGGGGCTCCGTCAGAGTAAATTGTCTCCAACAAGAAGCAAGGTAAGTTAATGAGGATAAGTTTCAATTGAAAAATATTTTATAAAAAAATATGGAAATTAAAATTGCCGATGTTATTTACAGTGTGGACTGTGTCTTTTTTGTGATGCAATACATTCGATGTCTCTTATACGATGAGAAGATGGACTTCAAACAAGGAGACATGACAAAAATGAAATTTGATATAACACTTTTATTTCCGAGAGACATGTTCTGTAAAACATAGGATTAATTATCCATTGTATTGTGAAAAACATCCTATGGTATTGTGAAAAAAATAATTGTGGATAGTTTTGTCACATCTATATAATTGTATGTTAAGAAAAATAATTGTGTGATGTTTATTCAACTCCAGTTGCTGCATTATTCTGTGCCAACTGATACGGTATGAGAACTTCATTGATGTTCATTAGAACTAAGTTTGGATACCACAAATACCATCTCCTAGCTCAACCCTAGCTAGTGATATCAAGTATTGAGAAATTGAAACCCACTGATGGACCTACAAAAGACCTATCACAATAAATTTAAATATTAAGAGCTGATGGTCTGCAAGGAATTGAATTTTGCTATGCATTGTATATTTAGGGGCTTTCCAGATATTGTCCGATAATATGATATATTTAAACTTGTTTCATGTTTAAACAAATGTAAGTCTGGGTTGATCATACTTGAGTATTTTAATAAAAAAATATTGTTAGAACTTGTAGAATTATATAAAAGGTTATTATATAAATAATTAATAAATCATGATTAAATATTATAAAAATTATGTTTAAAATGGAAAAAAATATGAATCCATGTTGATCCTGAAATCCTTTGATTTCAGGCCCAATGTGGGTCTGAAATCCTAGTATATCAGGATCTTTGCTATATCAAAATCGATTTTTTTTAAATAATAAATAAATATGTATAATATAAAAATATAGATAAAGATTAAGTAAATATATAAAGAGATAAAGAAAAAAATATAAAGATATAAATTAAAATATATATATTAAAATAAATAATTAGAGATTATAGACGTTAAATATAAGAAATAAAAAATATTAAAATAATATTATAAATGTGAAAGAAAAAAACTAAAATAAATAATAATATATAAAGATAAAAAAAATTAAGACATAAAGAAAGAAATATAAAATATAAATTTGGACGCCACATCAACCTATATTGAAATTAATTAAGATATAAAGAAAACACAACTATAAAAAAAGAAACATAAAATATAAATAAATATATACCGTTTATAGATTAAAAATATAAAATAATAAATATAATTCAAATAAAAATAAATTATAAATATAAAAAATAATTAAGATAGGTAATAAAATATAAAGATAAGCAAAATAAAGAGATAAAAATGAGAGATAAAAATAAGCCAACCGCTTCCAACTAATGCTACATTGTTTTGTGCCAACTGATACGGTATGAGAACATCATTGATATTCATAAGAACTAAGTTTGGACACCATAAATATCATCTCCTAGTTCAACCCTAACTAGTGATATCGAGTATAGAGAAATCCAAATATCCTAGGTCCATTAGTGGCAGAACAACCATACTCTTGGAAATACTGCTTGTACAGTGGGCTGGTGAGCTGTTTAAATCAAGTTGGACTATCTCTCCAGTGTCGGGAAATCCATTGATAGACCTAGGATATTTGAATTTCTCAATACTCGATATCACTAGTTAGGGTTGAACTAGGAGATGGTATTTGTGGTGTCCAAACTTAGTTGTAATGAATATCAAATAAGTTATCATACCATATCAATTGGCACAGAATAATACAACAACTAGAGTTGAATAAACAACACATAATTATTTAATATGTATTTCTAATTTATACTATACTTTATTTTTCTTTATCATAATTTTCTTATCTTTATATCTTATTATCTATCTTATTTTTTTCACATTTATATTTTATTTTAATATCTATTGTTTTTATTTGTTATATTTTAAATCTATATTTTTATTTATATCTTAATTCTTATATCTATAATATGTAAATAAGATAATTTTAGGCTCACGTTGGGCTTGAAATCAGAGAATTTCAGGCTTAACGTGAGCCCGAAATCAAACTTAAAATTTTTTAATTATATCTTAATTAATTTTTTCTTATATCTTAATTATTTTTAGCATTTATAATTTATTTTTATTTTAATTATATATATTTCTTATATTTTTAATCTATAAAATGTATGTATTTATTTATATTTTAAATTTCATTGTTTATAGTTGTGTTTTTTTATATCTTAATTTCAATTATAAATTTATGTGGTGTCCAAACTTATATTTGTATTTCTTTCTTTATATCTTAATTTTTTTTATCTTTATATCTTATTATCTATCTTAGTTTTATTTCACATTTATAATTTTATTTTAATATTTTTTATTTTTATTTCTTATATCTGACCTCCATAATCTCTAATTAATTATTTATTTATAATTTATATATTTTATATTTATATCTTCATATTTTTCCCTTTATCACCTTATATATTTGCTTAATCTTTATCTATATTTTTATATTATACATATTTATTTATAATTTAGAAAAAAAATTCAATTTTGGTTAGCAGAGGGTCTGAAATAAGATGATTTCAGACCCAACGTGCACTCATATATTTTTTCTATTTTAAAAATATTTTTTATAATATTTAATCATGATTTATTAATTATTTATAGTATAATCTTTTATATATTTCTACAAGTTTTGAAATTTTTTTTATTGAAATAGTCAGGTATGATCAACACAGGCTTATATTTGCTTAAACTTGAAATAAGTTCAAATGTATCGTAATATCAGACAACATCTAGAAAGCCCCTAAATACACAATGCATAACAAAATTCAATTCTTTGCAGACCATCACCTCATAATATTTGAATTTGTTGCAATACGTATTTTGTAGGTCCATAAGTGGGTTTCAGTGGAAACCCACTTATGGACCTAAGATATTTAGATTTCTGAGTACTCGATATCACTTGTTAGGGTTGAGTTAAGAGATGATATTTGTAGTGTCTAAACTTAATTCTAATGAATATCAATGAAATTCTCATACTGTATAAGTTAGCATAGAACAATGCAATATCAGTTGGAAGCAGTTGACTTGTTTTTATCTCTCATCTGTATCTCTTTATTTTGTTTATCTTTATATTTTATTATCTATCTTAATTATTTTTTTTCATTTATAATTTATTTTTATTTGAATTATATTTATTTTTTATATTTTTAATCTATAAGCTGTATTTATTTATTTATATTTTATATTTTATTCTTTATAGTTATTTTTTCTTTATATCATAATTTTAATTATAGATTTCTGTGATATCCAAACATATATTTTATATTTCTTTTTTTATATCTTAATTTTCTAATCTTTATATCTTATTATTTATCTTAATTTTTTTTAGATTCATAATTTTATTTTAATATCTTTTATTTTTATTTCTTATATTTAACATATATAACATCTAATTTATAGTTTATATATTTTATATTTATATCTTCATTTTTTTTCTTATCTCTTTATTCCTTATCTCTTTATATATTTGCTTAATCTTTATCTATATTTTTATATTATACATTTTTATTTATAATTTGAAAAAAGAATTTTCTGATTTTGGTTAGCTGAAAGCCTGATATACTAATATTTCAGGCTCACATTAGGCCTGAAATCCTTTGATTTCAGGCCCTGGACTCATATTTTTTTTCTATTTTAAAAATATTTTTTATAATATTTAATCATGATTTATTAATTATTTATAGGATAATCTTTTATATAATTCTACAAGTTCTGACAAAATATTTTTTATTGAAATACTTCGGTATGATCAACACAGACTTACATTTGTTTAAACTTGAAACAAGTTTAAATATATCGTATTATCAGACAACATCTAGAAAACCCCGAAATACACAATGCATAGCAAAATTTAATTCCTTGCAGACCATCACCTCATAATATTTGAATTTGTTACAATATGACTTTTGTAGGTCCATCAGTGGGTTTCGATGGAAACTCACTAATGGATCTAGGATATTTAGATTTTTCAATACTCGATATCACTAGTTAGAGTTGAGCTAGAAGATAGTATTTGTGGCATCCAAATTTAGTTCTAATGAATATTAATGAAGTTCTCATACTGTATCAGTTGGCACAGAATAATGCACCAACTAGAGTTGAGAAATAGTACACAATTATTTTTCTTAACATTCAATTATATAGATGTGACAAAACTACCCATAATTATTTTTTTACAACACCATACGATGTTTTTAACAATACAATGGATAATTAATCCCATGTTTTATATTTTTATCTTTATTTAGTCTCAAAATTTATATTAATCTTTTGACAAAAAAATATTTATGTATTATGGACTGATCTATGATCATATTCGACTTACATTGAATTAAACAATATGAAATGTATTATACTATTGGAATACCTTTGGAAGTGACAACATTGAGTACAACTAATTTTTTTACAGTACTATCGTTGTACTAGATACAAAATATATAGATCCACTTCTCCTGCTTAAAAAATATATACTTCAAGCAGAATATTCCTGCATACATATACCAGTAACTCAAGAATCTGAAGCTGGCGGCATTCTACAAGTCCTTCGATTATGGTTAAGTTGTTTGCAGCGGCTGTATCTGAGTTTTATCTTCCCGTTGTGTTTCGACTCAATATGTGCCTTCTTTCGCCTACCGGGCTACACAAGGCTACAGGGACATAGAACTATAATGTTGTTTACTCTCCTAGGCCAAAACTCCTTGCTTCGACAAGAGTTAATATGATCCATGTAAATGACATTCTAATTTTGTGAATAAAAATAATACTCACAATATGGGAGTGTATCCATGTTCCGGTTAATGATGACGGCAATAGCATGTGAGTAAGGTAGTCCTGAATTATGAAACTCCCCATATTGATAATTTTTTTTGTTCAAATCAATAATGTATGAAGCGCCTCTACTTCCATTTCTGATTGAGAGTACATGTGAACGTTATATGTTCTAATTTTCTCTCTCTTTGAATCCATTTCTTTTGTAACATGAGATGTTAAAGCAATATACCATTTTGAGACTTCCTCTCTATAATTAAAGAACCATTGATCTACCTTTCTTCTTGTATTATCAATTAATATGTTTATGGGAAGTTCACGTGTATTCTTGAACAAAACATTTAAACTCTCCACACAATTAATGGTTATCATTCTGTACATTTTCCTAGTAAAGTGTGTATTAGCCCACCTTTTAGGGTCAATGTTCTGAAGCCACTTATGGGTATCTGGATATTTTTCAAACATTGACTGCATTATGAGATCATATTGGAGTATTGTATTTGCTCGTGCTGCTGCCCAAAACAAATCTAAAGCTGTTCTACTTCCAGTATCCGTTACCATATTACAAGATATGTGGTGGCAACAAACAGCATAATGGGAATTTGTGTACACTTTCCTAACTACTGATATAATACCACGATGTCTATCTGATACTATGGTCATTGACTGTTCATCGACGGCAAAGAACCTCTTTGTATGCTCCAAAAACCACTCCCATGTAGACCCACATTCAACTTCAGCGATTCCAAAGACAACTGAGAGAACATTATCATTACCATCGATCGCTGTAGCGATCAACAATACACCTGGATATTTCTCTCTTAGATGTGCAACATCAATTTTGATAAATTTACGCAAATACGACTTGAACACCTTTCGACAAGCACCAAAATCCCAAAAATATCGCTGGAACTCATTGTTACCATTCCTGTATAGTGCCACATAAGTTCAGGATCCCTAACTCTTAACTCACGTAGATATTATAGAAGATCTCTATATGTCTCATCATAATTTCTAATGACCTTTTTCAACATTTTCTCCCTGACTATGTATGCTTTTCTGTATGATATGATCACTTCAAACCTAGCTTTTATATTTGATATAATCATACTTGGTTTGTATTGTTCATTATGAAAAAATTGTTCTTCAACAAAAGACGCTACAAATGACGAAGAGTATGCATGATGATCAGCACTTTCCCTAACAGTTTCATATTGGTGTCCCTTTGTATATTTTGTAACAGTAAACTCTACTCCCCCCACCCCCGCAACCACTCTCCATGTACATGGTTGGTTGAAACATACTATTTTAACTCTATTTTTTTAGGTGTCAACTGGATTATATATCATATGTTTAACCATGACATGTTTCACAAGTGCATTCTTGAATTTTTGTCTAGATGAAAAAAATTTGTCCCACAAAAAAATCAAGCTCATCTCTTTCCTCTGCCTCTCTAAATAACCCAGCTAGCAATCGAGAATTCAAAATATAAAGATCATCAGTTATTGGAAACTCCTCCTCTAAATCACTATACTGATTTGGGAAAAATCCATATTGCTCAATTTGTATATCATCAGCTTGGAATTCTAATACACTTGTACTAGTTGTAATTCATCTATATTTCAGATTTCATGATCTTCCTCCTCACTCCAGGTTAGCTCAAAGTATTCAACAAGTCTTGTAGAAGAATTCAGACACTCATCTTCTAGATTACTTGCTTCTTCGTTTAGATCAAATGTAAAATCTTTATAATTCTATTACCACTATATTCGGAAGATAATGGAATATTATTACTGGATATTTCTGTTCCATTCCGCTTGATAGCATTATCATCTAGCGTATTTCATATCTCTGAGATAATTTCGTCAACAACATTATTATCTCTGAAAAATAAATTATAATTAAATTTGGTAAACTTTCAAATTCATAATCAAGTATTTTAGTAATTCAAAAAATAAACAAGTATCTATACAGATCCAATATCAGGTCCTCCTTGGGCTTGATATGGTATGATATTAGACCTGAAGTCGTATTCAAGCATGAATTTATCGTAAGGTTAAACAAATTCTGAGAACCCTATTTATGTAATGCATGACACTATTAGAGTCCTTCTCCAAACTAAAAATTAGTAGGAATAGTTGATCATGTACAAAACTAGGTCTAATACCATATCAAAGCAGAACATGGTCTAGCTGAAATAAACCATATAAGAACCCAGAACTGCCCCCGCGGGAATGACGCGATTGGTAATGGCTCACTTGGGTGATCTCTCACTTCCCGGGTTCGATTCTTCCCTGGCAGAGCACGCAGTATGTTGACGGAAGAAATTGCCACAGGCGGCTACGTGGTCGGGTCATCGGGTACCGATATCATCAGTGGTGAAGTCGCCATGTGTCTCCGTCTCGCGATTTACCCTTGTTGACCGGTGGGGACTCTCGTTGAAGGCTGTGGGGCAGGGCTGGTCAGCCAAGTGGATTAGTCGGGCGCAAGCCTGAATACCCCTTATAAATCCAAAAAAATATAAGAACCCAGAACTCTTATACTATTTCTTTTCACCGTGTACACAAATTTTAAATAGCCAAATTATACATACATTACTAAATCTTTTTCTTCCTTCTACCAAACACACTATTGCTTGAAGTGTCTCCTTCAACACCTATCTTTCTCAACGATTCTTTGAAGTCAACTATTTGAAGTCACCTCTAGAACATACTCCCGCTTTCAACTCCTTTTTTTACAATCACAGCAAAATACAATAAATGGTTCGTGATGAGTCGAGTTGTGCAAGGCAGAAAGAGATATATAGGGTGGGAAAAAGGAGAATACCTAGGTCATCCAAACCACACTCTCTTATTTTAAAATGAAAAGTCTGAAAATAGTGGTTCGGATGCCTTGGAAAACTAACTGAGAAAGGGAGTTATTGGTGGGAGGGGTATAAGAGAAAGAAAATAATTTTTGGTATGCCCTTGGATAAAAACTAAACCTCAAGATGTTTTTTCATAATTATAATTTTTTACGTGTACTGTTTAGTAAAAAGTCGAATTTTTAAACTCCTTTTATTAGAAGGATGGAAAGTCGAAAAAAAAAGAAAGTATATAGAATGATAATTCTTTCTTTCCTTTATCTCCATTATTGTTTGTACTTCTTTTTTTAATCTGTTAATGTTCATTTCGTTTGTAGTAAAGAGTCTTGCACTTAGGCTGCTTGTTACAAAATTATTTATTAAACGAACTTCTTAATTTTAAAATATTTTTTTATGAAAAAGAGATAAAAATATTTTTATTATTTGAATAATATTAAATTTTATTTTATTTCATATATTTGATTAAAAAAACAAAATATTTTTCAGTTTTAAAAATCTTATATACTCTCCTAAATCAATTAACTAGTTCATATTTATTATCTTAATCAAACTCATTCAACCTAATTAGATAGTGTTGATAGAATTCATGAATTAAAAATTAGAATTCATGAATTCTTACAAGTATATCAAAAAGAAAAGTCTAATTTGATATATGTTTATTATATCTTTGAAAGAAGACATTACATCTCTATATATAAGGTTAAAATGAATTCTATAATTCACATCAATCGATGTGGGACAAAATACAAATATAAAATAATGTATATGTTAACATCCCCTCTCAAACTCGTGATGGTGTAGTGAGAAACATTGAGAGTTTGTCAAGAAAGAACCGGTGACGCTTGATGGTGTGTGCCTTTGTGAAGAAATCTGCGAGCTGCATCGAGGATGAGACAAAAGGTAAGGATATGGTGCCTCGCTCGAAATGGTGCCGAGTAAAGTGGCAATCGATCTCAATATGCTTGATACGTTCATGAAAGACTGTGTTGTGCGCAATCTGAATAGCACTCTTATTATCGCAGTACATCGGTGTCGGACCACTAAGGGAGACGCCCATATCAGTCAATAGCCAGCGTAACCATATAATCTCACTTGTAGCAGAAGCCATAGCGCGATACTCTGCCTCAGTTGAAGAGCGAGAAACAACATCTTGTTTCTTACTTTTCCATGAAATAAGTGAATCACCTAAAAATACACAATAACCCGTAGTCGATTTTCGATCAGTTTGGTCAGTTGCCCAGTCGGCATCAGAAAAAGCGCGAAGCTCCAAAGATGAGGTCGATGGAAACAAAAGACTCTGATATAGCGTTCCCCGAAGATAACGAAGAATACGCATAACTGCAGCCCAATGAACAGATGTAGGTGAGCAAACAAACTGACTGACAATGTGAACAGCATATGCAATATCAGGCCGAGTAATAGTGAGGTACACCAGACTGCCCACGATTGATCGATATAAAGTTGGATCAGCAAGAGGATCCCCATCAGTAGGATTGTAACGAACGTTGACCTCAAGAGGAGAGTCAACAACACGAGTATCTGTGAGACGAGACCGCTCAAGAATATCTGAAGTGTACTTTGATTGAGATAGAAGATATCCCCTTTCAGAATAAGCTACCTCAATACCTAGAAAGTAACGTAGATTACCTAAATCTTTCATCTCAAAACGATGAGACAAAGTAGCTTTTAGATCTGAGATACCGTCAACATCATCTCCTGTAATAATCATATCATCAACATACAATAAGAGCATAATATGGCCTGCAGGAGACGATTTAACAAATAATGTTGAATCATGAGAGCTAGAAGTAAAACCAAGTGAAGATACTACAGAGGAGAACTTGTCGAACCAAGCTCTCGGGGCTTGTTTAAGACCATACAGGGCCTTCTTAAGCCTGCACACTTGTCCTGGCCGATGAGAAACACCAGGTGGAGGGACCATGTAGACTTCCTCCTGAAGATCTCCATTCAAAAAAGCATTTTTAACGTCCATTTGTGAAATACTCCAGCGACGAACAGAAGCTACTGCAATAAGAACCCGGACAGATGTCATTTTTGCAACAGGTGCGAAAGTCTCCGCATAATCCATACCATACTCCTAAGCATAACCTTTTGCAACCAAACGAGCTTTATATCGCTCAATAGAGCCATCAGACTTGGTTTTAATCTTGTATACCCATCGAGAACCAATAATTTTCTTACCAACCGGTGGAGAAACCAAATCCCAAGTACCAGTTCTGTCCAAAGCAGACAATTCCTCATTCATAGCCTCTTGCCAAAGAGGATCACGAGATGCCTCAGAGTAAGAGGTGGGCTCACAAAGAAAATTGTTGGAAACTAAAAAGGAAGCAAAAGATGGTGTATAGCAAGAGTAATCAAAATCAGATACCTGAGTAGATCGACGAGTGCGTGTAGGATATCGAGGTAAGTTTGGATCCGTAATTATGGGAGGTTCTGAAGCAGTCGTAGAAAGAGGATGGGTGTCAACATCATTTGTTCTACAAGTAGGATGAAGCGGAACATTCGATATAGTTTCATGAGGGTTAGCATTTTCAGATGGATAATCAATAGTAAAAGGATCAATTTGAATGAGATCAGATTTCGACATGTCATGTGAGGTAGGTGGGATAGTGAAGAAAGGAATATGTTCAATAAAAGAAACATTACGAGAAACATACAATTTTTCAGAAGCTGGATCATAACAACGATAACCTTTCTGCACAACCCCATATCCAAGAAAAACACAAATGGCCACACGAGATGATAACTTAGAACGTTCTGCATGTGGACGAAGAACAAAGCATGTAGAGCCAAAAACCCTTAAATGAGAATATAATGGAGTGTGACCAAATAATTTAGCATATGGAGAAATCCCAGAGTTATGAGCGGTAGGGATCCTATTAATAAGATACACAGATGTAAGGACAGCTTCTCCCCAAAATTCACTAGGAACACTAGCGGATAACAGCATAGATCGGGCGGTCTCAATAATATGCCTATGCTTTCTCTCGGCTACTCCATTCTGTTGTGGGGTATCAGTACAAGAGGACTGATGTATTGTACCATCAGCTTTGAAAATACCAGAAAGATCTCCACTAGTATACTCTCCCCCCAAATCAGCTCGAAAACACTTGATAGTGGCAGAGTGCTGAGTTTTTACATAGGCCTTAAACTCAGCATAAATATGACTAAGATCATAACGACGTTTCATTAAATAAATCCAACAAAAACAGTGTGATCATCAATGAATGAAACGTAATATCGAGAACCTCCCTTAGTGGGAATAGGTGCCGGTCCCCAAACATCAGAATGAACTAAATCAAAAGGTGCCGAAGAAGTGGAAGTACTTAAAATAAAAGGCAAAGCACAAAATTTTCCAAGTTTGCATCCACTACAATCAGAAATATCATCAGGTGGTAAATCACCAAGTACATCAGAAGTACACATAGAACGTAAACGAGAACCTGATAGATGACCAAGTCTAGAATGCCACAAATAAAATTTTGAAGAAGAAGGTGTCAAATGAAAAGAAGACAAATTGACAGGCATTGCTGCTACGTGAGTGGGAAGATGCAGTTCATCCAACACATAAGGTCCTTTCCCTTTTCTATGCCCTGTCCCAATCACTCTCTTGGATTTTAGATCCTACACATAACAAGAATTTGGAAGAAGACCAACAAAACACCCAGAGTCACATAATTGACCAACAGAAACAAGGTTCATATGTAATTTAGGGATAAAGTAAACATCAGGTAAAGATAAAGAGGGTGTTTGGATAGAGCCAGTTCCTTTCAATGACATTTGTGTATCATCCGCAGTCATAACAGAAATAGATGGAGGGTCAGGAGACATATATGTAAAAGAAGAAGAATCATGAGACATGTGATTACCAGCTCCAGAATCTAAAATCCAGGGAGATGAAGGGATACCTGACCCAATAGACGAAGATGAGCTGGAAGGAGTAGAAAGAGCATAATTATGAGGTTCCTTTTGAAATTGCTGAAAGGCGAGGAACTTCTGAAATTGGTCGACAATAGAATTAGTACCAGTATTCACAGAAAACTCTGAAGCTGAAGCTGAGTGATTTAAGGAGGGCACAAAAGCTGCTGGAGTAGATGGATAAAGATTTTGAGATGGACCCTCAAAATACATTTTTTGTTGCCCGCCTTGATATTGTTGTGGAGACTTCCGTCCGTGCCCTGGAAGCTTCCTAGCCGATTCTTTCCGAAGCTCAGGGCATTGATTCTTCCAGTGCCCTGGTTTCTTACAATAATTACAGTTTCCTGTGACAGATGTTTTATACTGGTGTGCAGGAGCTGCTATGATCGGTGCAGACGGAGAGGCTGCCAAAACCGAAGTAGAAATATTATGCACCCCTTTTAGAGTCTTCAAACAAGTCTCTTCAGCCATGAGTTCATTTATTACATCTTCAACAGATGGTAGAGGTTTACGGTGCAAAAGACTTGAGCGACAATTTTCAAATTCTGGACGAAGACCCATAAGTAGTTGAACAAGGCGATCCTCATCTCTACATTTAATATAAGCATCACATGTTTGTAATTCAACAGATTCTGTCAATGCTAACCGATCCCAAAGAGTAGTCATTGCACAGAAAAAATCCTGAATACTTAAGTCATTTTGCACTAATGCACGAATTTCAGATTGTAATTGATACTTGACAGCAAAGTTATTTTGCACAAATAATCCCAAATTTCTTTTGCAGTTTTAAACTTTGCCAATTGAACACCAATTCTGTGTTCAACAGAGTTGTTGATCCAAGTGATAATCTTTGAATTATTTGTATCCCAAATACGAAACAATTCATCAAATTTTTCAACACCAACTACAGGGCATTTGATTTTTCCAGAAACATATTCCCAAACTCCTTTGCCCTTCAGAAAATTAGTCATCACATAATTCCAATACGAATAATTTTTTCCATCTAAACGGACACCAATAGATTGCAACGAATCGTCACCTCCAGTTATTGTAAACAATTTTGAACAGAACAATCCAAAATAACAAATAACAATCTCAAATCCCAACTAACAAACGATCAAGGCAATCAAAACAATATCCAATCTCAAACGAAATAAAACATTTAGAGCAGATCTAACCATTCAGATGCGGAAGCGATGGAGATAAACCGAACCATAAAACCACGAGCAGTGAAACAGCAAGTATTTAACAGGGCTCTGATACCATGATAGAATTCATGAATTAAAAATTAGAATTCATGAATTCTTACAAGTATATCAAAAAGAAAAGTCTAATTTGATATCTGTTTATTATATCTTTGAAAGAAGATATTACATCTCTATATATAAGGTTAAAATGAATTCTATAATTCACATCAATCGATGTGGGACAAAATGTAAATATAAAATAATGCATATGTTAACAAGTGTCATGATTTGTAGAATCACGATTTGGATCATAGGATGGCATGATCTTCTCTCCTACATCAATATAATTTTATGTATTATTATTAGAGTTTTTTTTATTGACTTTTAAATTGGACTATTTGTAGTATATATTTTTTTTATATCATGGGCTCCAAATCCTAAAACATTAAATTTTATAGTCATTCATTTTGTGATATGCAAATATAAATATTATTAAATATTACTGTGCTAGAATGTTAATTAAATTACTAGTTAATTTAAAAGTGTAATAATATCATATATATATATATATATGTCCATAATAATGCAGTATGTAATGTAAATTTTGTTTTACTTATAACATCATAAGTCAAGGACCCCACATTCCATAAATCATTTAACTCAGCAATCAGAGGTTGAAGGAAAAATATCTATTTTCTCTTTAGAATTGGTTGGACCAGGAATTAATACAGTAAGGAACATAAATTCATCTTTCATGCACATCCATGGCGGTAAATTATACGGTGTTAATATGACTGGTCAAAAAGAATACTGCTGTCCTGACTGACCAAATAGTTGAAATTCATCTGCAGAGAGCCCCAATCTCACATTACGTGGCTCCATATGAAATGAAGGAAACACACTATCAAGATATTTCCATGCAGGAGAATCACAAGGATGACACATTACACCTCCTTCGTGCGCATGCTCGTTATGTCATATTATGTGACTAGCTGTAGCAGTGGATGCATATAAACGTTGAAGTCTAACAGTTAATGGAAAATAATACATAACTTTCCAAGCGATCTTTTTCTTCTTCTTCCCTGGTATGCGAGTAAGAGGCTTATAACGAGGGTGACTACATATTTTGCATTCACTCAGTTCATTATCTTCATTCCAAAAGATCATGCAGTTATTTATACAACAATCAATCTTCTCAACCGACAAACCTAAACCTTTGACAAATTTTTTTATATTATAAAAACTATCAGTCATTATATTATCAGCAGGAAGTAACTCTGACATCAATTGACATATGTCATCGTAACATCTTTCTGAAAAATGATGTTCTGCTTTCAAATTTAATAATCTTGCAGTAGCTGATAGTTGGGAATGACCCGAAGGAATGTCTTCCCACACTTCTCTTTCACTAGCCTTTAACATTTCATATAATTGTTGATGTTCATGTGTTGATATTTCATCTACTTGAGAATACTGGACAGCATTTATCTCATCCTAAACCATTGTTTGCATTTCAATATTACTGGTTGAATCAGGCGGAACAACATGTCTATCAAAAGTTGAACCAGTAGAAGGTCCAATTGGTTCATACACATAGGGTTCTCCGTGACAATACTGATTATAGTAATTTGGCACAAACCCATTTCTACATATATGAACTCTCACAGTATCCTCATCACAAAAGACTCTATTTCTGCATTTCTTGTGATTACACGGACACCTTAATTCGGCACCATTCATATATTCTGGATGACTCTTAGCAAAGTTTACAAAATTTTCCAGTTCAGAAACAAAATCATCTCTGATAAATCCATTTTCTAATCTATTGTACATCCAAGCTTTGTTCATATACATTTTTGCCTAATAAGAATATAATTTGAAATATTAATAGCACAATTAAATCTTCTAACATACATTGTAAACATGTAAAATGACTAAAGACTCTGATAATGAAATTCAATTTTCTAATCTGATAAAAATCTAGTAAAATATAATGAAATTCAGTTTTAATTATTAACTAAAGAAAATTATCAATTTACACAGTCAATTAACAACACAATTAAATCTTCTAACATATATTGTAAACATGTAAAATGACTAGAAAAAAATATATATACCTCAAATAAAGTATAAATGTCGAAGAAAAGCAGCAACTACAGTAACCTACAAGAGTAAAAAATAAATAAAATTAATAACCAATGCACCACATTCGCTGAGATGCTGTAATAAGAGTTGCTGTAAGGATTCATTCAGGCAGAACCATGCCTATGGAAGCCCAGCCCGCCGCCAACCCCGGCCAAGGCGGCACCGGCTGAGCCAGCCCTGGCCGCCGGCGACCCCGCCTGAGGCAGCCCCGGCCAAGGCGGCACCGGCTGAGCCAGCCGTGGTCGGTGACGACCCCGGCTGAGGCAGCCCGGCCAAGGCGGCACCGGCTGAGCCAGCCCTGGCCGCCACCGCCTCTGGTTGCAGGCGACCACGACTGAGGTAGCCCTGTTTGCCTTAGTCCGTCGCCGGCCACGGCTGAGGAAGCCCCGGCCAAGGCGGCCCCGGCCAGTGGCCCTAGGTGCCTCAGCCCCAGCCCCCCCCCCCCCCCCCCCCCCCCCCCCCCCCCCGGCTGAGCCGCCAAGCCAGCCAGTAGAGCCGCCGCCACCGAGTAAAAAAAATAAAGACGGCGACGTAGAACTTACCGATGAGGAGAGTTCGCGCCCCGGGAGAGAAAGAAAATCAGGTGCAAGGAGAAAGGAAGGGTGATGCCCTAAGTAATCGGATCCTCCGACGGAATCCCGTTCCGTCGGAGGATCCTGATGGAATTTAAATTTCGTCGAAGTATCCCGACGGAATCTCAATTCTGTCAGTGGATCCCGACGGAATTGGGGTTCCGTCGGGGTGCTTAACCCACGTGTCCTAGATCAGGGTATCCCGACGGAATGGAATTCCGTCGGAAGTTTCAGCATTTAACGCACAATTTTTTAGGCGCGAATCCTAAATTTCCATTCCGTCGGGAAGTCCCGACGGAACGTGATTCCATCGAAAGTTTCAGCATTTAACGTACAATTTTTTAGGCGCGAATCCTAAATTTTCTGACGGAAATTTAGTTCCGTTAGTAAATACCGAAAGGAATAATTATTCCGTCAGTAATTCCAGACCCTACCGATAGAAAAAGGGCAGCAAAATCAAGTTTATCGACGGAATTTTAAATCCATCGGTAAATACCAACGAAATAAATACTCCGTCGGAAATGTACCGACGGAATTTAAATTCCGTCGGTAATAGTAATTTTTCTTGTAGTGTATGTGGTGTGTCGTCAGTTGCATTTGATATTCAAAAAGGATTAATTTATATGCAAAGGGTTTTTTTAATTATTAATAATGTATAATTATAATAATATTTAATTATAAAATTTTAAGAATTTTTGATAGAATAGTAAAACCTATTGTCAAGTTAGATTGACTAATTTGTTTAACCTAATTAGATCATGCAATTTTACTTGGCCCACCCAGTCATCTCCTTGCCAATTCGGTCGATCCATCTAATTTGGCCCGCTTTCATTGCCCACCTAATTTTATTGTCTTATCTAAGTTGATCAACTTGCCTAAACAAATTGATATGCTCCAACACGCATGAATCAGTCGTCGTTGCATGCCTATAAATTCCAACCAATCGGCCAGGACGCAAATTCATCAACAAGCTAAGCAATTAACCTGTAGCTAGCTCGCCACCATAACTGAAATGGCTCTGAAGATTGCACTCGTAACGGCGCTGCTGATGGCTGCATCCGTTGCGCCGCCAGCGGTTTCCCAACGACTGATTAATGGCAACGTCATCGTCAGCGGCACGGTGCCATGCGGCCCGGCCGGCGCCATTAATTTATTCCCTCATGTCACTTCCGTATTTGCCCATATCACAAATTTCTCTCTCACTATATATATATATATATATATATATATATATATATATATATATATATATATATATATATATATATATTAGGGCACAGATTCTGAGACGTTCGATTTCTAATCGCTCATCGTGAGCGCTTCCCGATTTACTTGAAGGCCTATGAGAAACTTCTGTGAGGTCGGACGGGTCACTCGAGATTGGAAATACCTCGTTAATCACTTTTTTCTATATATATATAATTCCCCGTCCTCCCTACGCACGATGTCGTCCTCCTACGTACTAGTTATAACATCTAGATTAGTAGTCCTCGTGATTTATCTCCTCTGTGTTGATTCAAAGTTGACGAGGATGATAAGGAGTCTTTTACCACCGAAATAAATTTTATCTCGGTCTGGGCCTACAGCCTTTTACCACCGAAATAAATTTTATCTCGGTCTGGGCCTATTTTTTTGGTCATTAATATTAATAATAATAATAATAATAATAATAATAATCAAAATCAAAATAAAAAGTTAATTCAGTGCTAAAGAATTTGGTCTGGTTCAGAGTTAATAAAATGCTTATGCATTAAATTTTTATTAATGTTAAAAGGGTTAGAAATTTGAATAATGTAAGATTATATCTACCATATTAAAAAATTATATACTTAATTTTTATTTTTTTATACTTAATTTTTACTCTTTTATATTTAAATCTTTATACTGTATACTTAATTTTTACCTTTTATACTCAATCCATTAAAAAGTGAATGTAAAAAATTTATTAAATGAGGATGCATGTAAAGATCAAATGGGAATTGAAAAGTTTTATATAATTTTCCGTTCTAATAAAGAGAAGGAAAGTATTTTTTTTATTGTAAAAATATTAAATTTGTTTCACACTAATAAGTTTTTAAGAGTATTTTAAAGAATATATATATATTTTAAAAATATTAGTAAAAAATGTAATTTTAAATTTATGTATTTTGGAAAATGGCTCTCACATCGAAGCAGTCGCTCATCGATCCTCCTGCTGTGAGTGGCGAGGGCAACGGAGCCTCTCGGGGCACCGCCGAAGGCAGGCGATGGCAGACGATACCAAGTGCGGCGAGATTGGCAATGAGGGAGCGACGGCGCAGAAGCCGAATGTTGTCCTGAAAGCGGTAGACATGGACGACGAGATGCGCGGCCACGCGGTCGCCTGTGCCCGCGCTGTATGACGAAGAGAATCCTTTCTCCCTAATCTTTCCCTTCTTTCTTCTCCTACTTTTTGTTAGAAAAACATTTTTTTTAATTCATGTTCCACTGGCGTTCGGCTGCTTCTTGAGATCATCGTTTTGTGGCTTTCGGTTGGAATCTAGGCGTTCCAGGAGCATGCACTGGAGAAGAACATCGCGGAGCACATCAAGAAAGAGTTCGATTCTAGATATGGACAGAGTTGGCACTGCATTGTGGGTCGTAACTTTGGTGCGTTCCTCGTTCTTGTTTCCTTCCATCTTCGTTCTTTTTCCTTGCCGTCTTCACAAGTGCTATTTGGTCCGTCGCTGGGCAATGCAAAGTGTTCCTTTTTTTCGGGTGAGTTCTGCTTCGAATAGCTTTATGGATGGACTTTTTGTTTACTGAATCGAATGCGAAATCCCTAACGTAATACTGAATGTCTTGATAACCGTTGAGTTGTATTGGAGTGAGATTAAAAAGAAACTTTAGTCTACCAAAAAATCTGAGATCATAGGGCAGGCTGTTCCTGAAGTCTTTTGCCTTCCATGAAAAATCCTGTTATTTTGTTTCCTGAATATTGACCAGAGTCAACCGTGTTCACACCATGTGTGATCTTGGATACCCTTGCATTATTGAATTGCATTTATAGATATTTCCAAAATGTCAACATGGAGCCAGCAATGGCGAAAGTTGCTGCCTAGCAAGGATCCAACATGAAGGTGGCTGAAGCGTATGTGTTCAGTTGTTTCAGATGAAGATCCATATTCTGTGCATGTACCATCACGACTATAACAAGTTTATGTAAAAACTCTTGTGTGGAGTTGGACTCCATGATGATTGAAACGATGGTTTTAACCTTGCCCGGGCTTTCACACTCCTCATATATTTCACCCAATGTATTTGATTTCGCTGGAAATTTAGAATGATGTGGTGTTAATAGATATACTAATTTGTTGTATAAGTCCCAGCCACATATATCCCTTACAAGTGACTGAGATGTGGCAGCTCACCCTATTTGTTTCGATTAAGCCCATGGCCTTAGAAGCCGTTGTTCTGGGGTAGTCTTAAGATCTTTATCCCGGTATGGTTGATCTGCTGTTGTTCTGTGAACTTCCCTTAGCAAAATAGCAAGTAAAGTATCTTTGATTCCCTTGTCTGACCATTTTGTTTCATGCCAAAAAATAGTGTTTCCCACTGGATTTTTGGGAGTCTATGAAATTCTAATTTGAAAGTGAAGCAATGAATGATACAAACTTGCAAAGATGGAAGAACACATGCGCATTTAGAAAGGCATCTCCTTTTTGTTGTTCATTGGAAGTTGAACATTCTCTTCATTTCGACTGTAATTTATCATTTGATTTTAGACAAGTTTCTTGATCTTTTACACATTCTTCCAATTATAGAGCTTCATAATGATGTTTTGTGTGATATTCTGTTGCAATGGGGTACATATATTATTTTTTTTTATGTTTTGTGAAGATCAAGTGGCCAACATGTATTATTTGTTATGTTATGTGAATAAACTTCTACATTTCATACACATGATCAAATATAAACACCTAATTTAATAACACAACACAATAGTTAAACCTATCAAAAAGGAGAAATTGATGCCCCAACATGAAAACTTTATTCTCCCTCATATAGTCAATACATTGTGTCAATTAATGAATAAAGAAACAGATTTCAGAGAAGATTGGGAAGGAACAAAGAGAAATAAAATTGCATCCATCAGCAATTTCACATGACAGAACTTGGGGTGAAGAGCAGCCTAAAGAGCAAATGATACCAATAAGAACACTCTTCTTCAATAAATTTTATCTATTCTTTAGTTTGCATTGTAGTGCTATTCAAACAATGATTTTGTATTTCAGATGACCAAACAACTGTAAAATTGCAAGAAAGAACTTTGAGAGAAGGTAGATAAACTGAATTATAGAGGAATTAACTGTCATTACTCCAAGGCCACTGAAGTATATCACAGCACCAAGCATGAGATATTAGACACAATATTTGAGCAACTGTAGCGAATCCCATCCGAACAGATTTATGTTCATAAATTTTCTAATTAGGACTTTGTACAATAAGGTTAGAAAGTTTGATATTGTGATCCTGTGTTGGCACTCTGAGAGTTGGACATTTGTGAGCATAACTCCAGGATAACCTAATGAAATAACAGTTTGATGTTTGGATAGGTGAGAATGGGATAGGATCACCTGCTTGAACCACAATTTGTAGAAGTTGACTAGTTTATGGGTTCTCAAACCTGATAATTTCTAAGCTTCCTTCTTTGTTAACACAAGCCATTATCCCATTTGATCAGGTGGAAATTATCTGCTATCCTCAATGGAATTCCTAAGAAAGTCTCTGATAGGTTAATCTTATTGGAGACTAAATAGGGTTCAAATAGTGCATTAATGGGTATGTGACTATCAGTTATGATCATGTTATTCAAAATAACTCATCTCCCTAGTTGCAAGGAGACCAATCTTCTAATAAGAACAACCACTCTGAACTTTACTGATCAGATCATTCCAATTCAACCTGGAAATTTATTCTACTTTTGTGCTAGAACGCATATCATCTCTAGTTTTTGTATCTTCTCTATTGATAAGAAAATGTTACTTTTACTCTGTTTTTAATATGCTTGAGATGTCATATATATTCCTTACTTAGCTACGAGTTCCTTGATATGTCATCGATATTTGAGTATCTCTGAAACTTTTTTTTTTGTGCTTCTGGTGCTGAATAAATTAACATAAACTGAGTTTCCAGAAGCAGAAGCATCAAATGTTTAAGAAAGCAATAGGTAAGAAAAATTCTGTATTTTAGAGAAAATTGTGACAAGGTCACTTATATTCCAGAACTGCATTGATGATACTATTGTCACGTCATCCAAGCAACCAAGACCTCTAGTTGATGTGACTTAAAATCTATTATATTACGATGGGCAGCTTGGCTTGATGACTTTGCAATCAGTTAAGTAGAATCCCAGAAACTGGTTCAGTATTGTTTTTCCTGCTAATATGTTGCATTTGATCAAGCTTAGTTGGACAAAGTTGTTTTCTTTTATGGGTCATTAAGTTGGAAGTACTATCAATAGTAGGTGTCAGTTATGATAGTGTGTATTCTTATCCAATTTTCCTTGAGGAAATCATGATATATCTACCATATTGTTTCTTTTAGTTTGTAGTTTTTTTTTGCTTTTCAAATTTGTGGTTTTACAATCTTAATAATCTATAGTGAGAAAATAAATAACACTAGCTTTGTCTTTCACTTCTATAGTTCAGGTTTTAGTTGCTCAACTCTTAATTGATTTCACATGCTACCTTATTGTGAAATTGGTAGGCCTTGATTTTAGATGTCTTTTTTAATCTCGTAATTGTGCTTGACTTTCTTAAGTGATTTGCTTGAGTCTTCTATTCATGTTCGGCAAAATTTGTGATTGTCCCTCTAATTCATCTTGTGCTTGTCTAGGATCATTTGTGACACACGAGTCAAAGCATTTCATCTATCTCTACGTGGAATCCAAGGCAGTGTTACTGTTCAAGTCAGGTTGAGAGGTTCTTGGCAGTTCGGCTGCCATTTCATGCGTTCTACATCACCTAAATTTGCTGCAGCTGAACTTATTGTTGTTTCGATCAAGTTTCATCACTTGCACCATCTGTGGTTTATGTGACTGACAAGAAAATTTGTGGAAATGGGATGAAATTGTGCTTGCGAAGTAGAATGGGATGAAATTCATTTTCTTAATAATCTCATTTTGCTGTTTAGAACAATAATAATTATGCTTAGAAGGGTTCTGAATGGAATAATGATGAGATTAAAATAATATTTAGAATATGTGAAGTCTGACAGTTTTTATTTATCTCAAATTCAACGGGCATGTAAAGCGGGATAGAATAGAAATTAGAAGAAAAAATAAAACTTCTTTAGTTAATCGATCACGTCTTTAATTTTTTTAAAAAAATATTATGAATAAGTCAATCAGTTCAAACCTTTCTTTATTTAAAGATTTCAATCTACGAGTTGACTTTGCAGAAATTGTATTAAAAAGTTGATTCTTTACCTTTTTTTCCCTTTTTCTTTTCTTTTTGGTATTTATTAACTTCAATTTCCAACAGGTTAAGAAGATCAACTTACAAACAGAGAACTTTTATCACTTGGGCAAAAATTTACACTGCGTTTAAATTATTTTACCGTAAACACCTTCAATCAAATTAGATAGTATTGATCATACTGCTTCATCGGACCCTGGAGCTTTGGGTTCGACCGTCGACCGGCAGATGGGGCAGGTGGAGTGCGACTGAAACCAAATGTCCACGCAGTCCACGTGAAACCGGTGGCCGCACCTCGGCAGCAGCCTGCCCTTGTCCCCGTCCCTGAACTCCAACAAGCACACCACGCACTCCAACTTCTCGCCCCCGGCCGCGGTACCGGCGTAGTCGAAGACCCGCAGCGCGGAGAGCGCCTCGGGGTGGAGGCTGGCATCGATGCGCGTGGAGGCGGAGGGAGAGCTGGCTGCCGAAGACGACGGGGCAGTCGCCACGGTGACCGACTCGTTCGGCCGGTCCGACCGCCAGAAGAAGAACCGCCAAAGGTAGTAGTAGACGAGGAGAATGAGGCCGACGTTGAGAACCGCGAAGAGAGGGTAGAGGAGGCGGCCGTGCCCGACGTGGCTGTACCAGCTGGGCGGCGATGTGGTCGGAACCGACCCGCTTGGGCCTGCTTGGCTCATGAGCTCTGATCAATGAAGAGAAATCAAGGTGCGAGGAGAAGAACAAGAAGTCAATTTGTATATATCGCAATGCCAATCTAGATCTATCAAGTGGACAATGATATATATATATATATATATTATTATATATATATATATAATATATATATATATATATATATATATTTTATATATATATATTATATATATAAAATGATGGGTTTGTTCGAGTTTTATAATCTTAATTTCCGTATCTATACACCATTGACTTGGCGTTACAGGTTCCGGCCTAATTAGGGCCCGGTTCGCGGTGGCGGCAAGCGATGGAGAGTGATATTATAGATTAAAAAGGAAAGAAAATAAAATATAATATTGGATGTTCTAATCATAGACATAATCACATAAACAAATCCAGATGTTAGTGAGGCACGTTTTTCTTGATTAGACGTCACACATAAATAGATATATAGATAATTTTGTTCTATTTCTCTTTTATTTTTATTTATATAAGTACATTGTTCTAGAAGTTGATAACGTAGACGGTGCACTCTCGATGATGTGATCGGCGGCTACATGACAGTTATCATCTGAGAAGGAGAAAAGAATGTTAAAATGACGTCGGAAAATGTCCCGACAATACCACTCGAACGGTTAAGTCAAAAGTCGATTGAGAAGTTGATCAAGGGAAATAAAAGAGTTTTAGATTTCAGATCTCTTCCTAAGGGCTCCTCTCCCCTTTTATACCCCTTACCATGACTTTTTATTTCCCGTCTTTAATATTAATTGTGTCTTCTTTATGACACTCATTATTGTCAATTATTGGAGATTAATGTCATTATTCTTGTCCTTTATTTATTTACGTTTTCAACTTTTCCTATTAATGTAATCTTTTCATATCCCTACGGCGCCTTAAAAGCTCGATACGCTTTTAATTTTGACCGTGAGGGAATATCTCCGAGTACCTCAGAGGTCAAATCCGACCGATCGGGCTATGTTGGCTTCCCTACTCAAGCAGCCCTTGGGAGCCTGATTGAGTTATTTAGGCCGTATTGAGTTGACATGATTGATCTATCCTGAACAAACATTCAATAAGACCTTGAGGCTTCCGAGCGAGTCAGCACGCACTATACCTCCCGCAGATGGGATCTTGATTGAGTTATTTGGGCTCTGCTGAGCCATCCCAATCGGGCATTTAATAAGACCTTGATGCTCTCGAACGAGTCCTACCTAGATTAATGAGCCAAGCTCCTCTACCCTCGGTTTTGTTCTCCTATGATAACGGGTTGTCACGTGATAATCTCTCAGTTGTCACGTCGTCACGTGGTATCTCCGTAATATATCCCCAATCATACATCATTTAAGGATTTATCAAAATAAGTAGGAAGGTTAAAGATATTTTTTTTCAAAAATATAGTATCGAATAGTGACCCCATATGATTGTTCCCCACGGATAGTGTCCAAACATAAACCCAAATTAGTAGGTGCATGGGCATAGATCCACGGCGGTGAAAAATTCTATTTTATAATCATTATTCCATGTAATTATCAGTTAAGTCAATCTAGGATCTAAAGATATTTTTTAGAGATTTATTTGCAAGTATTATCCAAGTCAAAGAGGCATTTATTTTTCTTATGGCATTAGTATTAAAAATAAAATAAAAAGAAATAATAATAAAAATAACGCATATATTTTCTTTACTGAAATATCATATGGAGAACGGTTGAAGAGCCCATGCCCTTGTTACGTTCTTCATTCAACTAGACTTGCTTACATCAGACTCAACTTGGGCCCGTGATTGGGTCAACGAGGTGCTTATCCATTGATCCGGTTAACAAGCTTGAATTGTAATCGGCTCGGCTCTTAATTAGATCGGTTATGATTCAAAACCTAAATAAATAAATAATTAGAATCGCCGGTTCCAACGAATCAACTGTTCAACTGGTTTTTTTATTTATTATAAATGATATTGGTTTTTAATATAAATAGTGTTTTTTTATTGATGAAAACTTATTAAAAAGAATGGATCTTTGGATGAGAGCTAAATGTCCTATTCATCTAAACTAGCTAGACGTATATAGTTGTTAAGTTTATAATTAATCAATAAATTTTTTTTCTTATCTAAAGTTTGAGGAAAAGATATTTTCGATATTACTAAATTGACAATTTTAATATCACTAAATTGACAATTTTAATATCAAATTTTTAAAAAGAATTTTTAATTTTAAAGTTAATATTTTATTCTTATTTTAGTCTAGGGTTTATCTTCCCAATTGGATTATAGTGTTAAAGCTAAAAAAATTTAAAAAAAATCAAAGGTTTATATTATTGAAGCCAAAAAAAATTAAAAATAAAAAACCCATATAATTTAATTTTCCAATTGAATTATAGTGCTCAATTATATATATTTTTTTAAAAAAAATTAAGGCATCTCCTATTTCATAATATTAAAATTGTTACTTTTAAAATTTTGAGGAAAAAGTAAAAGTCTAACTTTAGGACTATATAAATTTTTTCAAAAGTTTAATATCAGAATCATCAATTTAATATTAAGTTTAGGACCTGAAAAATACGAACCTCCAAAAATAAAAAATAAATACTTTCTTTCAACTTTATTAGATGAGCCACTTTTGCCACCATTTATATTAATGCAATCTATTAATATCTATAAAACACAGTTTTACATGCAGACGTGAGGGAGCTTAGGATTCTCACCTAAACCGAATATAAATTTTCTAAATATAAAATTTTTAATTAAAAATATAAATTCAAAAGAAAAAAATAATTACAAATCCTAAAAAGAAAAATTCAGATCTTAATCAAAATTAAAATTTTAAAAAATAATTTATCAAATTTAAAAAAGATAATTTCAAATTTTAATTTGAAATTGTATTTTAAAATTTCCAAAATTAAAATTTTAAATAAGTTATAATGATTACACTAAAGTATAAAAAAATTAATTTAATTTAATTTTAATGAAATATAGGCTTTTAGCTTCCCTTGAGTTGATGTAAGAAAAATAATAGTCCCACGTTTGAAGTTATCAAGACGAATTATACACAGAGCAATTATAAAAATGGACAAAGAACGATAAAACAACTTATACCTTTCTCGGCCTTTTGGCTAAAATCAAGTGTGGTATCTGTTTTTATCTATTTAATATCTGATATGTGTGTCATTGGTCCACTTTGATATTAAATTAAATTTTATATGGGGATGACCCATCACAGTAATTTGATATTAAATTATAAACTTATGATCACCATTAATATCTTATATTATAAAAAATAATACTATATCTTATATTGACATGAATCCATATAAAAAATAATACTATATCTTATATTGACATAAATCCATGATAATTCTAACTGTTAGATTAATAATTAATAGTTTTGACGTTGGAGGAGGGAGTAGGGGTTTTTTTTTTTTACGATTCAAATTATTTGATCGTTTTTTAATAATGACTACGATATAGTATTTATTATTTTTCAAATTTCATCATTTTGACATTATATTTACTATTCTTATCCAACGATGGAGTCCGAACTTAACTAGCCCCCAGTCTGATAATTCTAACTGTTAGATTAATAATTAATAGTTTTGACGTTGGAGGAGGGAGTAGGGGTTTTTTTTTTTACGATTCAAATTATTTGATCGTTTTTTAATAATGACTACGATATAGTATTTATTATTTTTCAAATTTCATCATTTTGACATTATATTTACTATTCTTATCCAACGATGGAGTCCGAACTTAACTAGCCCCCAGTCTGCTCTCTCATGTACATTAATAATTGGCTCCGACCGTGCTCTCATCTTTCAATTTGAAAATCACAAGCAATTTTGACTTTAATTATCTAATTATAATGAAAGGAGATTCATAATCTCAATTTCAAAGGGACAG
The DNA here is from genome assembly GCA_024364735.1 of Boesenbergia rotunda. NCBI lineage: Eukaryota > Viridiplantae > Streptophyta > Magnoliopsida > Zingiberales > Zingiberaceae > Boesenbergia > Boesenbergia rotunda. The sequence continues at coordinate 1,169,845 of JAGFNQ010002068.1, read as the reverse complement.
AGAAATCCAAATGAAAATCACGATAGTTTATTTATACCTAAATAAATTTTGACGCTCAAAATATAAAGAAGTACTAATGACGATACTTTTAAAGTTGAGATTATTTTTTTGAAATCATAAGGGATATCTAGACAACTTAAATAAATATAAATTTATTTTTTAATTTTTAAAAATAATAATAATTTTGAATCAGAGCAAATTGTAAATTGAACTGTGAATTGACGATTCCGAACTATAAATTATAATTTTCTTAAACGATTGAGATTAATGATCAATCTATCATCGGTTCAACGATTTCAAATCGGTCATTGTTGGATTTATTGATTCAACTCACTCTTTCATTCGGATTTTTTATGCAACATGTAATTTACCCGGGAGATAAAGATCTAGTTAAAAAATATTAAATTATCACTTAAGCCCATGTAATTCTAACAACGATATATTTATAAGATTTATTTTTTAAAATGAGATGTATAATTATAAGATCAGGCTGTCTTCATAAAATTAGAAGTCTATTGGAAACTTTAGATTAATTTGTAAATGAAAATTATTAGGTAAGAAGAAAATATTAATCCTTTCGTGGTAAAAAAAAAATAAAAAGTTCGCACTCAGCGTCCCTGTCAATCCGTCTAAGAGTAATACAGAGGAGGTAAATCACGATGATGATTGAAAACATAAAAGATTAGGAGGAGAAATTTTTTACGGTAAATTGCAGAAAATTTCCCAATGCCCATTTGATCTTTGCATGCACTCCCCATTTAAGATTTTCTGTGCATTCACTCCCTAATGGATTGAGTATAAAAGAATAAAAATTGAGTATGCATTAGTGAAAATTGAGTATAAAAGAGTGAAACTTGAATATTAAAGAGTGAAAATTAAGTACACAAATTCTTGATGTGGTAGATGTAATCTTACCTACTCAAATTTTTAACTTTTATACTCAACTTTCTTCAAATAATACTCACGAAATTGTTTTGTCATTCTCATCAGGGACTGCATGTAAAGAAAAACTTAGGTGGAGACTACATGCAAAGATAAATTTAAAGATGTGGAGTTTATAAAAAAAAATTTAATTTTTTACATATAATATAAGAATTTATATTTTATTAGTCTCGTGGCTAAAATTTAAAACTCTTAATGACATTAATCTCTTACTATTTGAGTTATGTAAAGCCTCCAAATCCTTTCGATGCAAAAAAGTAGATTCGTCATCCTAACGGCCCCTTGGTCTTTGTCCCATAAGTGTCCAAAAGGGATAAATCATGATGACTCCAAACTCCCGAGCTGGAGTTTTGGACCTGGAGACTCTCGAGCTACAGAATCAAATTGATATAAACTCCCGAGCTACAGAATCAAGTTGCAGAGTCTAAATGTAGATTCCAAATCCTTTCGATGTAAAAGGCGATTACGCTCGCCCCAAGCGCCGACTCCAAATCCTTTCGAGCATGCGCTGTGAGATGTGAACGTGATGACCAGTTACTGCCGTCGCTTCCTCCACTCGCTAACTCGCTTCAACTTTAGGTGAATACAGTTTCCATTTCTCATCGTCGATTTTGTCGCCTTTGGGCTCGCGTCCTCCCGAGGCGGCTAAGGCCGATGGCATTCGTCACGCCGTCTTATTCGCCCTTCCTCACCGTCCCTTCTCTTTCTCGGCGGCCTCACCACTGCCGAAGGATGCTTCTCCGCCATCTTCAGCTTCGACGACTCCATCATCGACACCGGCAACGCCGTCCGCCTCGGTGGAGCGGGTGGCGTCTCGCCGTATGATCGTACCTTCTTCGGCCGCCTGACGGGCCGCTACACCTACGGCCGCGTCATCCTCGACTTCATCGACCGGTTTCGCGACCGTTGATAATCTGGTTTGGGCAATAGAAAGGACCGATGCGAGTGACCTTGATTCGATTGGTGCAGCGCAGGGATTTGGGATGCCGCTGGTCCGGCCGTACCTTGAGGGAGGGGATTTTCGCAAGGGGGTTAATTTTTAGGTTGCGGGAGCCACCGAGCTCGACCTCGACTTTTCAGTGCGAAGGGGATTGATGCTTCGTGGACTCGCAAGTCGTTGCGCGTGCAGATTGAGGAGTTCAAGCAGTTGCTGCCTTGGCTCTCCTCTGGTAAGCCTGCGCCTTTTTCTTTCTTCTATTTGTTCCCTTAAACTTTGTAGAAAAGGGTCTTCGTTTTTTGGGATATGTAATGATTCTTCTTGTGAAGAACCGTATTTCCTTTTCATCAAAAAGTTACTACAAGTTGCAGCAGCTGCTACGGCTGTAGCTTGTAGCAGCAATGACAATGTTAAATCAATTTTGACTAAATTGGTGCCCAAAAAAAATTGATATAAACAATGCTTCATCTAGTGTAATTTTGTTTAAATTGGAGTAATTTTACTATGATTATAGCTGCCACAACTTGCTCCACATAGTAGCAGCTCATAGTTGCTAGAAGAGTGTTAAAACTATTTTGAAGTTGGAGTGATTTTAATTAAATTTAAGAAATCTTGTCCAAGCTGGGAAGGAGTATTTTGATATAACAATGCTATACGTTTAGTAATATTGACCGAGTTAGACCAAAAAGAAAAAGTTTATCTGCTTTACTTTAGTTAACCCAAAAAATCAGTTATCCATTGCTCGAGAATTTTCATTTTATTGTATAATAGATTGAGCTTATCAATGTCTCGTTTATGTGCCAAGGAACCTTATTGAATAGGTTTTGCATGTTGGCTATATCAATTGGTAACTGTAATTTTTTATATCTAGATCCTAAAGAATTGTTGAATATTTCATTGATTCTGATGGGAGAGATTGGTGGGAATGACTACAACCATCCATTCTTCCAAGGCAACAAGGCAGATGATATAAGAACCTTCGCTCCTAGTGTGATTAGTGTAATTGGTTCTGCCATCATTCTGAGTCATTTGCTTTGACCTATCAGTAATCTTTGCACATCATAATTTTGAGTATGATTGGATGTTTTTACTCTAGCATTATTAACAAGATCTGTTACTGCCTCTCGTTCCTATGTCTTCCTTTTCAGAGCATATATTTGTTGGATTCTTGCTTAAAGAAGAAAAAAAATGAACTAGGTCTCTACATTTCCTCTTTGGACAGGATTTAATAGAACTTGGGGCAAAGACATTCCTAGTTCCTGGAAAATTTCCAATTGTGTGTTCCGGCATATCTAGATGTGCTTGAAAGCAATAATGCTGAGGAATATGACTCAGGAACAGGGCGTATTATGTGGTTGAATGAGTTTTCTGAGTACCACAATCACCTACTTCTGGAAGAGTTGGAACGGCTTCTAAAGCTTCATCCACATGCTACCATCATCTATGCAGATTACTACAGTGCAACTATAAGCTTCTTCCATGCCCCCCAACTTTTTGGTGTATATTCCTTTTACATTAATTTTTTTTGCCAAAGTTCTTATACTAAGTTTAGATTCAAGTTTCTTCCATGTCCCTCAACTTGGGTTTACTTGCATTTTTAGTTCAGCAGCCATTTCTTTACATTGATTTGTTTCAATCTCGCCTCAATTACAATGGTCTCAGTTTGTTACCTAATTCATTTGATTCGGAATAATACTTGCCTTTGGTTGTAACATCGGCATGCATCCTACTCAGATGAACAGTAAGCGAATGCTTTAGCCATATCATTGTAGAAACCAAATTCAATTCCTAATTCTTCCAGAACTACCTCAATGGAGCACTTATTGTAGTTAATTGCTCCCTTTTTTTTTCCTTCTGGAATCCTACACTGTTTTGTTCTGTTATTAGAGTTGCAGATAACTAATGAGCACATATCACAAACAAACAATGGCATGGATCAGTTAAAGTTGACTTTAAGAAATGTCTATCACAGTTGCGATACAAAAAGAGTTGTACTGAGATGCCTGTTATCTTTTATCTATGGCAGGAGTCAATTTGTAACAAACTAGGTGATAAAATTATTTGTCCAAATATTTATCCACTTGCTATTCAATTATGTAGTTTGATAGAATCCTGATATAGTGAGGTAATTCTGAGTGCAGGATTCAAGGCTACACTCCATGCGTGTTGCGGAAACGATGGCCGATATAATGTCAGCCGAACTATTCAGTGTGGTCACAAGAAGACAAAGGTATGCAGTGATCCATTTGCTTTCATTTCCTGGGATGGCATTCACCTAGCTGAGGCAGCTTATGGCATAAAAGCAGAGAGTTTATTAGAAGGCCCACATGCCAATCCCATTAGAGATAATGTCGGAGATAACAAATTAAATTAAAATTATATAATTATTTTTAATTTATCTGTTGAATGATTTGAAAGATCTGAGCTGCTTTATATGTAAAGTGCAGACTCCCGAGCTGGAGTTCTCAACCTGGAGACTCCCGAGCTGCAGAATCAAGTTGCAGAGTTTAAGTATAGACTCCCGAGTTGCAGAATCAAGTTGCAAAGTCTAAGTGCAGACTCCCGAACTGGAGACTCCCGAGCTGAAGACTCCCGAGTTGTAGAGTTAGGTTGCAGAGTCTAAGTACAGACTCCCAAATTGTAGTTTCCGAGCCGGAGACTCCCGAGCTATAGAGTTTAAGTTGCAAACTCCCGAGCTTGAGCTCCTGGGCTATAGCTCTTGAGCCGGAAAGGAAGAGTTGTTGTGATCTGTGTAATGTAGTTTTCTTAAAATAAGTTTGGCCTTCTCCGACTGTGTTTCGAGGTTATAATGGACATCGGTTTTCCAGGATACAACAGCAAAACCACGTATACAATCAAACACTGGTTACTTGCGGTGAATTGAGAAAGTACCCGATTGCTACCACTGGCAATCCACCAAGCCGGAACACACGGAAGATTTGGGGAATGAAGGTGGAAGAAATTTTTTTCTCTATTTCTTGCTTCTTTTGTTCTTAGTCATAGCCTCTTTGTTTAGACCAATGCAATAATTAATGAGCGAATTAACGTCATTTATTGCTCATTAACCCTCCAGATCAAAACATCTGGAGTCACTGCTCATGAACTCGTCCAGATCAAAACGTTTGGAGGTTACAGATTTTGTATTAATCATCAATTAATGCATCTGATAGCAACAAGCAAAAAATTATTTAGGTGGCAAAATGGTGGTTCATTCGCTTGGACAAATTTTATCTCTATCGGTCTTATATTCGACGCGCACAGGTCGTGCTCGCACACGATTTAACTTGGTTCATTGCAAATCTGAACCTGGATCAGTGTAGAAAATTATTGGTTTGGATTTGCACCCCCTGTAAACTCACACGTGAGAGAGTATTTCTTCCTATCCATTTGTTCATAAGTAATATGCTCGTGAATAAATTTAAATCAATTAATATGTCTTGAAACTATCAATGTAGGATTAAAATTTTATTTACAATGAAATCTCTTTCTTTTTTATTTTTTTATTCACTTGTATCCAACAAATCATCCATTGTAAAATTATGACTTCTGGCGAATTTGGTCCAGGGACAGTTCATCCAATCCCAAATTCCCTGATGCGAGACTGGCATAAGCTCATTTAGTTTCTAAACATCTTTGCGGCCTATTTTGGCCGCATTCCCCAAGTAGATTATGAAGATGTCAAAACAAATTTTTGATCATGCTGCATTGCCTAGTTGTTGGTCGCTCCATTGATATTAATTTCTGTTACTTGCGTAATATATCATATATTTTTGAAGATTTAATTGTATTTTGAGTGTTTGAGAACTCTTTATTATCTTTATTAAAGAAATTGATGGATATGTGGCAGTCTACTAACAAATTCAGCAATGCCACATCTGGTCAAGGCGTTGACCAAGGAACTGCCAATTCTGTAAAGGAGGCCGAGATTGCCGTGGCCTCGAGTTCTTTCGTATGGTACAGAATACAAATTGCTTCCTATTTTGGTTTCAATGGCTCTCCGGTCATGAAGTTCCTTCGTCCCTCCAATATATAATGCTTTGGCACAGTCGTTGTCGAGATCATCCTGCCATCGGGGTCTCGTTGCCATCTCCAAATAAGTTCCCCCTTCCAGTATCCAATAATAATCTCTCTCGCTCGGAAGGGGACGAAGAATAAGTCTTGGTTGATAATCAATCATGGGGACGGGCATCGTTCTAGTTGCCTCTGCCGTCGTCCTCGTGGCCGTGGTTGCCACCGTCGGCGTCGTCACAGTCTCCAACAGCCGTGGCGACGATGCGTCTGATGGACAAGTGACGAGGCTGTCCCACTCGCAGAAGAACATCCAGCAATTCTGCCAGCCGACCGACTACCGGCAGACTTGTGAGGCCACGCTCTCCTCTGTCGCCGGTAACAACACGGAGCCCAAGGACCTCGTGAACTTGGTCTTCAATGTCACCATCAACCACATCAAGGATGCCTTCGACCACTCGGCCACGCTCCATGAGGCCGCCAAGGACCCGCGCACCTCCCAGGCCCTCAAGAACTGCCGCGAGCTCCTCGACTACGCCGTCGACGACCTCCACAGCTCCGTCGACCGCCTCGATGACTTCTCGTTGGAGAAGCTCGACAAGTTCATCGACGACCTCAAGGTGTGGATTAGCGGCAGCATCACGTACCAGGAGACGTGCCTCGACGGGTTCGAGGAAGCCGACACTGACGCCGCGGCGTCCATGCGCAAGGCGCTCAACAGGTCCTCCGAGCTCAGCAGCAACGTTCTCGCCATCGTCACCAACTTCGGGGAAACACTCGACAAGCTCAACCTCGGCGGCTTGAGCCGCAAGCTCCTCGAAGTCGATAATGAGTTCCCATCGTGGGTCTCTGACGGCAAGCGAAGGCTCCTTCAGATGAGCCCCGCCGAGCTGAAGCCTGACATCACAGTGGCCCAGGACGGCTCCGGCGATGTCACGACCATCGGCGACGCCTTGCTACGCGCTCCCAAGAACAGCGTCAAGCACGTCGTTATCTACATCAAGGAAGGCGTGTACGATGAGCAGGTCCAGGTCAACCGGAGCCATACCAACTTAATGATGGTCGGCGACGGGCAAACTAAGACCAAGATCACCGGCGGCCTCAACTTCATTGATGGCGTGGCCACCTTCAAAACTTCCACCGTCGGTAAGCTTAATTGTACATCATCTACTCATCCCAATCCCAACCAAGCCATGCTTAATTAATTATTTAATATGAATGCAGCTGTGGTCGGAAATGGATTCGTCGCCAAGGACTTATGGATCGAGAACTCAGCAGGGGCAGAGAAGCACCAGGCTGTGGCGCTCCGAGTACAGTCGGACAAGGCGGTGTTCTACAACGTCCGGCTCGACGGGTACCAGGACACGCTGTACGTGCACACCCACCGACAGTTCTACCGCGAATGCACCATCACCGGCACCATTGACTTCATCTTCGGCGACTCTGCCTCCATCTTCCAGAACTGCCTCATCTTGGCCCGGAAGCCTTTGGACAACCAGCAGAACATCGTGACAGCGCAAGGGCGCAAGGACCGGCGATCCACCGGCGCCATCATCCTCCACAACTGCACCATCAGTGCCGACCCCGAATACTACCCCGTACGCTTCCAGCTTCCCACCTTCCTGGGGCGCCCGTGGAAGGAATATTCCAGGACCTTCGTGATTCAATCGCAGTTGGACGACTTGATCAATCCCAAGGGGTGGCTGCCGTGGTTCGAAGACTTCGGCCTCAACACTTGCTTCTACACTGAGATCGACAACCGCGGCCCTGGCGCCGACAAGAGCCAGAGGGTCACGTGGAAGGGAGTGAAGAACCTTGACCTTACCCACGCCGAGAAGTTCACCGTCCAAGGATTCTTCCGAGGCAATGCCTGGCTGCCGCAGACCGGCGTGCCCTTCAACTCCGGTCTGCTCCCTCCCGCCTCAGGATCCACCGATTAATTGATGATGCCCCCGCTCAGAGATTTGTTAGTATCATCGACGACCTTCTCACAAGAAATTCCCTCGTCGATGAAGATCATCGCGTCACTGCACCGATGGGAAATGCTCCCCGTCAGTGAAATTTTACATTTTTGGCGAAACATTCTTATTTAATAAACATTTTTTTGTATACTAGATGATGTTAAATATTTCTTATATTTTAAAAAAAAAAAACACTCGGATTTAAATTGTCACTTGTTTAATGTGATAAATTTATTAATTAACCCTTTTAGTTTAGCAAATTGGAATTTAGGAGAGGTATTTTTGTTAAAAAGGCACTTTTTTTTTTGGACGAATCGATTGAATTGTTATATTTTATGGCAGTTTGCGGTTCGCCATCTCAACCACAGCCGCGTTGCTGCTGCGCTGGCAGAGCAAGAAAGGGACAAGGCGATCGAGATAGGGAGAGAGGAGCGGCCGGGGAGGAGGATGGAGAAGGGACTCGAGGCAGAGCTTCCTTCGATTCCTTGTCGTCGATGAATTCTTCCCCCTCTCTTCTAGGGTTTAGCTAGATTTTCTCCGCTGGCGATTGCTTCGAGACCGAGCTCGAACCCTCGTCGATTGCGATCGGTAACGGAGTCGGCTCCCTTCTTGTCGATTGCGAGCGGTAGCGGAGTCGGCTCTTCTCCGTTTCGCACTGGCGGGAATCAAAGGCGCCGTCGCCTTCCTCCTCGTGTCGGCGCTTGCGCACCTCGCTGATATCTTCGATTTCAAGACTAGGAGTCGGCGTCGGCGGAAGGGTTGGGGAGGCGGAAGCCGCCGGGGTGGAGGAACCCTTCGGTGGGTCGTCCGCCTTTCTGGATTGTGCTCCGCCGCCATGGTGATGGTGCTGTTATCCCCCTCCTTCCAGTCCTCCCCTCCAGCCGAGGCCATTCGGTCCTCCCATTATCTACGGTTTCCTGGCGGCGGGTACAATCACCAGCTAGCCGCCGCCTCTAGCGAGACCAAAGGCTTCGCCTTCCGGCAAGCGCCCCGGTTTTACAATGCCGCCGACTGTGAACCCCCGTCTGCTAACGAAAGCTCCGTCTGCGATTCCTCACTTGTCCATGTCGCAATCACCCTCGACGAGGAGTACCTGCGGGGCTCGATTGCGGCGGTTCACTCTGTGCTGATGCACGCCCAGTGCCCAGAGAACGTCTTTTTCCATTTCTTGGTTTCGGAGCTGGGCATGGAGTCGGTGGTGCGCTCGGCCTTCCCAGGTCTCCGCTTCAAGGCGTATTACTTCGATCCAGACCGTGTCCGATGGCTGATTTCGACGTCGGTGCGGCAGGCCCTGAATCAGCCGCTCAATTACGCACGCAACTATCTGGCGGACATTCTCGAGCTGTGCGTGAGCCGGGTGATCTACCTAGACTCCGACCTAGTCGTGATGGATGACATCGCCAAGCTGTGGCGGAAGGGGTTGGGATCGAGGGCCGTTGGCGCGCCGGAGTACTGCCACGCCAACTTCACCAAGTACTTCACCGACCGGTTCTGGTCCAACAGGCGCCTGGCAGCCACATTTGCGGGGCGCCGGCCTTGTTACTTCAACACTGGAGTGATGGTGCTTGACCTTGTCCGATGGCGGCGCGCGGGGTACACTCGGCGGATAGAACTGTGGATGGAGGTACAGAAGAGGGGCGCGGCGCCCGGCGGAGCAGGGCGAATCTATGAGTTGGGGTCTCTTCCGCCCTTCCTTCTTGTATTTGCAGGGCAAGTAGCCCCCATCGAGCACAGGTGGAACCAGCACGGGCTCGGCGGGGACAACGTGAACGGCAGCTGTCGGGATCTCCACCCAGGGCCGGTGAGCCTCCTTCACTGGAGCGGCAAGGGCAAGCCTTGGGTGCGGCTCGACTCAAACCAGCCCTGCCCGCTCGACCACATCTGGGCGCCCTACGACCTCTACGGTTTTGTTGCCAAATGACCATTGCACAGCTTCTGGTACTAAACTCTCTCCCTTGCCCGCCCCTCTATTTTTCACCGTAAATCCTCATCTTTCTCCATTAGTTTTTGTTTCTCTCTTCTACATCGTCTGATTCTTAGTCTCTCTGGGTCTAGTCATGTATAATTTGAAGCTCTTTTTTATTCATTTTTTTTCCTTATTCGTTTCTCTCCACCATTTTGGTGCGAGGCGATCTTTCATTTTGACTACTGCTTTGCTGAATAAAATAGAGACGGATAGTTCATTCTGTTGCATATTGGATCTTCTAATGCTGACGATTTTGATGCCTAAAAGAAGCAATTTTATGATTCAGGTTCGGATGAACAATAGCTGATTAACATTGTATATTCATTTTTTGATTTTCCCAAGATTGAGGGGGGAAATCCTGGGAAGTGCTAGGCCCTTTTAATAAGATGTAGTGCGCTTGCAAAAGGCAGGCCATAGATCAGTCAATGGGAGAATCACATACTTTATGTTTTTGTCAGGGCATTTATTTAGCCTTTTTCTCATGTCTTTTTTCCTTCTGTTGTGGGTTGTCGGTGGATTTGGGCGATGATGGTAGTAACTTTCCATACGATTTTCCCTTTGCTTTTCGTTTAAGCAGTGCCAACCGCCATCTTTCCATCAATGCGTTCAAAGCAGAAAAGGACGGAGGTTCTTCGAAGAATACCATACGCTTGGATTAACTTTCCCAAGCTCCCTCCCTTTATATCCTGCTTTGATTGGTTAGGGTTGGTTGGTTTATGTGGATCTTTATTCTCTCATCTCTGTATCTGAGGACAAGATTAGCATCTTTCTTTCTCGGAGATTGCAACCTCGAGCTGGTCCGGGGAGAAGAAGTCCATAGATTCCTTCACTGTAGGATATTTGATAGATGAGGGTGCAAGGCTGGCTGTGTCACTCTCGAAGCAGCAAAGCATCTCCTCCATGGACTGGTAGGCCCCCTCCCCTTGTTCTTAATGCCACGGAAGTCACCATCGTTGAGCAGTCTCTGGGAACCCAGAGCCTGTTTGATCACCATCCGAGAATACGATATGAGAATGTTCTTCGATATGCAAATTAAGGTGCCCTTGGTTTTAAGGGTCTTATCTGATAGACATACTTTTGTTTTTGGTTTCTTGGTACGATAAAAATGGTCTTAATCATTTACTAGAATGCTTATTCACAAATCGTCCTCGATGTTAAATGACTTATTGTTATTATTTTGGCATGCCAAACGATGGCAACATGGTTTGCTCGGCAAATAAGTCCTTTTAAGTATCAATCACTGTTCTTTGAAACATAACTTTAATATTTCTTTGATGGTCCCTTTTTTCTCCACCGGCTGTCTCTTTCCAGAGAGTTGGATCTGATCTCTCTCTTTTGATATCCGATGTTATGAGAGATTAACACAAGTTAGGGCTTGAGCCAGTTATGAGAGATTAACACAAGTTAGAGCTTGAGCCGGCTCATTAGTATGGTTCCTCCAATGTTCAAGTTAGTTATCGATCAAAAGAACAAAAGAAGAACACTAAATAAGAAGATGAAGAAGAAAGTTGATGGAAAAAGAGTTGTCTTCGCCGGTAGAAGAAACAGAGAACCAACTTACCTATATCGTACCTTCTCGGTGCTTATATAAATCCCCAAAGGGGTCTCTTACGTCATTTGCCTTCACCTGCTTCGACCACTTCCCGTCCAAGTGAACGAAGGTGAGCTTGTTGGTGATCCATTGTCATTCCTCCACTCGCAGGTTGCCATGTAAGAGAAGGAATCAGAGGAATTGCCTCTAACATCAACTTTGTAGAGGGCATATCCTCTGTCCCAAAAACAACTCCAGTCTTACTTTTCGACGACGGCCGACGAGTCGTCCGATTGTCAATCGGACACCATCAACGGCTTTCGGCCGCCGTCCTGAACAAAATTATATCCTGGGGGAACGGAGAACCCGTCGAAATCGTCGCAATTGCAATCTCGCCGGATTCACCGTCGAATCCAACGAGATTGCAATTGCAGCGATTCTGACCGATTGATCGTTCTTCTAGGATATCATTTGATTCAGTATGATCCTATCGCGAAGCGAGGTGGCGATCCCAAGGGTCGGATGGTCTCCCGGGTGGCACGAGTTGGTGAGGTGGCAGCAACCTGGCAGCGCTCCGGCGTGGCTCTGCAAAACAGCGACCGTCAACGAACCCGCCAGGGGTTTTCCCCGGTTAGGCACTCCAACGGTCAAGTTAGTATCCGCAGGCATAATAATAAAGCTGAATTGAAATGAGGCAATAGATGAGAGAACTCGCGTGCGCATACCTGCGGTAGGAGGAGTGCAAAGTTTATATAGCCGGGGGAGCTGACAACCTTTGTCCGGATTGACGGGACAAGGGTATGATAACTGTCAGCTCGTAGGGAGCACTTAGGAGTAGCGCGGTGTGGCGCGGGGTGCTTGAGCAGTACAAAGGTACTGGATTGGCAGACTGACCGCGAGAAGTGTCAGAGATGAATGAGGTGTGTGGAACCCCGTTAGCATGGTCGTACCTTGGATATAATGAGATAGGGGGCGTAGGGGCGAGATAACCCCTACCCCGAGAGCCGACCGGCGTGTCCGAGTGCTGAGGACCGGGTCGGGTAATGGCCAGTGAGCGTGGGCAGCCACGCGTCTGACTGGTAGAGTGGAGGCGCAAAGTACGCCCCGAGTCGGGGGTTTGTTGAGTGAGGGATGTCTGATGGTGTTAGATATCTAATCCTTGTGATGCTATTGAAGCGTGGGTTGCCACGCGTCCGTCTGTAGTGCACGACCTAGGTCTAGGTCGGGGGATGGCCTGGGAGCGTGAACAGCCACGCGTCTGACCCCATTTATGGTTAGCTAAACACTGCCCCGGGGGCTCCCGGGCTCGGGGATTCCCCTAGGGATACCTTTGCTGACCTGTCTACTAGACCTTCGGGGCGCCAGGCTGGCTGGCGGGGCCGGCCTACCCACCCCGTAGGCAAGGCCGGGATCATAAGCGTCCCCCTCGAGTCTAGTCGAAGGAGGCGGCCAGTCTGACTGACTGGACTATTGTCCGCTGAAGTAAGCCTGGCGCGCCAGGACATCCTGGCCCCTTCTAGCGCTTCTTAACAAACTTTTCGTTGCGTAGGGAATGTCACATCATCTGTCTTTTCACCTTCTGCTGCCCGGGATCTCCGAGCAGGTTGAAATCCCCTACATTAATGTTCTTGGTTGATGATTGTTCAATGTGTCTCTTCCCCATTCCTTTTCCTAGCGGCAAAGCGCTCCCTGCTTGTCAGTGAATGACGAGGTTGGGCGCGAAGCGCTTTGTTTCCTGGGCCCCCTGGGCCTGATCAGACGGCCATCATTGTCCGCCGCCTTTGTCATAGCCCACCATCGGGCGATTCTAATAGCCTATGCGACTGTATAAATAAGTTTTTACCTTTACCACCGCCTTTTCACCTTTTACCTCGGTGTACTGCGCTTCTACCTCCGGCTAGGGTTGCGGCAGAACATCTGGTCCCGGCTTTCTTCTCTGACGACCTCTTCATTAGCCAGATTTCCTTCTTCATTTGCTTTGCATGGCTTCTTCATCTCGCGACCCGGATCCCTGGTATGTTACCGCGAGGTCAGTCCTTGAACCCCATGACCTCGATGGGATTAAGGCGGACTTCCATATCCTGTTTGACCATTCCGTCTTGTTGCCTGCTTCTTCCGACCAACCCGCCAAACCTCCAGCACACTACATTACCATCTCCCGCGATCATCTGCAAGCGGGGTTGCGTTTCACAATCCATCCCTTCATCGCCTCCGTCTGTCGTTACCTTCGCCTTAATCTTTCCCAACTAACTCTCAATTCCATTCGCCTTCTCTGTGGGTCTGTTATTATCTTTCAGTTGTATCGACTCCCACTTCGAGCCGAACTCTTTCACTACTTCTTCTATCTGAAGAGACAGGAATTGGGAGAGTTTTTCTTTCAAGCCCGTCCTGGGACTTCCTTCCTCTCTCAGCTTCCCTCTTCCACCAAGGGTTGGAAGGAGAGGTATTTTTTCACTCGCCCCTGTTGCGCCCCCGACCTGGCCGACCGGTTTTCGTCGAGACTCTCCTCAGATACCTCCTCATCACACGGAGTCTCGGAAATTCCCTCCCTTCGAGATTGCTCTCTCCGTGCTCGGTGGTCGGCACTTCCTTAGCAGGCCGCTGTTAAGTGAGGTCGTCCTGTCTGCATTCGGACTTAGCCCTGCACCGTTTAATCGGCCTGCTTCTCTCAGTAAGCATTCTTTTCTTCTTTCTTGTCCCTTTACTGTCACTTGACTATTGTTTGCCTGGTAGCCGAGATGATGTATTCGGCCGCCCCCGAAGAGGGTTATGGACTGGGGTCCGAGGAGATGGAGACGCGTATCCTGAAGTTGATGAAGGATCGAGAGGCACACGCCGCAGAACAGCGGGCCGAGCAGGAGCTGCGTGCGGAGTTGCTGTCGGAGCATGAGGCGACTCTATCTGGCTCTAAGTCACCCGCCTCCACGCCTGAGGATGAAGAACTCCCTCGGTCTGGCTCAGAGGATACCCCACCTCTGAGTCGTCTGTTGAGGCGTCCACGGGGTGATGGGTCCGTGCCTGACTCGACCATCCCACTGGAAGCTTCTTCTAGCCGGCCCAACAAGAGGCAAAAGGGCAAGACGTCGATGGATGACCCCCTAGCATTGCCACCTCCTTCTCCTTCAGTGCTCCTGGTGGAGCCAGCAGTTGCCCCTTCAGGGGAGACTCTCCAGATCCAGTCGGGTGAGCCTGCAAGTGAGGGCCAGATGCACATGCTACCGCCCTCGCTATCCGACTGGCTTATGAGCATGACGGTACCGAGCGGCACTGCCCCCATACGGTCACGAGATGTCCGGCTGTATGGTACGGTAGCGGACCGGTTCCTGACTGGCTTGCGAACAGGTAGCTCGGGTGGTTCCAGCGCTTGGGCGGATGACTTTATGGCTACGACCACACAGGTATATATTTACGGGTTGTTACGTGTCTTACTCTTTCTTCAGCCGAAGTGTCACCAAGTCTTCTTTGCAGTTTTGGGCCCAAGGTTACAACATGTGCGTGTCCCTGCTGAGTCAAGCCAAGGCCCGGTATCATGCCGAGCGGCGTGTGGAGGACCTAAAGGCCCGCCTTCGGCATACCCAGCTGGCTTCTGACAACGACTCTCTGAACAGCTTGAGGGCTGAAGTTATTGGCCTTCAGGATTTACTGAGTCAGGCTCAAGAGGAGTTGGAGACTGTTGATGCAGTCTGGCGCGGTTGTTGTTTTGGTGTTTGACAATGATTTAAGTTTGGTTGAGCGAAGTTGGGTTAAAGTCCTGGTCGGGGACTGGGCATGAAACCCTGGTGAGTGAAGTCAGGTCCTAGCTTGTGAAGCTAGGTTGAAATCCCGGTGAGTGAAGCCGGGTCCTGGTGAGTGAAGCCGGGTCCTGGTGAGTGAAGCCAGGTGTTGGAAATCCCGGTGAGTGAAGCCGGGTCCTGGTGAGTGAAGCCAGGTGGTGAAAAGTCCTAATTCGGAAGGTTGGGTGAAAAGTCCTAGCTTGGAGGGCTAGGTGAAAAGTCCTAATTTGGAGGGTTAGGTAAAAAGTCCCAACTGGAGGGTTAGGTGAAAATCCCGGTGAGTGAAGTCGGGTCCTGGTGAGTGAAGCCAGGTGGTGAAAAGTCCTAATTCGGAAGGTTGGGTGAAAAGTCCTAGCTTGGAGGGCTAGGTGAAAAGTCCTAACTTGGAGGGTTAGGTGAAAAGTCCCAACTGGAGGGTTAGGTGAAAAATCCTAGCTTGGAGGGCTAGGTTGGAGAAGGTCTAACTCGGAGGGGTTAGGTGAAAAGTCCTAGCTTGGAGGGCTAGGTGAAAAGTCCTAGCTTGGAGGGCTAGGTGAAAAGTCCTAGCTTGGTGGGCTAGGTGAAAAGTCCTAACTTGGAGGGTTAGGTGCAAATTCCCAACTTGGAGAGTTAGATTGAAAAATACTTAGCTTGGAGGGCTAAGGTGAATGAAATCCTAGCTTGGAAGGCTAGGTCTGCGTCCCTGGATCGGTCTGGTGACCGATCAGGGAGTTGGCACGCTACTCCTTCGTGGATCGGTCTGGTGACCGATCCAGCGGTGTCTGATCGGTCTGGTGACCGATCAGGGAGTGTGTGTTTCACTCACTGCACAGCTCCTGATCGGTCTGGTGATCGATCAGGGAGCGAACAGTGAGTTGAGTTCCCTTGCTAATCAGGTCCAGAACGGTCCGGTAACCGATCAGAGACTTAGGATTTGATTAAAGAATCACTGTTCACTCAAGCCTGATTGGTCTGGTGACCGATCAGGCAGGAGCCTGATTGGTCTGGGGACCAATCAAGAGTGTGCAAAAGCTGCTGGATCGGTCTGGTGACCGATCAGGCTCCTCCCTGATCGGTCTGGGGACCGATCAGGAGCAGAACTTTAATTCAAATATGCTGTCAGAAGTTTGTTTTCACTGTCGATTCTCTGCTACTTGCTGATTTCTTTTTGATATGCATTGCTAAGCCTCTGTTGGAGTGTGCAGGTGATAGCAGGTGATTCAAACACTCAAGGAGGGTCAATGGGAGGCTTTCCTTGGAGCAGGTTTGGATCTATTGTGTTTTCAGGTCTCAACGGTGTCTGGCGCAACTGGCAACTGACGAAGGCGCGACTGGCAACTGACGGAGGCTCAACTGGAGGAGTGTCCAGTGGACTGAGTGCTCAGAGAGGTCAGTGGGTCAGGGTGTGAGTCAGTGGTGCTGATGGAGCTGGCGACGTTGAGCCGGAGCTTAAGAGACAAAGCTGGATGCAGAGGAGCGGAGGCGAACAAGACAGAAACTTGGGAAGTTTGGCTGGGCTGTGTTCGTGCTCTCTGTTGCTTTGTGCTTAAGCGATCTTGTTGCATTCCTGTGAGAGCTTTGTGAGTGTTCCTTCTTGTGAGATCTCCTGTACTCAAATTATATCATCCGTGAGATCTGTGGAGAGGTTTCTCCACCGAGAAGGAGGCTCTATCTTATCCGGGTTCACCGGGGCTTGATCTGCCGACGATCAAGGGATTGCCCACCTTACGGGCACGCCAAGGAGTAGGGGCAAGTTATCCCCGAACCTTGTATATCTTCATCTTAGCGATTGTTTGGTTTGCGATTCCTTCTCTGCTTTGTTATTTGTTCTGCATTTTCTTCCGCTGCTAATCTGATCACGCAGAAAACTTCAAAGTGCAACTTGTGGGTGTCTGGCTATATTCACCCCCCCTCTATAGCCATCTCGTTTCCAACAAGTGGTATCAGAGCTTGGGGCTCTGTTCACGGCTTAACATCCGAGAGCTTATCGACAAGATGGCTGGAAGAGAAGGAATGAGCACAAACCGACCTCCATTCCTTGACGACACAGATTTTTCATATTGGAGGTCAAGGATGAAGTTCTATCTCAAAACCAACATGAGCTTGTGGTTCTCTGTCAAGGAGGGGTTTTCCCTTCCAAAGGATAATGAAGGAAAGGAGCTTGAGTTTTCCAAGTGGTCGGCTGAGCAAATCCGGAAGGGGGAAGCCAATGCCAAAGCTATTGTCACCTTGCAATGTGGGATGACGAAGGAGGAATTGATCAAGGTGGGTCCTTTTACAAGTGCTAAGGATCTTTGGAACAAAATCATTGAGCTCCACGAAGGAACTCAAGACACCCGAATAGCCAAGAAGGACCTCCTTCACAGTCAACTCCAAAATCTGTCCATGGAAGAAAATGAAAAGGTAAGTGAACTCCATGGAAGATTCAAAGAGATCCTCAATGGTCTCCACTCCATAAATGAAAAGGTAGAAAATAGAGACCTAGTGAGGTATGTACTCAAAGCCTTTCCTAGGAATGCCTTGTGGTCATCCATGGTGGATGCTTACAAGGTTTCCAAGGACTTATCTTTTGTTAAGTTAGAGGATTTCTTTTGTGAGATGGAATTACATGAGATCTCTAACCAAAGTCCCAAAGAGAAAGGGATTGCTTTAGTGGCAGGTGACAACAAGAAGAAGGAGGAGAAGAACACTCACTGTCACATGACATTCATGGCACTAGAGGACTTGAGAGAAGAAAGTGATAACGAGTCAAGCTCCTCAACCGCGCCTTCATCATCTTCGGATGATGAAGAGGTAATTTCTCCCGAGTTAGATAAGTGCTATTGAGCCATCGCATTTCTAACTAAGATGCTTAAAAAATCTAAGGCCAAAGTTAAATCTTTGAAATTGGAAGTAGAACATTTAAAAACCTCTAAGGATGAGGTAATTGATGACTTGCATGTTAAGACCCTTGAGAATGACAATAAGGACTTAAAGAGCGAAGTTGAAAATCTCAAGAATGTTCTTGAGAAATTCTCATCTAGCTCCAAAACCTTAGACATGATACTCAATTCCCAAAGGGCGGTTTACAATAAGGCCGGTATAGGTTACCGACCTAAGGAACCAACCTTTGTATCATTAATGTCAAGAACCCAATTTAGATCATCAAATGATTCTAGGGTTTAAAAGGCTAGAAAGAAAATGACTAAGGCATGAGTGCCAAAGTCCTTCATTATAGATGTCTTAGGTCCCAAAATTTGGGTACCTTAAACCTCAATATTTAGAATTATATAAGCTTTAATTGAGGGGGAGCATCTATCAACATAGGTTGTTGATAAGTGGTGCTCCAAACCCAAGGCTAAGATTACACTAGTTTCAAAATAAGTCAACAAGCCTTGGAAATTATTTTTATATATTGCATGAAGGGTCTAGATTCACACATAAGTTGCTTTTGCCATGAATTGCTTAGAATAATTGGTTTTCTTGTAGCAATTTATGTTTTACTGCAATTTGTGCTTTATGAAATTTCACTTGAGTAGTGAGGACATTGTCATGCAATGAGTGATAGTATATCCATGCTTCAAAATAAATCTACAAGTTTTGAAAAATTATATATATTGCATGAAGGGTTTAGATTCACACGTAACTTGCTCTTGACATGAATTGCTTAAAAGAATTGGTTTTGTTGTTGCAATTTGTTGTTTTCATGCAAGTTATGGTTTATGAAATGTCTTATCTCAAGTCCATGCCATGAGTATCTTGTATGTGTTATAACACATGAATGCATGTTTAAGAACAAGATGAACATATAGTTTGGGCTGATCATTATAAAAATCTCACAAGGCATCACCATGAGTTTTAAAATTCACTGTTTAACCTTCTATGACCTAGTGATTCCCTTGTATCAAACTAAGGTTTCTTGATATGATCATGCTTTGATACAAACATGTTTCGATACTCAAGTTCATGCTTAGAAAATACTATCATGCTCTAACACAAATCATGATATATATTTTGATTAAGGGAACCCTTAGAATCAAGTGGATCAAATCTAATTGAATTGGGGTTTAGGAATGCTTGAAACCTGATAGACAAATTTAGGGATTATGGAATTGAAAAAAAAAATATTTTGAGCAAACTTGATCATACATTGAGTTTGATACAAACTTAATGTTAATTTGATACAAATCTATTTTGAATGATCAAACTTAGATTTTGGGACCAAAATCATGTTTTGATACGAACCCGTCTTTTGGTTTCTGAAAGTTTAAGTTTGAATTATGAAATCTGACCGGAACAAACAAATCAGACTTTTGAATCCACCCTGATCGGTCTGGTGACCGATCAGGCACCGTTCTGATCGGTCCGGTGACCGATCAGATCAATACTGATTCTCAGATCAATCCAAATTGTATCAGACCACTCCTCAGACCAATCCCCCTTCATCAATTTTGATGAAGTATCAATATAACTGAGTAGTAGGATGATGGTTAAGATACTTGGAACAAAACCTAATACTGATTTGATACAAACCTATGTTGGAATGTTCAAATTCATAAGAAAGAGTTTGTTGAGTCATGACTCTTGTTCTTAATGTCATGTTTCGGAAATTTTTCTGAAATATCGAATATCAATAGAGTCTACTCCCCGGTTATGGAATGTCAATTGTTAATGCAGTCTGATCAAGAACGTATCAGAGTTTCAGGGATTTTTCTGAAATCTGATCGCTCCCCAGACTAATCATAAATTCTTCTGTATCAAGTAATCAACGACCCTGATCGGTCACAGAGACCAATCAGGATTATGTGTCAGATACAGACGCATTCCTTACCTCTCATGTGAAACATATATGCATTTGACCATGATATACTTCTGTATATGTCTTCACATGAAATTCGGAATGTTAATGCAGTCCGATCTTGAACGAATCAGAATTACAGAAATTTTTTTGAAAATTGATCGTTCATAGATAAATCAGAAATTTTTCTGTATCGATCATCAGTCTGATGGAACTGCAATAATTGTTGTCATATGATGCATATACATTGTTGCCATGATACCTTTATGGTATATGCCTCTCATATGCAATTTAAAAATCATCCTTTGACTTACTTGTCATATGAAACATATACATGCTTGACCATGATATTATTCTGTATATGTTTTCATGTGCGATTCAAAAAATTATTCTTTGATTATTCTGGGTTTGGGGAGAGACCCTTGGTTGAGGGGGAGTTTGATGTTTAAACTTAATAACCATACCCTTTTCGATGTTTGACAAAGGGGGAGAAAATGACTGATTAAGTTTATGGTTATTATAGGGGGAGGATCATGATTCCCTTATGAGAATTGAACGGACTTCAATTGATTGATACCTAAACTTAAATCGGGTTGTCAAACAACAAAAAGGGGGAGATTGTTGATGCAGTCTGGCCCGGTTGTTGTTTTGGTGTTTGACAATGATTTAAGTTTGGTTGAGCGAAGTTGGGTTAAAGTCCTGGTCGGGGACTGGGCATGAAACCCTGGTGAGTGAAGCCAGGTCCTAGCTTGTGAAGCTAGGTTGAAATCCCGGTGAGTGAAGCCGGGTCCTGGTGAGTGAAGCCAGGTGTTGGAAATCCCGGTGAGTGAAGCCGGGTCCTGGTGAGTGAAGCCAGGTGTTGGAAATCCCGGTGAGTGAAGCCGGGTCCTGGTGAGTGAAGCCAGGTGGTGAAAAGTCCTAATTCGGAAGGTTGGGTGAAAAGTCCTAGCTTGGAGGGCTAGGTGAAAAGTCCTAACTTGGAGGGTTAGGTGAAAAGTCCCAACTGGAGGGTTAGGTGAAAATCCCGGTGAGTGAAGCCGGGTCCTGGTGAGTGAAGTCAGGTGGTGAAAAGTCCTAATTCAGAAGATTGGGTGAAAAGTCCTAGCTTGGAGGGCTAGGTGAAAAGTCCTAACTTGGAGGGTTAGGTGAAAAGTCCCAACTGGAGAGTTAGGTGAAAAATCCTAGCTTGGAGGGCTAGGTTGGAGAAGGTCTAACTCGGAGGGGTTGGGTGAAAAGTCCTAGCTTGGAGGGCTAGGTGAAAAGTCCTAACTTGGAGGGTTAGGTGCAAATTCCCAACTTGGAGAGTTAGATTGAAAAATCCTTAGCTTGGAGGGCTAAGGTGAATGAAATCCTAGCTTGGAAGGCTAGGTCTGCGTCCCTGGATCGGTCTGGTGACCGATCAGGGAGTTGGCACGCTACTCCTTCGTGGATCGGTCTGGTGACCGATCCAGCGGTGTCTGATCGGTCTGGTGACCGATCAGGGAGTGTGTGTTTCACTCACTGCACAGCTCCTGATCGGTCTGGTGACCGATCAGGGAGCGAACAGTGAGTTGAGTTCCCTTGCTAATCAGGTCCAAAACGGTCCGGTGACCGATCAGAGACTTAGGATTTGATTAAAGAATCACTGTTCACTCAAGCCCGATTGGTCTGGTGACCGATCAGGCAGGGGCCTGATTGGTCTGGTGACCCATCAGGCAGGGGCCTGATTGGTCTGGTGACCAATCAGGCAGGAGCCTGATTGGTCTGGGGACCGATCAGGAGCAGAACTTTAATTCAAATATGCTGTCAGAAGTCTGTTTTCACTGCCGATTCTCTGCTACTTGTTGATTTCTTTTTGATATGCATTACTAAGCCTCTATTGGAGTGTGCAGGTGATAGCAGGTAATTCAAACACTCAAGGAGGGTCAATGGGAGGCTTTCCTTGGAGCAGGTTTGGATCTATTGTGTTTTCAGGTCTCAACGGCGTCTGGCGCAACTGGCAACTAACGTCAATTTTAGGTTGACGTTAAATAATTAATTTCTCATTCACCCGTAATCAGTTTTGAGCAAATTAATAGTCTAGATTCATCTACGCGAAACGTAAATTTCGTTTTTGAACTCAATTCTGACTTTGATCGATTGATGTCACTTTGATTTTCCTTTACAAAATCATATTTAGTCTTTTTTAAGAACCAAATATCCAACAGTTTTCAACATGATGATAAAAGGTGATTTGTTCACCCCAAGTATCCTCATTAATTTATCCCCAAGTCAATACAAAAGATATAGATCATGAAAATTATTAGTTTGGATAATGATTAACGTATAAGGGAGGATATACACATGACTTCATTAGAATTTAATCTTAAATTTCATAATAATAGTACCTTATGTATTATTCATCGATCTTTTCTATAGGGACAGAATTGGTAGGGTGCAAATTCATCCATATATAATCTATCGGTAAATTTGCTTTAAATCCCTAATGGTAAGTCAAACTTTGCATTCAGTCTCCATTTGAGTTTTTCTTTGTATTAACTCCTCAATGGATTGAGTATAAAAGAGTGAAAATTGAGTATACATCAGTGAAAAATGAGTATAAAAGAGTGAAAAGTGAGTAAAAAATAGTGAAAATTGAGTATGCAGTTTTTTGATGTGGTTAATGCAACCTTTCATACTCAATTTTCTAATTTTTATATTCAACTTTCTTCAAATAATACTCACAAAGTTGTCTTGTCAATCCCATCAGGGACTGCATGTAAATAAAAGTTTGGGTAGGGATTGCATGCAAATGTGAATTTGGAAGCGGAGAGTTTAAGAAAATTTACCCATAATCTATCTTTATTTTTTTTACCTTTTCAGTGACAGTAATCTATCTACCTTGTGTTAAGGTTGAGGTGGGCTAGGGAAGCTCCAAATTGGTTTTCAACGGAAATACTGAAGGGTGCGCCAGGGTTCTCACGTTTAGTGAGTTAAACCGTCTATAGTATAGCTGAGATGATAAATAAATGAAAAATTTATCATTTGAAATCGAGAAGTCAAATCTCGGTCCCTGATTTATCTCCTTTGGGTTAAGGTTCTCATGGACGGGCGAGAATGCTAGGACGAACAGTCACCTTTTTTTTGCTACGCTAAGGTGATGATGCTTCACCTTTTGCCACCAATTAGATTTTTGTTACGTCCAAATACGATTAATTCGATCCTATCTAATTGGACAGCGCCGTAAGCACACTCAGAAATCACCACGTGTGCATTTCCGAACGAGCCCATGATGTTATGTGCACCAGTGACGATTCCCGAATGGATTTGCGGTACTATCCACCGTGCGAATACAACGTTCAATTGAGAACGCCAACCGGTCGGTCGGTGGCTTCGCCTTTTTTATCAAATAAAAAAAATAAAAAAAACTTGTGCACGCGAGATATAAACAAATGACCGCCCTCACTCTTCTCTCCTCTTCTGTTTCTTAGCCTCTGCCCCATTTCTCTCGACTCTTTCGTGCTGTGGGTGGTGGGCTTCGATTGCGGCTCTCCGTGGCGGAATCGGCACTGGAATCTTGGGTGCAAAAGGAATTGGGAGGCGATCGGATCGACCATGGAATCCGATGCGTGGAGCCGATTCTCCGCAGCCGCGTCGAAGCGCCAACAGGCCGCGCTGCAGTCGCGTTACGTCGACGCGTCTCGAGATCCCAATCTTCGCAGCTGGAGAGGTCCGGTGGTTCCTGGATTTGTGAGCGTCGTTCTGTTGCTCAAAGTTTCTCCTGATCGGATGTTCTGTCTGTAGATCTGTTTCTCGGGTACGAGGAGTTTGATGGCGTTGAGGATGATCTCCGCCCGGAGTTCCCGTGCCCTTTCTGCTCCGACGATTTTGATATCGTCGGCCTCTGCTGTCACATCGATGACAAGCATCCCACGGAGGCTAAAGATGTGGTACTTTCCCCCCTTTACTATTCCAGTAAGAACGGGCGTGTTGAGACCTTGGTTTTATGATTTTGTTTTTAATTTTTTTTATTTCCGTCGTTATTTTTGGTTCAAATGCTATTTTGGTAGGAAAAGTTTGGTGGCATTTTTTGCAGGCTTCTTTCTCTTCCTCTTTGGTGTTTTTACTAGATTAGTTGCTTTTAGCTTGTAAATTATTATGATTGTTATGTTGAGTTAGTAAATTTGTTAGATGATTACTTTGTATTTTTGATGGGAAAGTTCCTGGTGGTATTGCTTGATTCTACTACCATCGGTCACCATACAACAGGAACAGGCTTGGCTTGCTGATTTTCATATCGTTTATAGATGGCCAGTTTATTTATTTTATACTGGCTGTATATTGCCTATTCTACTATCATTTCTATGCCGTTGTCCGCATCATGATGGCGTGATATGATTCTAATTGCTCCTTGCAAGACTAGACCTAGTAGGACATCTTCTTCCTCATTATTCTCGTAGGTTGCTTTTGTTTATCCGGTGAAATATAAAATGTGACTTCTTTGTGATTAATTTACATCTTTGTGGTATCCAAATTACTATTCAGAGATGTCTATTTGCTTGTTTCTTCCGTTGCCATAAATATAATTTCAATGCTTTTCAGTACTTTTTCTGTACTCCATTATGCCGACTTGCTTGAGTTGTCCTGAAATATCAAAACTTTGACGGTCACCACCAATTGGAGATCCTTGAGATTATTTCTGTGATCCTTTTATTGTTCATAAAGTACCTATTTCAGTGCTCACCTATCAAATTATGCTGTTCACTTGTTTTTGGTGTCTTTTTGTATATCTGAATGTTTTATATGATTTTCTTGTAGATCCTTGTAACAATTCAGAGCATCTGCTGACGATTCATTTGGTGTTATTTTATTTACATTGCCTCCATCAGAAATGTAATTGCTTCAGATGCACTGTAAATGATCTCATTAAAATCCAAGCTTGTTGTGATTAGGACCTTAATACTCACCTATCAAGCCTATAATACTGTCTGACTTTTTCCCCAAAATATTGAGCGGTGTACTATATGGATTCTATCCTCCTATTAAATTCTATGCAAGGGAATGTCATTATTAAGATTAAATCAATTGAATTTTTTTTTTTTTGCATTACATAAGTTTTTTTAGTTCCCTTCACCTCTCATACCTTCCACTGCAATCAATTCAACTATTTTTTAAATCTATCGGTCATCTTCGAATATGTCTGTATCTTCTCAACTTTTTTCCTCTCATTTTGTTAATCCAATCTATTCTGTTACACTATATTGCTCTTGGATGTTAATATTTTTTTTCATTTTCTTGTTTATAGTGAAGTCATTCATCCACCTTAGCATGAACAGCTTTTCTATATATTATTATTTGTTGTTTCCTAATTGTCCCAACTTCTCTGATCCATAAATTATGGCCAGTGTATAATTGTTAATTGCTCTTTAAAATGTTGTTAGGTTTATTGTGGAACTTTGGTGCATTTGAGAAGATCTGATAACAATCCATTAACTGATCCTCTATCACAAGCATTGTAATCACAGTAGATGCTACCAATGATGACATTTTTCTATTCTATTGGCGTGTTGCTATTAAGATTAGCATTTGAGTGGTAATGAACTTCAAAACAAAAAGGGAAGTTTTGGAAGTGTTCAGCGAACTAGAGAAACAATGGAACGGTTGATTGAAAGTTAAGTTAATGGCAAATGAAGTTGTGTTCAGTGGGCCCTATATTGGGCTTAAGGCCCCAAACCACCAAAAGTAGTCAAAAACAAAATTGGGTACTGTTCTGGGCTCAGTTAGACATTGGAATTCTCTTGTGTTTTTCAGATTGATGTTTTGAATTACACCAACCGGCATTGGGTAGCTGGATCTGTTTTGATAAGTACATCAGTAGCTAAATCTTGACTAGATAATGTGGACTGTTTGTTTAATGCCCATCAGACTGCACTACATTTCCTGTATATATGGTGTGAATCAAGATCTTGCCTTGGTTCATCTATTAATTTTCAATTGTTTTAGCATAAAAATAAAATGCATATTTATGATTTATTGTATGTAATCACCATCAAACCAGCCCAGTAAAGTACCAACCATTTATTGCACAAGCGTCATTGATTTTAGTTACTTTTTTTATATAATTCAGAAACACAACAAGAAGAGATGGAAGATCCTATGATCAAATCAAATCTGATCAGATTTTCATTGTCATCTCCTTCCTTCGGCTGCCAACTGCCCAAACATTGTCTGAATAAATCCAATCAAGCTATAATGCCAATGAGTGTTATATATAATGCCAATGAGCATATTTTTTTTAATCTTAGTTTACTTTAGTGAAATTAACAAGAAATACATGTAACTGAACAATTCCTCTTGTATCTTGTATAGTTATGCTATTATTCTCTGATCAGTCTTGTTTGGATAATGATGTCAACTTTTTGCCCTCCTGCAGATCACATTATGTTGGTTATAGGTATCTTATTAACAGAATGGATACAATGAGGATGTACATCTGGAAGAGACTGTTATTTTTTATATCTGAATTCCCACAACAAAAAAGGAGATTATTAGATGTAAATTTGCTTCACTGTGCTTCATATAGAATGTACTTGTTGAAAATTGAAAATGCATTAATAAGCAGACTCAGTTAAGAGAACAAGAAGGTGGCTGGAAAAAGTTTTGATGACTATGGGAATATTTTTTTTAGGGGCAAACATGGCTAAGAGAAACAATCAGAGATCGTTTTCTTCTTTTTGTTTCTTTTTTTCTTTATTTTAGTGGTTGTAGGGTTGCGAACATGCTGTGGAACATTTGTATAACTCTCTTTCAAGTTGACAATTTTGTTAGGTTTTATTTCTTTTTCTCTGTGTATGATGATTATTGGCACATCACAGCTGAACCAACGTCCTCTTCTTTTATTGGAGCTTTTCTTGGGTAAACTTTCAGTGAGGTCTTGTTATGCTGATAGCTGAGTTGTATTTTCCTTTTTGCAGGTATGTCCTATTTGTGCGGCTAGCGTAGGAATTGACCTGATTGGACACTTGACAACACAACATGGAAGTTTCTTCAAGATATCATTTTTGTTCTCCTCTGATTATTTTTCTAGAAAGATGAGCTAATAAATTATATATGAATTGTGGAATTGTTGAAAGGCCCAGTATAATTTGAAATTACGATACGTGCATATACAATGCATACAGTTCTACTTACTGATTTGCTAGTATATGGGGTTAGTTTTTTTCCTCCATTTAATCTTTGCAATGGAAAAAAAAACATTATAGAGGGATCTATTAACTTTAATATTATGCATCTTGATGCTTTTTCGAATTAGTTTTGGTTACAGATGAAAATTTTGAATGTTTTGGGTTTCTTTGTCTAGTAGTGAAATGATATAATTGACGCCTTTTTTGCTTTTATGAATTCCTTAATTTGCTAGTACATGCAGCGTAGGAGAAGATACCGTAGAGGATCATCAGCTTCTCATACCATGCTTTCCCTATTACGAAAGGATCTCAGAGAAGGCAATTTACAAGATCTTCTAGGTGGATCCTCCTATATGGCTCCTCCAGCAGCAACACCTGATCCATTTATATCATCCCTCATGTACACCTTGCCTTTGGGTGAATCGTCGTTGCCGGTGAATGAATCACCAAAAGATGCACATGCAGACTCCTTTAATGAAGGGAGCCTTACCGACAATAATTCAGATGAAAAATTGGTTGAGAGGTATTTGTGTTTCTAATATTAAATTTCTGTTTCATGATATAGATGTGTGTGCAATTCGTGGAAAGCTATCAGCTATTTTTTGGTGGTTCTTGCTTGTATTGTCATCATTTTTTTTTCCCTTTTAGCCAGACCCTTAGAGATGGGAGACCGTCTGAAGTAAGATACTAGACCGTCTGAAGTAAGATACTTTGGTTATAAGTACATTCAAATTATGCCTAGTGTTAGGAATATTTTAACTTTGTAAGTTAACAATACATACATACAATGGGAATAATGGTGCCAAATTGTTCTTTCTTATTAATATTCAGAAGATATGATACAAACTATAACAATTGTATTGGTACAATAAAGTAGTTAACATGGAGAAGTTGTTTTAAATACTATATGATCCCGAAGTTATCATTTCTTATGTACTATAGTCAGTGAGGCCATCTATAGGTAGACGTTGTTGTGCCTTTTCGAAGCTAAAACTTAATTCGGGGGTTGATATTAATGAGTCAGCCATGTATAGTGAAATGCTGCCAATGAAATTAGGAAACGGAATTAAGTTGTGTTCTCTAAATGCTTTTATGTGTCTATTCTCTAAATGTTTTTTTTTGCTTGTTTGATGTGCTTCAAACCTCAGGGTTGAACCATCCCTAACCGACAAGGATCAGAAAGAGAGAGCTCGAAGGAGCAAATTTGTACAAGAGCTTGTTCTGTCTACTATATTCGATGACACATTGTGAGGCATAAATTTGATGGGTGGCAGTATTCAGAATGCTTGATGAAAACAGATAAGCATGTTACGAGACAGAAAATTCTTGTTATTCATGAGCATCATTCTATTCAGTATTTTAAAATAAAATCTATATATTTAAGCAGTCCTACTGGGGAGGGAGGAGAGAACAATGTGTACCGTGTGGTTTTTACTTAGTTCTTGATATCTTAAGAGACAGTATGGTAAGATTGAACATGAACAGCCACACAATAGGGGCTTATTTATAATGAAAGATGCTTTGAGCATTGATCTTGTTTAGGTGCACATTTTATTGCAGCAATGGTAATGATTTTTTTTCCTACAGAAAAGAATGCGTATTGGTTTTACCCCCTCTAAATATGGATGTATATTTTCTGTTGAATACTTTCATAAACATAGATAGAATTTGCTAATTCAATACCGATAGAGTTCAATGAAAGGAATGAGATTTACATAGTCGACAATAAAGTTTAGATCAATTTATTGATAATGTTTAATGATGAGCTATAGTTTGCTATGAATTTAAACAAATTGGATCTGGATCATTATTTTAGTTTTAATCATATTCCTATTGGATGTTAGACATTACTGTCTGTTTAAGTTTCATTGCTTTAATTCTTTTCATCGTTGATTAGCGTGGCCTAGAATGATTTATTTTAGCAGGTATGATGCTCTCTTCCTGCCGTCTCTATACTTCTGCAAAAAGGTAACTGTTCCGTATTATTGGGAGGAAATAAATTAGGAAATCAAAATTAATTATTACGGGAGGATAATTTCTTCATCCGCCTTAGGATTCGATTCTTGTTAAATTTTATAAATTTATTATGTGACCAGCTCAATTAGTTATATCTTTGACTATTCCTTCTTTATAGAATGGAGATGCATGTTATGGTTATATTGTAGAGAGAAGGTTTGATGAATATGATTGATCGAAAGGGTTTTAATTGTAGTCGAAGTATTTCTTTGTGCATCTTCTTGCTGATAAACCAAAAAAAAAAAAATGAACGCATTAAATACGAGGTATCAACATTCAATAGCAATGGTAATCATGATGTGACTGAATGAAGAAATCGACAAGCCGGATATGATTAAGACCCAACTAGGTTCGTACTATTTCCCTCGGATTCTCTTATTTCTGGTAATTCGGAAATAATTAGTGAGTTGGCCGCGTGGAGAATTATGATTGGCGAAGGAAGAAAGCTTGCTGGTTGCACGAAATCCAGAAACAAACAGGACTGAGGAAAAGTCATGGTGGGTCGCTATAAATTGGCTGAAATAGAAATGTCACGGTACGAGAACATGGCAGGCGGGACGGTGGACGAGTACGTTGTTCATCCAATGGGAGCCCCACCCACAGTGTCACGATGTCGATGACTAATCCGAGTAAATTTCATCGTAAAGGTCACTTACTTCTAAAAGAAGATTCGAAAAATTATAAATTATCTTTAAATTTCTAATTAAATCTTAAATTTTATTCTCAATCCCTATATCAGAAAAAATTTATTTTCATTCCCTGCATGTAACAGCTTCCTAAAACCAATGACTCCTTTTTTCTTGGACTCCTCTTCTTCTTGTCCTTGTATCGAATTTTCATGTAGAACTATCATCTTTTCAATAGCTCATATGCATTCTTGTATTCTCCTACGTTTGACACAATATATGGAGGTAATAAATTTAATACAATTCTAGTTATTTACTTATTCGTTTCCGCTTCCTCCGTTTGATCTTTGGTCCAATACCGAGGTCGAAGGCGTTTTCCCTTCTTGTCCGTTGGAGCTTCAAATGGAACCTTCAATGCGGTCCAATGGTCTCCATCCATTTGGAACCACGTCTCCAATCGCTTCCTCTAAAAATCGAAGTCATCTCGATCGTATGGAGGTGCGATCCGAATATCCCATCCAAGCGGACCTTCCGAATCCATCTTCCTCTAGCACCTTTGCTCTTTTGGCTGTTATTCCAACAAGAGCAAACCTCGCTCTGATACCACTTGTTGGGACCTTGACGTACGGCTAGAGGGGGTGAATAGTCGATCACCCACTTCGATTACAATTTTCCTCCTACACATTGTTAGTGCGCAAGCGGAATAACAAATAACAAACCTAACAACTAAGAAGACAAACCAATTTATGTGGTTCGGAGATAAGGCTCCTACTCCACGGCTGTCCGTAAGGTGGACGATCCCGATCCGTCGGTGGATGACTCCCCGGAACACCTCCGGCTAGCTCTTGTCGCTCCTTGTGGGTGGAGAAACCACGCCACAATCCCTTGACAACTTCTGAGCACTTGTAGGCTACTAACAGACTTTACCTAAGCTTGTTTCGCCAAGAAAACTCAGCCAAAAACGAGTCCCCTTAAATAGTGATCGATACTGTTCTGACCGATACCAGTCGATTGGTGCTAACACCAGTCGATTGGTGCTAACACCAGTCGACTGGTCCTTGCGAATTTGAATGTCACATCTTGACGATTCAAATTCTGGTCGACACCAGTCGACTGATGCAAAGATCAGTCGACTGATGCAAGGATCAGTCGACTGATCTTTCTGTGCTCTTCATCAGTCGACTGATCCAAGCATCAGTCGACTGCCACCCAAGGTTTCCCTTCCCGAGTACAATTCTCTCAGCACTCAAACCCTAGGATTTCCCTTCCTGAGTACAATTCTCTCAGCACTCGAATCCTCACGACTTAGCTGACTCTTCATCCAGCAGCCTTGACCTGTTACCTTCAAGCCTTCTTGGACTTTAGCTCTCGTCCCTCAGATGCATGCAAGCTTACGACTCGTCTCCCCATGTCATCCTTCGCGCATGCCTCGAAGTGCGCTTCTCTCGGCTCATCGTTCCTGCTTCCAACAGCCTCGACCTGTTACCTTCAAGCCTTCTTCGACTTTGGCTCTCGCCCTCGGATGCATGCAAGCCCATGGCTCGTCTCCCCATGTCATCCTTCGCGTATGCCTCGAAGTTCGCTTCCCTCGGCTCATCGTTCCTGCTTTGTCCATGGTCCCTCGGATGCATGCAAGCACACGGCTCGTCTCCCCATGCTATCCTTCACCGAACCCGAAGACGTCCAACTAAGTCCATGTGTATCATGCAAACCAAAACACTTAAATACACATATCAAACACAAGGGTGAACCTAACTTAAACCCTTTGCCCAAACACCAAAACACATGGTCACTCCGGACCATAGATTGCCCCAACATATCTGCGGGGTGCAGGTCCCCGACTCCTTCCTCGCGATTGTGACCGAGACCGATGTCGGGTTTCGTTTTCGCCGGCCTGCTGCTGCCGAGGAGAAAGGCTTCGCCGTGGAGATCTTCGGTGATACCCCGCTTTATTCCACTTTTTCCAAGGTTTGGTATCTGCCTCCTCACTCAGTTTCTTCTTCAAGGCATGACACTCCTCGGTGGAGTGTGTTGTACTGCCATGAAAACCGCAGTACTTCGTCAATGGCTACGGCTGCTCGGTATCCACCGTCTCGACCAGCCTTCGCCTGCCAGCTCACTGGTCCTTCCCGAAGTGAAGGTCTTTTCCTCGAGTTAGAGCTAGGGGTTCTCTCCTTTCGGACCGGGGGACAGCTTGAGAGAGGACTCCGGCTGGTTCCTTGCAATGGGTGTATTGCACCGCCTCCATGTTGACGTGCTTGACAGAATGCCCCAGCAGATCATCGAAGCTAATGGGCGGCTTCTTCACCAGGGATCGGAAAAAATCCCCTTTCGTGAGCCCTTGGGTGCAGGCACTGACAAGGATTTCAAATGTTGCATTGGGCACGTCTTGTGCCACCCTGTTGAACCGCTGAATGTACTTCTTGAGCGACTCTTTCGGCTTCTGCTTGAGGGTGAACAGATTAAGTGTCGTCTTCTGATAGCGATGGCTACTGGCGAAGTGGTGGAGGAAGGCAGTTCTAAACTCCGCGAAGGAGTTGATAGAACCTGGTGGCAGCCTTTGGAACCATCGTTGGGCTGCTCCAGACAGGGTGTTCAGGAACACTCGGCACTTTACACCATTAGTATACTGATGCAGGAGTGTCGCGTTTTCAAACTTGCAAACATGATTCTCCGGATTTGTCTTCCCGTCATAATCAGCGATCCCAGACCCGCGAAACTGCTTCGGCATGGGGTCTTCCACAATCTCAGATGAGAAGGGAGTAAAGGGAGCCTTATGGGAGGCTTTAGGTTCCTCCCTTTTCCCTTGTCCCTCTTCGTGCCTCTGCGCGCTAGAGGTTACCGAGTTAGCCTTCTCGATATCTCCGGGAGAGTCTCTCCAGGGGCCTGGGGCTACTCCGCCCCGTCGCCCCAATGGTGTGATGGATCTTCGCGAGTGCGAGATGGTGACTCTAGAAATCTCCTCCCGTGCAGGAGTCCCTCGCTGCGAGGCAGCTTGCTCGACTTGGTGTTGCTCAAGCGCTTCTTTGATGGCGTTGGCCACCAATCGATCCGGTTCCTCGCTCGTCAGGACAATGGATTGTCCCTCTGGCCTTGTCGTCGGTGCTCCTTCTGGTGCTTTACTTGATTCCCACAGATAGTGTCAAACTTATTCTGGAAGGAATCGACGTCGACGACCAGTCACCATGGTTCAGCCCACGCGGATGTTGACGTTAGGGGAGGAACTCCGCACCCTGCGAGAATAACACGAGTGTTAGGGGAACATGCCGGAGGTTGTCCGACGGAGCCCACTCCGACGCTCAAGTCAATGCCTTGATGGAGAAGATGGAGAGAAGGCAAGACAGTATGTGTATAATAAAGAGTGTGTAACCCTTTACCGGAGAGGTTGGAATACCTTTTATACCTGTGGCGGCTGTCTTGGTGCGTCCCCATGATCTATGTCACGTCCCCCCTTCGTCGGTTACAGGATAGTCTTTGAAACGGTCCACGCCGTCATTATGTGTGACCTGTTGCGACATTTAAGGGTCATGATAACTTCGCGATAGGGGGATGCTTATCCATTGATCCTAAAAAAAAGGGGGGGACTTGTTGGGTTCTCCCGGCACAAAACAATAAAAACGCAGCGGAAACAAGAACCCACGAGCGATCCATGCGAAAGAAAACTCGTACAAAGCTATCTATCTAATAGATCTATCTACTGTGTATACCTTTGGAGCGTGCCCTTTGCATATCCCGCTCGTCCAAGAAGTGCCGGATCTCTTGCACGTTCAAATGTCCGTGCCTCTATTCGTATCCACACGGACACAATCTCACAACTTCGGGAGAACTACCTTAGTTGTGCTAGCAACTTGAGGTAGCTCGAAAACACCAAGAACTCTACAGTAGAATTTCGGCCAAGAGTGGAGGAGAGGAAGAAGAGAGGAAGGGAAGAAGAAAGCACACTTAGTTAATTTCGAAAATGACTTGACCCCTTTTATATTCATCCCATGAATACCAAGAGTCATTTGTCTCTTTGCCTTCCCTTCATTAAAGCCAATAAAGAGCACATCTTTCTATGTGAATCTTTACCTTCTCTTCAACCAATGAAGAGAGACCTTTCTCTTTCCTGCATGCAAATCCGACCAGGCCTTTCGGGCTTCCGACTCGGTCTCCCGACCAAGTCTCCCGAGTGGCGAGCTCCCGACCCAGTCTGGCGAGCTATGACCCAGTCTGCCGAGTGCCGTCCTGATCCGCCGAGTTCCGACTCGGTCCGCCGAGATCCGACTCGGTCCGCCGAGCTCCGACTCGGCCTCTCGAGTTCCCAACTCGAGCCCCCCCCCCCCCGAACTGACCTCCCGAGTTCCCAACTCGGGCTCAGATCTCCCGAGTCCCCGACTCGGGCTCAGGCCTCCCGAGTTCCCAACTCGGGCTCGGATCCCCGAGTTCCCAACTCGGGCTCTGATCCCCGAGTTCCCAACTCGGGCTCGGACTCCCGAGTTCCCAACTCGGGCTCGGACTCCCAAGTTTCCAACTCGGGCTCCTAACAGCCGAACAGAATTCCTGAAGTATTGTGTCCTTTGTGTGTGACCCAATAGGTTCTCGTGATGTTGGCAATGCGCCTAACACCTTAGACGCATAAGCAATGAGCGGCATCTAGCAATGCATCACTGCTACCCAAGTAATAAGAAAAGTCGAGATCCGACTAAACCTCCATGACTATGATAGTGTATGACCTTGTCCTTCTATCCTTGATATCTAGATTGACCAATGAGGCATAGACTGTTGAAGATCGGTAGAGCTAGAGGGGGGGTGAATAGCTCGCTTTAATTGATTCTTCTTCTTCCAAGCAGAAATCAAAGTCTACCCACCACCAAATCCAATGCTAACACTTGTATTTACTTGGTCTCCACCTCCTTGAGGTGACTAATCCAAGGGTCCACACCAGCGATCGCAGATTTCACTATCAAACCTCCTCCTCGAAACAACCCCGAGGGTGGAGAAACCCTTTTACAACACCCTTGAAAACTTTCACAAAGAACAACACAAGGAAGAAGAAAAAGAGAGAAGTATTACACAATAGGCTTGCTTCTCCTTCCTTTGATTGCTTGATGAAGGTGTTGGAAACTTGAGCTTGAACACACAGCTTGAAGCACCAAAACCCTAGCTCAAATCGCAATGGAACAGTATTACCGTTTGAGCTCGATTTTCCGCTTATAACGGTCTTCTTTTGCTTCCTGAATCGATTGGTGAGAAGCCCCAATCGATTACCAAGTAACCGTTGAGCAGTACGAACGTTGGATGAACGGTTGGGATTACGCCATTTGAACTTGAATCGATTGGCTGATCGATTAGAATCCTGAATCGATTAACCGATCGATTACCGAGCGTTCTGTCGTGCACAGAACAGCTTGTAATCGATTCACCAATCGATTACAGACTTCCTGAATCGATTGAGTGATCGATTACCGAGAGTTCTGTCTGCGGACAGAACAGCTTGTAATCGATTCAGCAATCGATTACAGAACCTCCTGTTTCCACACAGAGTCAGTCTGAATCGATTCACCAATCAATTACTCATCTTCCAATCGATTGGTGAATCGATTGATACTCCTGACTCTGGACTTCAAGCCTGCAATTCACAGCTGGGTTGATTGAATCCCTTCCAATGGATTCAATTACCTTGTGCCAGCAAAACCTCTCGTTTCCTGGACTTCACGCCTGGAGCCTCCCAGCTCCGGGTCTTCATGCCAAGAGTTCCGTCCCCGACCATCCCTTGGACTTCCTGCCTGGAGCTTCCTCAACTCCGGGTCTTCATGCCAAGAACTCGGTCCCCGACCATTCCTTGGACTTCTTGCATTACTGCACACTAAATCTCAATGTTAGATCCAATGTATTAGCTTAAACTTAAATAACCGTCAATCATCGAAACCTCTAATTTAGGGCATGATTGCATCTACAATCTCCCCCTTTTCGATGTTTGACAATCTATTTAAGTTTAAGCTAACTTTCAACATAATATCAGCGATATCAATCCAATAAGCATGTAGTAAAGTTATTTAGAGCATAATTATGATCATAAACTTTAAATATCTGCAAGTCTCCCCCTTTGCCAAATATCAAAAATGACACATAAACATAAAAAAAAACAAAACTCCCCCTCAATGGAAGCACCATACAAGATCGAAAATCACAACTCGCAACATGCAAACAAACCAGTAGCATATAAGGCAGAAAATGTGAACATAGCATACAAGCATCAAGAGTCAACAATATCCATAGACAGAGTACAGAATACCACCAACAAAAACAACCACCGAAACAGGACTACATAAATCAAGGCTCAAAGAAGAACTCCTCGAGTGCAGCAGCAGGATCAGCGGCCGGAGTCGCCGCAACATCGGGAAGGCCAGAACCTCCCGAAGTGGCGCCAACCTCCGATGATGGAGCATCAGTAGACGGTGGAGGAAGAGGAGGCTGGCCGATCATCCGGGAGCGACACATATCGCGCACCTCCAGCAGGGTGCGCTCAATGGCTGTGAGGAGTGACTGCGTCTCGAAGTGACGCAAGTCATTCTCCAACCGCATCTCCTCAAAGCGAGTGTCGACGGTCTCCTCAAACGCACGGACCCTATCCAGAATATCCTCCTCCTCGGCATCATCCGGAGCAGCCGCAGCAGCGGGTCCATGTCCAGGGCGTGCTCGCGGGCCCTCCCCAACCTGCCGACCATCAGTCCAACGAATGTCGCCAAACTCGCCTGTCATCCCGGATTTGGAGAAAGAACGTGCTGAAATCCGGGAGTATTTGACGGTCATGGGCTCCACTTTCCCTCGAGAGACGTCAATCCCCATAGTAGCAAGCCAGTCTGTAATAATATGCCCAAAAGGCATATGAACGGTACCGTGCACAGGCTGGGTGAAATGGATAATGGAATGAAATATGTTTAGAGGGATGTTGACATCAAAACCCCGGTGAAGAGCATAGGTCAGGAAAAGCTGAGAGGGTCGGACGGTCGCTAAAGCGCGAGACACAATAGGCAAAAGACAGTTGATTACGACCTTATAAAGGGCATAATCAATAGCGGAGAGCTCAAGAGCAGGAAACGTGGTCAGATTGGCATAAGGGCCATCTGGACGCGGACGCCGAAAGAAATGTTGATACATCGAGTTAATGGAGATATCCCCAAATGGCGGAGGTAGAAGCTCAGGAAGTGTAGGCAAGAAAACAAAGCTATTTGTAGAGGGACGACACTGGAGGAAAGCCGAAAGAGTCGTATAGCTAAAATCCAAACTTTGTTTGGCTACCCGAGTTTTATAATTTACACCATCCAAGGTGTGTAGGTTGTTGTAGAACTCGGAAACCAACCCTATGTTGACCCCTCGCTCACAATAGATAATAGACTCGAGTTTATAAGTTTCAAGGATTTGAAACACGGAGAAACAATGATCATGAAAATATTGGCGGTCTAGTGATCTAGGGGCAATCAATTTAAATACATGTTGACCAAATGTCTTTTGAAGGGCGGCATTCGAAAAACGGGCATCCGTAGGGGGTTTAGGACGAGAAGACCCGGCACCCGTCTCATCCGCCCTTTGTTTCTTCCTATGATCATCAACCAAAGATAACCAATAGATGAAGGCAATGGTAAAAGATATCGACAAGTTGGGAGTGTAAGGTAAATTTCGTGAGGTTATGGGTAGAGAAAGTGTCGTGAGTGTAGGGTTAGGGTAAGTGTTGCACAAGGTGCAGTGAAGGTCATGAATTTAGGGATAGAGCAAGGGATACACAAGTCGCAGTGAATGGAAGACAGGGCAACCAAAAGAACAAAAAACTTGATTAGCTAAGATCAAACAAACAACCAAACACACAACGAAAAGAAGAAAAAAATGAATGTAGGGTTTACTTTGGCGCCATTTATGAAGAAAAACTTGAACGCGATGAAGAGGTGGCGCTCAAAAGCTCCCAGGAGCTGCGTGTCGCGTGGAGGAGTAGAATGGAGCGCCTGTGAGTTGAGAGAGGCGCCGAGCGAGCGTCGAGCGAAGAAATGGGCAGCGAAGGAGGAAGGACAAGAACCCTAGGGTTTGAGATTCGGAAGCACGCAGGAGAGGTCTGCGGGAAAGTTCGGGTCGGCTGAGGGTTTTAGGTCAAAAAGGCGAGTGACACGATAGGTTAGTTGGAGCGCGGTAATGGCCGGAATCGATTAAGTAATCGATTAGGAGAATTCGTAATCGATTAGCCGATCGAATCGACCTGGGTTAATCGATCAGCGCACGTAATCGATCAACCGATCGATTCAATATGTATTAATCGATCCAATGATCGATTAGGAATCATTCTGTGCCCGAAATAACAACTCGAATCGATTAGGCAATCGATTCAGAGAGTTTGTGCCTAAAGGTGCAGACTCACCAATCGATTGATAACTGAAATCAATCGATTGGCAACCGGGATGACTGAAACATGGCTAAAACATACGCAATATGTGGCATTTTCGAGTTCCAAAGGGGTCAAGCACGATCATATAATCTCCAAGGACGTGGATATTGGGTGAGATCATTAACATATCCAATCACGATCTTCGGACTAAGTACACATTAATGGCGTACTAGTCTTCCCCATGATTGGTCAAGTGAATGATTTATGATAAATCTTCAACTTCTTGCTCAAAGTAATACATCATAATAAGCATTATGAACAAGAAGATGAACCCTAGCATCTCACTCCCATCTACAAAGGCACAAGCAAGGGAAGTTCTAGGTTCTTGTGAGATGCATATTAAGGCAAGTCAGTTGAATATCTTGAAATGATCATGGAGGATTAATCAATATGGCACATTCCTAATTCTCTTCGCAAATAGCTAAATTCAGATTCCGGAAGAGGTTTGGTGAAAAGATCCGCAAGATTTGATTTTGACTCAACATATTTAAGAACAATATCCCCATTAGCTACATGATCTCGAATAAAATGATGTTTAACCTCAATGTGCTTAGTTCGTGAATGATGAACCGGATTTTTTGTTAAGTTTATGGTACTCACATTGTCACAAAGAACTTGCACATTTTTGTAGATGAGTTTATAATCTTCCAAGGTATGAGTCATCCATAATAATTGTGACACACATTCACCCATAGCTATATATTCGGCTTCGGTTGTGGAGAGTGCTACACAATGTTGTTTTCTACTTGACCAACTCACCAAGGAAGATCCCAAAAATTGGCATCCACCACTAGTACTTTTCCGATCCAATTTACATCCGGCATAATCCGAATCGGTATATCCTACAAGATCAAACGTTTCGGTTCTAGGGTACCACAAACCCACCCGTTGAGTCCCTTTAAGGTAGCGAAGGATTCTTTTGATTGCACATAGATGTGACTCCTTGGCACAAGCTTGATACCTTGCACACATACCCACGTCAAACAATATGTCGGGTCTACTAGCCGTGAGATAAAGGAGACTACCTATGGCACTACGATACAATTTGGAGTCAACTTCTTTACCTTCAATATCATTGTCTAACTTGGTGTTAGTTGCCATAGGGGTAGATATTTCTTTGGCACTCTCCATTCCAAATTTCTTAATGATTTCTCCTACATATTTGGATTGATGAATATATATGCCATCTTTTGTTTGTTTAATTTGTAAACCCAAGAAAAATGTTAATTCACCAACCAAACTCATTTCAAATTCACTTTCCATGTGATTTATGAATTCATTTAGATAGTCTTTGTTTGTGGATCCACAAATTATGTCATCTACATAGACTTGGGCCACAAAGATATCTTCCCCACTAGTCTTTAAAAATAATGTAGGATCAATTGTTCCTCTATGAAAACCCTTTGACACTAAGAATGTAGACAATCTTTCATACCAAGCACGAGGTGCTTGTTTTAGTCCATACAATGCTTTCTTAAGCTTGTATACATGGTTTGGAAATTGTAAATCTTCAAAACTCGGAGGTTGCTCAATATATACTTCTTCTTTGATAAAACCATTTAAAAATGCCGATTTTACATCCATTTGATACAACTTAAATCCTTTGTGAGCGGCAAATGCCAACATCATCCTAATAGACTCTAACCGAGCTACCGGTGCATAAGTTTCATCATAGTCCAACCCTTCAACTTGATTAAAACCTCTAGTAACCAATCTAGCTTTATTTCTCACAACCATTCCTTTATCATCAAGTTTGTTCCTAAAAACTCATTTTGTATCAATGATTGATTTCCCTTTGGCTCTAGGAACTAATTCCCAAACTTGACTTCTCTCAAATTGAGACAACTCATCTTGCATTGCCAAAATCCAATCGGGATCAAGCAACGCATCACTTACGGCTTTTGGCTCAATTTGGGAAATTAGAGCCACTTGACTCCCTTCATTCCGAAAATAAGATCGAGTTCGTACCCCATGGGTAATGTCACCCACTACTTGCTCCAAGGGATGGTTTGTACTTGTTCTTGTGTGTCTTGGTTCTTGAGTTGTAGTGATTTCATTCTCAAGTGGTAACTCAATCACACCTTCCGTTTTACTCTCTTCTTTCTCAAGATTATTTTCCTCCTCTAATGTCAACTTCTCTAATTCAAATTGTACTTCCTCCTCTATTGCTTTATTTGAACTCGAGCTTGGATTTTCTTCAAAAACCACATTTAGAGATTCTTCAACTATTTTGGATCTCTTATTATAAACTCTATAGGCTTTGCTATGAGCGGAATACCCTACAAGAACATCTTCATCCGCCTTGGCGGAAAATTTTCCCAAGTGATCTTTGGTGTTTAAAATATATACTTTACATCCAAACACCCTAAGATGTTTTATTGTAGGAGGTTTACCAAACCACAATTCATGAGGTGTTTTGTTCAAAAACCTATGTATTAAAGTCCTATTTTGCACATAACATGCCGTATTAATTGCTTCGGCCCATAGATAACTATGAAGTGAGTATTCATTTAACATACTCCTAGCGGCCTCTTGTAAAACTCTATTCTTTCTCTCAACCACCCCATTTTGTTGTGGTGTCCTAGGGGTAGAGAATTCATGCTTATATCCATTTTGTGAGCAAAAATTTTCAAATCTCTCATTTTCAAACTCACCTCCATGATCACTTCGTAATCTATTGATTTTCAAATTTTTCTCATTTTCTACTCTTTTACAAAAAGCAATCAAAGTTTCTAAGGTATGATCCTTATGCTTTAAGAAAAACACCCAAGTGTATCTAGTGAAGTCATCTATCACAACTAAACAATATCTACTATCGTTCAAGGAAACATGCTTGCTACTATCAAACAAATCCATATGCAATAATTCCAAAGCGGTAGACGTACTTAAGTGCGTTTTACCTTTGTGGGTAGCCTTGGTTTGCTTACCCATTTGACATGCATCACATAGTTTGTCCTTTTGAAACTTCAATTTTGGCAATCCTTGCACCAACTCATTCCTTGATAGTCTCTTGATGTGTCTCATGTTGGTGTGAGCAAGTCTCCGATGCCAAAGCCAAGTCTCCTCCTCTTTAGACATGAAACACTTAGCAAATACATTAGTAGTACCAAATAGTTCAACTTGATAAATGTTTTCCTTTCTATGGCCAATAAGCATGGTAGTGTTTAGTTCACTATGTTTAATTAGACATTGAGATGAGTCAAACTCAACTCTATATCCCGAGTCACATAGTTGACTAACACTTAACAAATTGAAAATCATACCTTTCACTAATAAAGCATTCCTAATTATAAATTGTTCAGAAATTTTAATATCTCCTATTCCAATAACTTTCAATTCACCACTATTACCAAAGGAAACGGTACCTTTATTTTTGTTTTTGAGTGATGAAAATTTTGATGAGTCTCTCGTCATGTGCCTAGAGCATCCACTATCAATGAACCATGTTGTTGGATGCTCCCCCTCGACGCATGCCTGTTCAAATGCGATGAACTAAATGTTTTAGTACCCAAATGTTGGGTCCAATAGCATCTACAACAAATTGCTTGGGTACCCAAGCTTGAACAATTTTCACCTTTGAAACATGATTTCTACTAACAAGAGACATGAAGTTAACTTCCTTATCCATTGGTTTATATCCTAATCTGGCCTTGTTATACACTGCCCGTTGACTTCCTAAGATCATGTCCAAATATTTTGAGCTAGAAGTAAATTTTTCGAAAGCATTTCTAAGACCCTCTACTTGCAATTTCAATGATGTATTTTCCTTTTTAAGATCATCACCTCTAGAATTTGCAACTTCATGATGTGTACATACTTCACATGGCATAGTATCATTTTCAAGTAATTTCATCTTAGTTTGTAGCTCTTTAACTTTGACTTTTGATTTAGATAAAGCATTTGTCAAACATGCAATAGTAGCATAGAGTTTATCTAATTTAGGAGAAGTTACCTCATCCTCACTAGATGATGACTCGCTTGAAGACTCAACTTCATCTTCATGATTTTCTTCATCTTCACTACTTTCAACATCATTCAAGGCCATGAGAGCCACATGTCTAGAGGTCTTTCTCCCAATTTCTTCATCTGATGAACTAGAAGAAGTATCATCCCATGTAGCTTTCAAAGCCTTCTTTTTCTTTGTCTTGTCATCCTTCCTTTTTAGCTCAGGACAATCGGCTTTGATATGACCCTTTTACTACACTCAAAACAAACTGTATCAGTCTTTGCTTTAGATTTAGCTTGAGACTTACCCTTTTTCTTGTCATCAAGGAACATCTTTTTGACATCCTTCTTGTTGAACTTTCTAGATCGCCTCATCATCTTCCGAACAAAATTCGCCATTTCACTTGATGATAGCTCCTCATCGCTATCACTATCACTATCTTGATCGGACTCGGATGAGGAGGATTCTTCCTTCTTCTCCTTCTTCTTCTCTTTACTCTTCTTCTTGCTTCTTTCACCTGCAACCAAAGCTATACCTTTCTCCTTATGACTTATATTAGCTTGTTCATGCAATTCTAGTTCACAAAATAGTTCATCTAGCTTGACAATTGATAAATCCCTTGAAACCTTATAAGCATCAACCATTGATGACCATAAGGAGTTTCTTGGGAAGGATTTTAGTGCATACCTTATGAGATCCTGGTTCTCCACACTTTCTCCAACCGAGTGAAGGCCATTGAGAAGCTCCTTAAACCTTCCATGCAACTGACTTACGGTTTCTCCTTCCTTCATCACAAAATTTTGCAATTGATTTATAAGAAGGTCCCTTTTGGCAATTCTTGAATCTTTTGTGCCTTCATTTAGCTCAATTAGCTTATCCCACAACTCTTTGGCACTCTTAAATGGACCGACTTTGTTTAGTTGTTCAGAGCTCAATCCACATTGAAGAGTTACCGTGGCTTTAGCATTTGCTTGCGCTTTCATCTTTTGCTCAGTTGTCCACTTGGATGATTCCAGAATTTTTCCATCTTGTGTTGGCGCAACAAAACCTTCCGTAACAGAGAACCAATTGTCGATTTCCGTCATGAGATAATTTTCTATGCGACTCTTCCAATATGCGAAGTTGTTCCCTTCATAGTAGGGTGGTCGTGTAGTGCTATGGCCCTCGTTCAAAGACATCCTTACAGCTCAAACACTTGCTTCTTTGGGTGTGAGTCCTCCGAAGCGACCTCGCTCTGATACCACTTGTTGAGGATCGGTAGAGCTAGAGGGGGGGTGAATAGCTCGCTTTAATTGATTCTTCTTCTTCCAAGCAGAAATCAAAGTCTACCCACCACCAAATCCAATGCTAACACTTGTATTTACTTGGTCTCCACCTCCTTGAGGTGACTAATCCAAGGGTCCACACCAGCGATCGCAGATTTCACTATCAAACCTCCTTCTCGGAACAACCCCGAGGGTGGAGAAACCCTTTTACAACACCCTTGAAAACTTTCACAAAGAACAACACAAGGAAGAAGAAAAAGAGAGAAGTATTACACAATAGGCTTGCTTCTCCTTCCTTTGATTGCTTGATGAAGGTGTTGGAAACTTGAGCTTGAACACACAGCTTGAAGCACCAAAACCCTAGCTCAAATCGCAATGGAACAGTATTACCGTTTGAGCTCGATTTTCCGCTTATAACGGTCTTCTTTTGCTTCCTGAATCGATTGGTGAGAAGCCCCAATCGATTACCAAGTAACCGTTGAGCAGTACGAACGTTGGATGAACGGCTGGGATTACGCCATTTGAACTTGAATCGATTGGCTGATCGATTAGAATCCTGAATCGATTAACCGATCGATTACCGAGCGTTCTGTCGTGCACAGAACAGCTTGTAATCGATTCACCAATCGATTACAGACTTCCTGAATCGATTGAGTGATCGATTACCGAGAGTTCTGTCTGTGGACAGAACAGCTTGTAATCGATTCAGCAATCGATTACAGAACCTCCTGTTTCCACACAGAGTCAGTCTGAATCGATTCACCAATCGATTAGTCATCTTCCAATCGATTGGTGAATCGATTGATACTCCTGACTCTGGACTTCAAGCCTGCAATTCACAGCTGGGTTGATTGAATCCCTTCCAATGGATTCAATTACCTTGTGCCAGCAAAACCTCTCGTTTCCTGGACTTCACGCCTGGAGCCTCCCAGCTCCGGGTCTTCATGCCAAGAGTTCCGTCCCCGACCATCCCTTGGACTTCCTGCCTGGAGCTTCCTCAACTCCGGGTCTTCATGCCAAGAACTCGGTCCCCGACCATTCCTTGGACTTCTTGCATTACTGCACACTAAATCTAAATGTTAGATCCAATGTATTAGCTTAAACTTAAATAACCGTCAATC
This sequence comes from Boesenbergia rotunda, assembly GCA_024364735.1. Lineage (NCBI taxonomy): Eukaryota > Viridiplantae > Streptophyta > Magnoliopsida > Zingiberales > Zingiberaceae > Boesenbergia > Boesenbergia rotunda. The sequence goes on along the minus strand of JAGFNQ010002068.1, from coordinate 1,125,442 downwards.
ATCGAAACCTCTAATTTAGGGCATGATTGCATCTACATAGACCGTGTCATCCTCAATCAATCTTGTGTTTCTTGATCCCCGAGTAGACTCACTCAAACAAATGAGCTCAATATCTCATATTGACTCATTTGAGCATGGTCATGCGTTTCAGTAGTCCTACTCAATCAAGGGGCCCACAGATATCACTCTCGTCATATGGGAGGGATAGATCCCATCTACATCACTCACATCCCTCCGCATAATTCATTACATACCCAGTGATCGCCTTTATAGTCCACCCTGTTACGGGTGACGTTTGACGATACCAAAGTACATAACTCCTTATGTAGGGAACCATAGTGACTTCAGGTCTAAGGACTATTCATACCAATAGTCACATGAGAAAGTTTATGACACTCATATGACAATCTATGAAACTTTCTCATCATTCAGTACACATTCTTCAATGTATACACATGTGTCAACTTGATATCACATATCCAATACTTATGAGCTCAAGTCATCAGTTGACCTACATGCTAGTCTACATGCATCAATATTGTCCCTGAATAATTGATGTTTGACTAGGAATAATTTAGTGTAGTGTTCTCTACATTATCTCACTATCGATTCAACCAATCGATATAATGTAGATATGAACCTACTACACAAGGACATTATTATACTTAGTTATTCGGTACAGAATACAAAGTAAGTATAATAACCAAACATGCTTTTATTAATAATAGAATATGATACAAAAATGTCTCTAGTCAATCATCACATGATTGGCTCTAGGGCTCCTTACTAATAGGACTGTTACTTGAGGTCAAATGCTGCTTGGGCTCCTCTTCCTCGAGGTGATCTCAGGGTCTTCTGGCCCGGAAGGTCGCAGGCGCTCCGCTTCCCCGAGGTGGTCTCAGGACCTGACTTCCCGGGATGATCCCGGTAGGGGTTTTCTAATCTGATCTCCAGGGCGTGCTTACCATGGGAGGGCCCCGCAGAATCCCCTTCCCGAGAATGTCCCGGGAGCTCTGAGAGCGGAGTCGCTCAAACTCGCCACATCTTGCCACCCACCTTCTTCAGCCCACGTGTCCTGCAAGGGCTATTCAACCCCATCACACATGTTTTGTTTTACTTTTAGGACACATACTTAAGTTTAAAATATTCATGTATATTTGTTTAAAATATTCATGTATATTTTACTTGACAATCTGAAATAAAATTATCATAATTTACTAATATTGCCCATCATATAATGCTTGTAAATATGCTATAGATTTCTTTTGGAATCGTAAAGTTTAGATTACAATTTACTACTACAATTTACTATGAAGTGTTTGTAAATATGATTAGGACCCTTTAGGTCATTAATTGGACCAATTAAAATTAATATGTATAAATCACATTGCATGTAATTTCTATAGTAACATTGGTATTGTGATTACTTAGGCCTTGTTACAGACTTTTTTAGTTCTATACTAATAGAGTTAACGACTAGATTATTTTATGGGATTTTCTATGCCCATAAAGTTTAACATTGTTATTGAGGTCAACTAAAGTTTACTTGTGTGTTATATACAAATAACATATAACTCAAATGGAAGATTATTAAATTTAATCTCTATTTAATGGACTTATACATTATTTGTAAGCATATGAATTTATATCATTAAGAAAATCAAACCCATTAAGTGTTTTAACTAATATAAAAAGTTTAAACAATTAGATATGGAGTTTTATGTGTAGAACTATTAATTATTAATAGGTTGATGGTCATATATATATAGGCCATGATCCCCATTGAATTAGGTATTTTGATAAATCTCTTGGCTCCCTATCGGTGAATAGATTTCGACGTCGTCAACCTAATTCTTTCGAAAGATCAATCCCTTGTTACTCCCTCTTCTTTCACAAGATTCTCATCAGATTCATGGACAACATAAAAAAGTGATAACTTTCATGGTTGCTTTGTTTTCCTATATTAGAGATTTTTTTTCTTTATTAATTCAGATGTCCAGACCCAATTGGTGTGTCTTAAATTGGATATCCAAACTGAGGATTGATCTATCTTGTTTTCTAAATACACTGACATCTTACCACCCCACCATGCTTGTGGGGACCTCAACCGTTCAAGAACTAAAATGATTAGAGCAATTAACAAGTAACATCGTTAATGTTATATAAAGAAAAATAGGAATCAAAGGCCGTCTCAATCGGACAATCTTTATATTTATATATAAAAAATGGGTCAAATCGCCATCTCATTCTAGTATTAATGACTTGTTTAGAGAATTGAAAAGGATTAATTATAGGGAGGTTAAAATTTTTCATTCCTCTTTATTAAAAAAAAATATTTAGGGTGTGTTTGATTTTGGATAATAGGGAATAAAGAATGAGAATCGATAGTAATCATTCCATTGACATTGTTTGATATGTGTCAGGAATAAAAATAAAGGAATCGTGTCCTCATTTTCATTCGCTCCTCCCCTCATTAATCAAACTCTCAATTCATTCCTTCAAATTTCATATATATCAAAACACTTCTTTTTTTTATTTTATATTTTTCATTTTAATATCTTCTTTTATATTTTCTCATTTTATTTTCTCTCTATATATCTTTTATTATATTCTCTCTCTACATTTTAAAATTTCTCGCTTATATATTTGTTCTTCTCCCTCCTCTCTTATTATATTTTTTCTCTTACATATTTTATATCATTTTCTATCTCTACTTATTTATTTCATTTCTCTCTTATATTTTCTATATTACTTATCTCTATCTCTCTTATTAAAATTTATCTATCTTTATTTGTTTCACTTTCTCTCTATATTTTTAATATCACTTTCTCTCCTTATCTCTCTTATCATAATTTATCTGTTTTATGTTTTCACTTTCTCTTTATATTTTCTATATCATTTTCTCTCTCTACCTTTCTTATCATAATTTATCTATCTTTATTTTTTCACTTATCTCTATATTTTCTATATCACTTTCACTTTCTATATTTTCTATATCACTTTCTCTTCTATCTCTCTCATCTCATTTTCTCTCTCTATATTTTCAATATCACTTTCTTTCTCTGTCTCTTTTATCATAATTTATCTATCTTTATTTTTTATTTTCTCTCTATATTTTCTATATCACGTTCTCTCTACTTTTCTCGATCTCATTTTTCTCTATATTTTTTTTTAATGATTCCTCTTTTTTTTATCACATCTTTTTTCTCTAGCTATCTTATCTTACTTTCTTTCTCTACTTTTAATTTTGATTTTCTCTATTATCCTATTTTCTCTTTTTTTTCTTCTAATTTCTTTTTCTACCTCTCGTCTTGTAATTTCTCTTTCTATATTTTTCTACTTTATCTCTCAACCTATTTTATTTTACTTTCTCTATTTTATAATAATTCTATTATTTTATATAACTTTGAAATATTTATGGATCCCATTATTAAAGTTGAACTAAACAAATATCATCAATAATAATAATTTTCATTCAAAATTTAAATCAAATATTACCAATGTAATTATGATTTTCATTATTATTGACCTTTCAATGAATTTATTTACCATTGCGATTGATAAATTCGAATCAAATAGCCCTTACAAGGGTAATGGTCCAAAGACGTACAAAGTTGCAAAATTCTGACACGATGTGCTTAATTTTTACAAATTTTCAAATGATGCGCATGTTTTCTATTTTATCCTTTCGCCATCACTATTATAATATATTCAAACAAAATCATAATTGTGACTGTGCGGAATTTTAAAGAAAAACAAGACTATAGTTACAGTATGTTTTTTAACCTAGTTGAGATCACTGATTCGATCATGGAAAAAAATTTATTTTACAGAGATTTTTATCCATAGTAGATGAGATTTGAATTTTAAATCTTTGATTATTCATTGGTAGGCTTAACTATTATATTATACTTGCATATTAAATTTCTAAGAACAATCATATTATATATTAAAAAATTAATATTATCATTATGATATAGATTTTTAAAATATCATATCACATTGATATTTATTTTAAATTTTATTTTATTTATTTATTTAAGGACGGATTTAATTGGCAAGTATATGAAATAGTTAGTGTAATGATCCTAAGATCATTCGATAAGAGATTTTTATGAATCTCTATCTACGTACTTGCTACATGGAATACTATTAATTTGGGTTCATATTGAATTGAATTCTGAATTTTCTTATGACGGTGAATGGATAGTTATATTCATATTTTTTGGGAAATTCTTAAACTCCCAATCCAAAATTTCTTTCATGCATCCTTATTGAAAATTTCTTGCATGCAGTTCCTGATGGATGACAAGAATTTTGAGTATATTTAAAAATTGAGTATAAAGTTAAAATTTAAATATAATATTACATTACCGAATCAAAATGTGTACTTAATTTTTACTTATATAAATTTCATTTATACTCAATTCACTGATTATTCACTTTACTTTTTATATCATAGGAGTAAAAAAAAATCTAAATAGGATATACAAATAAACGATTGAAGAGTTTTCTATAATTTACCGTATTTTTTATACTTTATTATTTTTTAAAATCAATATAGAAGTGTCTTGAGCCGGCCGCACTGCCGACAAGGTTTTTATTTTTGCCCCGACAAAAATCGATGAGTGAATGGTTTTTAAAGTGGGCAGGTCTCTCCTTGAGAAATACTCTCCGTAATATTAAATTAAAATAGTCATTTGAAAGCAGTTACCGGTTGCCAGTCCACGACGTGTTTGCTATTTATAACAACCCGCGGCTCTTCTTTGGCCACCCTCTGCTCCACACTCTCCCTCGATCGCCATCTCTCTCTGTCTTTCTCTTTCTCTCTCTTTCGATTGCTGATTGCCCTCATCTTCTCCTGCTCGTCGGAACTGAGATGGAGCTCGGTAGCGTTGACAATGGCGAAACCCTCGACTGCGCTGCCTTCTCCCCTGAGCACCACCTAATTGGCGACGCGGGGGACAGCCCAGGCCCTGATGCGCCCGGTGGCTACTTCTTCAGCTGCCCCGCCAGCCCCGTCCACTACGTCCTCTCCTCCCCGCCTTATTCGTTCTCCTCGGACGCGACCCCTGCCCGTGCCACGGTCGACGATGGCTTGTCCGCCGGGCCCTTCGAGTTCGACGGCACCATCAGAGGCGGGGCGATGACCTCCGCCGACGAGCTCTTCCTCGACGGCCAGATCCGCCCCTTGAGGCTCTCCTCCCACCTTCTGCGTCCGCAGCGCCTCGCGCCGCTTCTGGATGTCGACGAGGAGGAAGGGGAAATGATGGAGGAGGAAGATGATGGAAGGGGGCGAGGGTTGAGGATGCGGAGCAGATCCCTACATCGGAGGACTAGATCCATGTCTCCCCTTCGAAGCCCTCGGTTCCAGTGGCAAGAAGAAAAGATGGAGAAGCAAGAAGAGGCGAAGAGGATAGAAATTATCGACAAAGATTCGAATAAACCGGCGGCAGCGACGCCGCCGGAGTCGGCGTCGTCGTCCCGTTCCTCCTCCACCTCTTCCACCTCCTCCGGAGGAAGGAGCTCCAAGAGATGGATCTTTCTCAAAGACTTCCTTCTCCACCGGAGCAAAAGCGAAGGGAGCGAGCGGGACAGCGGCGGCGAGAAGGATAGGTTCTGGCGCTCGATCTCCTTCTCACCGTCCGCTAAATCAAAGCCCTCCTCGCCTCAGGCTTCAGAAGCTTCGTCTCCGGCGGCAGAGCACACCAAGACACGGGCCTCCAAGAGGCTGACAAACGGGGTGGCAACGCGGCGGAGGCCGACCAGCGCTGCGGCAGCGCCTTCCGCTCACGAGCGGCATTACACCGCCATCCGTGCGCAGGCGGAGGAGATGAGGCGGCGACGTTCCTTCCGTACCGCCAAGGCCTGCTTAGCTGTTTGGGCTTCACCTCGCGAGGTTACACCGTCTTCAACACCCTCACCAAGGCCCTCAACCCCGTCACCTCCAAGTAAACAACAAATCAACCACCATTTCGCATCAAGAGATCAGGTAGATCCATTTCTGAACAAATTTGATTATCATTTATTTTCCTTTACGGTAGAGAATCGATCAAAAGCCATACCATTTTAATTTCTACTATATATCAAATCAATCGATGACGCTTAATCATTTTGGTCCAGAACCAGAAGCATCTCGCTCACCATAATTCAATCTACTGTGTAGCATATGGGCTGTATTACAGGTATGCCATTGAGATCCCATGCCCGAAGTGCTAGCTTCAGAAGTCATGTTAAATCACTATACGGATGAATTGGATTGCGATTGAGGTTAATTTTGATAAATAGGTATATTGTACAGTTCAGTAAATAAAGTTAGTGTTTTTAATTACCAACTGTCGATTTATCAATAATTTGAAAATGAACGCAGTGGAATTATCGATATATCGTAGCATTTAGGATAAGGAAGCTAGCTGCCTCATCATCTCATCGCATCTCACAGTTAGAATCACTGTGATTTGTCCCATCCCATATTGTCTTTTTGTCTTCATGTAAAATATAATACGAGGGCACTTCATTCCCAACTGCTGCTAACTGTAGGCATTAAACGCTAGCTTCAAATGCTCACATGCTTCTCTGTCAGTTTTCTTCTTAGAAAAAGGAGTTTCATTAGCTGGTTAAACTGAACATTTTATATGCTAGTTAAGTCTTAATTAAATTGGTATGTGCTGCTTGAAAATATTTAGACAAACTAATTATATCGGAAAAGGAAATAACATCATGATATTAATGTTTATGATAAATACCATAACATGATGACGGCGACACTTGAACAAAGATGATGGTGGCATTTGACTAGGAAGTTTTGGATTCCCCTCCCCATGCTAATCCATCCACGCCTGTCGTTTTCACTCTAATCGAGTAGAAAAGGACTCGGGAACCTCTTAAGTCCATGTGGAATTAAGTTGCTCAAATATCATCACTACTTATCATTACAATATTACAAGAAGCTTTCATCTCACATAAGGAGTCTGAAGACAATGAAGAACATCAATGAGCTAGCTAGCTAGCCATCTGTGTCTAGCTCCAGAGAAGCAGAACTAAGCCGAGCATCAAGTAGTAAACTACCGGAACCGATAGCTTGTTGCCGTGATCGAAATAGTCATCGTAGTCCAGATGCGCACCGGGATGAACCTTGGGCACCACTTTTGCATCCTCGCTATCATTCTTCACCGTGAAGTCACCTGTGCGAATGAAAACTAGCTAGCTAGATGCTGCGAATTTTCTGTTAATTAGCTCCGATTTTTCATTACGTACCTCGCTTGCTGGTGTGGCCGCAGCCAGTGTGGAGAGTGTACTTGACGTCGAGGACGGTCGCCCCGTTGTAGAACTGGAAGTCTTGAAGCTTCTTCTCGACGCAGTCGAGCACAAGCTTCGTCTCCAAGAGGCAGGGGCCGTGGCAGAACTCATCAGTGGCCTGAGGCGGCACGTCGATCTCCCCTTGCTCCTTCAGTCTGTACGAGTCTTGGCATCTCACATAGATCTTCAAATTTTATTATATAAAAAAAATGTAATTAGTGTATATATTCAGATATTTCATACTTAATTAATTATACTCACATTATGATCGAGGAAGCACGACATCGCCTTCCCAGCAACGTCGCTTGGATTTTCATCTGCATCTTTATGAAAAAAGAAAAAAAAATAGGGTTTGAAAGTACAGCATATATATAAATATATATATATATATACAAATTAATTTAAGCAAAAATAGTGATTTACTTCCATCTATCGGCGTGCTACGACAAGTAGACAAACAGAGTGAAAGGGTGATGATGAGGAGAAAAGCACTGGATGCCATTAATTGAGAGAAATTCTGATATCTCTGATCGATGAGGATTCAAGACGATTTATACAAATTTGGCTGATTATTTTGGGCATATAAAAATATATATAGTTGATTTGACTTGTTCTTTGGTTAATGGATGAATCAATTCTCCACGAAATTGGTTCCCCCAACGATCAATATTTTTTCTGAAAGGTGCCATCTTCAGCGATATTTTATAAATTTTAATTTTTTAGCTTCTATATGATAGAGTTATATTTGACTTAACTCGTAATTAAAGTCCTCGTGATTAATATTATAAGAAGTCGGTCTGATGGCTTTGGTGGGAAAGTCGTGGACATATTATAACTTGCACCTTACCGCGAAAAGTGTTTGCACGTCTTCTTTTCCTTTCGACTTTGAAAAAACTTTTGGTGAAATAAAAAAACTGAACACGCTGCTTTTTTAATTGGATACGATTGAAAATCATAAGAAAAAATAATAGTAATTTATCTGTGTATTAATTTATTCAACAACAAAAAATCTATAGTTGCTAGCTAGCACGTCCGTGGCATTGGAGACGAAGTTACTTGGCACTCTAATTAACTAATTCCAGAGATAATTCTCCCACCCACTGGCAATCTTTTATATAGAGTGAATTAAAATGTATTATTCTCTGTTATATTTAAATAATAGACTTATCTGGTTTAGCAAGTGAATGGAGTTCCTTAACATATGAGATAGGACTTGAGTATGCAAGATGGAACTATGATTTGTAGAATTGCGATCCGGATCGTAAGATAATACGATTTGGAAGTATCAAATTGCTCCTAGATTATTTGGAATCATCTTTTACAATAGATACATTTTTTTGTTAGGGGATGTTTTGTTGGCCTTTAAATTAGGTCATCTTGTAGCATTTTTTTTTTTTGCCTAGCGACCCTGACCTTAAAATATTATATTTTATAATCTTTATTTTGTAATATTAAAATATAAATATTATTGAGTATTACTGGATAAAATGATAATTAAATTATTAATTAATTCAAACTTGTATATATAATAATATCATTGATGGTTTTGAGTATAGGTGTATATACAAAATTATTAATGTATTTATATACAAATGACTTTTTAAATTATTTTTTTATTACTAATAATGTTCAATTATAATAATATTTAATCATAAATTTTAAAATTTTGAATAGGATCGTACAATCCGATTGTGTGAGCCCACGTGGACTGAAAAATTGCTCAATTATGGACTACGCATTTAATGGGCCAAGGAAGGGGCTGCGGTCCATCAGATACCCTCTCTCATTGCAGTTCTGGAGAAGCAATGATTCATGGTTCGCAATAGGCTTAGCCCAACATGGCCCATGCACCAATAGTGGCAATAATCCTAATTAAAAAAAAATCGTAGTGATTATTAACAAATAGTTAACTAAACATTCATTATATTTCATAAAATAACAATTAAAAATTCATTAATTTTTTACATAGAAATAATTTGTTCCGGAAGGAGTCGACGACGATGTCCAGTCACCGAGGTTCTGTCCACGTTGAAGCTGACAAGAGGAGAGGAACTCTGCGCCCTGCGAGATCAACACGAGCGTTAGGGGAACACGCCGAAGATTGTCCGGCGGAGCCCACTCCGACGCTTAAGTTAGTACCTTGATGAACAAAGGTGTAAGACAGAAAAGAAAGTGTGAGATGTAGAGAATGATTAACCCCCTTTACCAGAAGGGTTGGGGTACCTTTTATACTAGTCTCCTCTACTTTCCCACGTCCCCACGATTTATGTCACGTCCTCCCTCTCTTTCGGCGGTTACTGTTGGCGGCTTAGAATAATGAGTAACACTCCGCCGTCTCACATACCCAAAGAAGGAAGAAAGGCAAGGAGAAAATAACTAAAGAGAAGTTCTTATTAACAATTGATATTGCTGCTACAAAATCTTATGTTGTATTTATACACCATAAGTGATAAGAGATTAGCCATAAAATAGGAAAAGCTATCACCCTAAGATCCACAAAAATAGGAAGGATCCACAAAACTAGGAAAGATCCACAAAACTAGGAAAGGCTAACCAAAGACTAAGCCATAAAAAAATTATCAAAATAAAATAAAAATAAAATGATAATGTCTGGATTATTTATTTTCTCACATTGCTCCCCCTATTCCTGACATGGCTGTAAATCACGAACGCCGAGTAGTTGTCGCATAGCAACTAACTTCACTCCTGGCAATGCTTTAGTTAATATATCGGCTCGTTGTTCTCCGGTATTAATGAATTCAACCACAATCTATCCCTTCTCAACATATTCTCTGATAAAATGAAACATTGTATCTATGTTCATGCTTCGACCATGAAATACCGGATTCTTCATGAGAGCTATGGCAGATTTGTTGTCAACAAACAAAGTTACCGGCCTTGGCTTTACTCCGATTAATTCGCTGGCAAGGCTCCTCAACCACAAGGCATGGCAGGCCGCAGTTGTGGCTGCCATGAATTCTGCCTCATAAGATGAAAGTGTCACTGTCTTCTGCTTCTGTGAATTCCAGGACACCAAACTTTCATTAAAATAGAAAGTCATTCTACTTGTGCTTTTCCTTCCATCGAGATCGCCGGCTAAATCACTGTCCCAGTAGCCGAATACATCAACTTCATGGGGTCCCTTTATATAAGCAAGCCCATAATGAATTGTACCTTTCAAATACCTAAGGATCTATTTTGACCACCTTTTGATGCACGATTATAGGCCTCTCCATGTATCTACTCGTCATTCCGACAAAATATGATAGGTCTGGTCGTGTGTGTAACAAATATCTGAAACAACTAATGATGCAGCTGTGTCTTGGGTTCCATTGGATGCTTTGTGGCATTGCAGTCTGCCATTTTGAACTGAGATAGAATTTTCTTGGCATAAGCTGATTGCTTAAGTAAAATTCGGCTCTTCTGTTGCTCCACTTCAATCCCTAAGTTGTAAGAGAGAAGACCCAAATCACTCATCTCAAATTCTGTCATCATTTGTTGTTTGAACTTATTGATCTTTTCTGTGCTACTTCCTGTCACGATGAGATCGTCGACATACACTCCAACAAGTATACTGGCTTCTCCTTCACCTCTTGTATATAGTGCATATTCTTGAGTACATTTTTTGAGGTCAAGCTCTTCCAGACTCCTGTTCAGTCGCATGTTCCAAGCTCGTGGAGCTTGCCGCAGTCCATAGAGGGCCTTGGACAACCTGTACACCTTGTGTTTCTGACTTTGTACCTCAAACCCTTCCGGTTGAGTGACATATATTTCTTCTTCTAACTCTCCGTTAAGAAATGCTGACTTCACATCTAGATGGTGTACCTCCCAGCTTTGATTTGCTGCAAGCGCAAGAATAACTCGAATAGTGTCAAGTCTAGCGACAGGTGCAAATACCTCTTCAAAGTCGATGCCTTATCTTTGTACATATCCTTAGCCACTAATCTTTCCTTATGCTTGACGACTTTCCCCACTGAATCTTTCTTTAATTTGAACACCCACTTTAGACCAATAGGTTTGCGGCCTAATGGGAGCTCAGTTAGGGTCCAGGTCTTGTTCTTCTCAATAGATCTCAGTTCTTTCTCCATTGCTTCGTACCAGCAAGCCTTGGTTGCAGCCTCTTGGTAACATGTCGGCTCTTCAAACATCACCAACATTGCCTCATTCTATTCTTCGTCAATACCAACCACTTCCTCAGTGTTGGCATATATATCAGCAATTGACCTAAAGTGGACTGGTCTTTCTTGAGACTCGGATGAGTCTGTTAATGAAGGAAAGGTAGCAACATGGGTGTTTGATGGTGGTGTAGATGGACTTAATGTTCTTGGCATGGGTACCACAGCTGTTGCCGGTGGTGTGACATCTTCTACCCCTGCCTCAGTGTCTGCTACAATAATCACCTCGTCGGTGTCGAATGCATCCACCACCATAAACTCCGGTAAGTTTTCTTCATTGTGGCACTTGCATTCCATGTCCATTCACAATTTTCTTGAAATATTACATCTCTACTTGTAGCTTGCCATGTTTTGGATCAAATAGACGATGAACTTTGCAACCTTCTGTTGAGGCAATCTGTGGTCTGGAGCGATCAAGTGTTTTGATATTTGAGCAAAGGGTTTAAGTTAGGTTTACCTTTGTTATCTCATATGTGTATGTTGAGTGTGCAGGTTGTACAGGTTACACATATGGACCTGACTGGACGGTCTCGGTATAATGAAGGGTGGCATGGAGACAAGCTGGAGGCTTGTGTGCACCCGAGGGACCTTGGAGAGCAGGGACGATGAGCTGATGGGCGCGGACTTCGAGGCATGCGTGAAGGATGGCATGGAGACAAGCTGGAGGCTTGCGTGCATCCAAGGGACGGGAGCCAAAGATGAAGAGGGCGCGAAGGCAACAGTCGAGGCTGCGGATGAGGAGTCAGTCGAGTCGTGAGGGTACGAGTGCTGTGTGATTGTACTCGGAAAAGTCCTAGGGTTTGAGTGCGGAGTGAAATGTACTTGGGAAGGGAAACCCTATGTGTGTGAGTAGGGCAGTCGACTGCCATTGGGGCAGTCGACTGATAAAACTCACAGAATGATTTCGGGGCTGGACCAATCGACTGGTAAAATGGCAGTCGACTGGTAACCCCGAAAACTAGCCGTTGGGCTAGCCGTTGGCTAGCAATTAAGGCTAGACCAGCCGACTAGTAAATTGGCAGTCGACTGGTGGCGAAGGTTTCAGCCCGAGTCCTATTTAAAGCGGACTTCGTGGTGGCTGAGATTCTTGACGAATCTTGTCTTGGTTAAAGGCAAGATAGTAGTCTTTGTGCTTAGTGATTTGTTTGAGTTTGTGGCGAGGTTTCTCCACCCACAAGGAGCGACGAGGACTAGCCGGAGGTTATCCGGAGTTTGATCCACCGACCGATTATTGGATTAGTCACCCGTCTGGGGTGGATACCAAGTAAACCTGGTTTGTTAGCATTGTTCTTTATTATTAGTTTACTTTTATTTGTATTTCTGTTGCGCTAACAACCTTGTAAAGACTTAAATGAAAAAGTGCTATTCACCCCCCCCTCCAGCACGCCTATCAATCTATCAGTTGATATTAGAGCGAGGATCGCTCTTGATCGGACTAACCGCCGAGGGAGCACACGCTAGAGGGAAAAGAAAATGGAAGATAAGTTGGGGGACGACATCTACACTCCGCCGGCCTACGACCATGAGAATTTCGAATATTGGAAAGCGAGAATGGAGGCATGGTTCGGAATGGAGTGGGACCTTCGAATCGCCCTTGAAGAGCCCTTTGAGATTCCAAAGGATAAGCACGGGAAGAGGCTTAGACCTAGGTATTGGAAACAAGAGCAACAAGAACAAACAAGGGCAAATGAAAAGGTAATGGGTATATTGATTGATATTATGCCTAATAAAATTTTGAGTTGTGTAGGGGCATACCAAAATGCATGTGAATTGTGGAGCAAATTGAAATAATATCACGAAAGTCCTACACAAGTTCAAGAGCCCAAGGAGAAAAGTCAAATGAGTCAAGAAGAAGAAGAAGAAAAGGAAGTATCTACATCTTCAAGTGAGGGAGAGAGTGAAAGATCATCAACCTCCTCAAGAGAAGAGGAGGAGGTATCGATTTCAAGAATTGAGGGGGAGAAGAGACCCTCAACCGTACCGGATCAAGAGGAGGCATCCACATCATCAAAAGTTGAAGAAGAAGTTCCAACCTCCACCAAAGCCAAATCAAAAGAACATATCACATGTTTTGGTTGCAACGAAAAGGGGCACTACAAGGACAAGTGCCCAAAGGGTAAAAAGGAGGTAAAATCCAAACTCATTTCAAATTCTTTTAAATCTAATGTGGGTTGTAGGAATGAAGAGGCCCAAGCTAAAAAGAAGAAGATCCGATGCTTCACATGTGAAGAGCTAGGGCACTACCATACTAAGTGTCCTAGAAAAGGAGAAATAAAGAAAATGGAACATCTAAGGAGATGGGAGAAAGAAGAAAGAAGGAAGCAAAGATCACATCAAGGGGGAACTTCAAGGGTAAGGGAGGTAATTCCTAACCCTAAATTAAAATGTAACTCAATTTCAAGTTCCTCATTGCATTTTAAAAATAATGTTAATCATCCCTCCATGCATGCTAGTTTTCATGAAAAATGCTTAATGGCGCATAACTTCGGATTTAGATACAGTGATAGGACTAGGGTTAACAGGGTAGATCAACACCCTTGGGAAGGCATGCATCATGATCAACCCAAGACCTCTAGACCTAAGGATCATGACACTAATCCCAAAAAGGGAAGGAATGTACCTAGGAAAATGGGTAGTCCTGGGAATGTCCAAGGTGGACATATGGGTTCTAAGATTAGAACTCTAGAAAGGAAAAATCAAGCCTTGAGGGCAAGACTTGATACATTAGAAAAGACCCTAGAAAGATTCATGGTTGGATCTAATGGCTTAGACATGGTGTTGGGTAGTATAAAACCCAACTATGATAGATCGGGTTTGGGTTACCGGTCTAAGATCTCCGAGGCCAACAAAAAGAAGTATGCTGGGGAAGCATATAATCATGGCAAGAAGGAGAAGACCAAAAATGGCAAGGGGATGTCATTTGAGGGTAGAAGGAACAATTTAACCAGACAGGGTGTCTAAGGTTAAGAAGGTTCATTTTGTAGGTCAAGAGTCACCGGGGGCACACCGGTATGGTCTAGTGTGGGTAGAGTCACCAAGGGAGGTCGCTAGGGCTCAAAGCTCAAGGGGGAGTTCTAGGAGCCTTTAGGATATATGGTGAATGGATCTTTGGAGGGTTCCTCCTAGAGGTCTAGATGGACCATGGAGTGTGCCAAAGGAATAGGAGACGGACTTGAGTCTCAATTCTTAGGTTTTGGCACGGTGTTTTTAAGTTTCATGCATGAAAATATGACATTGGAGTCATATTGCATGAAAATTAGTTTTTGGTGTGTAATTGTCATGTAAATCAATGCTAGGGACGCATTGTGGGTTGGCATGGGCAAAGACATCAAGAGGAAACCAAAACTAGGACTTTAAGTCAAGGTTTGATTGAAGCTTTTAGCTAGTTTTGGGTTTTGTGTCAAACTTGGGAATAGTGATAGATACATTTTGGAATGTATTTTTCCCAAGTAGGTATGGGTACCACAAATGTCTCCACAAAATTTGAGAATTTTTGGAGATTTGTGACATTTCTGGCGCATTTTTGAATTTCGTCAGAAATGCTAAAATTCTGATTTTCAGAGTATCAGTCGACTGCCCTGGGGGCAGTCGACGGGTCAAGGCTGATTTTTGTATCAGCAGCTGGGTATGTGTCCAAATGATGCAAAACAAGTGTATGGGGGGCTAGTACACATTGTTTATGGTCATCAGGGATTAAAAGAACCAATAATTAGGATTTTATTGGGGTCTTTTGATGTTAGGCAAAGAGGGAGAAGTGTTGGGTTTAAGTTGGAAAATCAAACACACCTTTGCTAGAAACCCTAGGTTTAGGGGGAGCTAAGATTAAGAGGGAGCATCGTTGCTCCATTCTTGGCATAAGGGGAACCTTGGAGAGGTTCTTAAAAAGCCTTTGTAAGTCCAGTGTACAGGGAGCTTTGGAAAAGCTTTAAAAACCTATTTTAATGAAAAGTCCTAACTTGGAGGGTTAGGTGTGAAAAGTCCTAACTTGGGAAGTTAGGTGTGTGGGGAGCCCTGGGATAGGTTTTAAAAAGCCCGTTTCGAAAATTCCTAACTTGGAGGGTTAGATGTGTGATGCCTTGGGATAGGATCCATTCATGCATTGCATATGAATTTGTTTTAGCATGGTTTTTGCTATTGACTACTATCTTGTTTACCTAACTTAAACGTATTGTCAAACATCAAAAAGGGGGAGATTGTTGAGGCAATCTGTGGTCCAGAGTGACCAAGTGTTTTGATGTTTGGACAAAGGGTTTAAGTTAAGTTTACCCTTGTTATCTCATGTGTATGTTGAGTGTGCAGGTTGTATAGGTTACACATATGGACTTGACTGGACGGTCTCGGTACGGTGAAGGGTGGCACGGATACAAGCTGGAGGCTTGTGTGCACCCGAGGGACCTTGGAGAGCAGGGACGATGAGCTGATGGGTGCGGACTTCAAGGCATGTGTGAAGGATGACATGGAGGCAAGTTGGAGGCTTGCGTGCATCCGAGGGACGGGAGCCGAAGATGAAGAGGGCGCGACGGCAACAGTCGAGGCTGCGGATGAGGAGTCAGTCGAGTCGTGAGGGTACGAGTGCTGTGTGATTGTACTCGGGAAAGTCCTAGGGTTTGAGTGCGGAGTGAAATGTACTCGGGAAGGGAAACCCTAGGTGTGTGAGTGGGGCAGTCGACTGCCATTGAGGCAGTCGACTGATAAAACTCACAGAATGATTTCGGGACTGAACCAGTCGACTGGTAAAATGGCAGTTGACTGGTAACCCCGAAAACTAGCCGTTAGCTAGCAATTAAGGCTAGACCAGTCGACTGGTAAATTGGCAGTCGACTGGTGGCGAGGGTTTCAGCCCGAGTCCTATTTAAAGCGGACTTCATGGTGGCTGAGATTCTTGACGAATCTTGTCTTGGTTAAAGGCAAGATAGTAGTCTTTGTGCTCAGTATTTTGTTTGAGTTTGTGGCGAGGTTTCTCCACCCACAAGGAGCGACGAGGACTAGCCGGAGGTTATCCGGGGTTTGATCCACCGACCGATTCTTGGATTAGTCACCCGTCCGGGGTGGATACCAAGTAAACCTGGTTTGTTTGCATTGTTCTTTATTATTAGTATACTTTTATTTGTATTTCCGCTGCGCTAACAACCTTGTAGAGACGTAAACCTGGTTATCTTGTACAAGCGATTTTGTGTTCGCTTTACCAGCATCAAGAGCTTCCTGCTCCTATCAATCACCTTCATGGTATCTCCTTCCATTTGCACCTCGTTCCCAATTTCTGTCAATTGAACAAGACTTATGATATTACTATAAAGTTTTGGAATGTAGTATACCCCATGGAGAGCCTTCTGATCGTCGTTCTTGCATTCGAATACAACCGTCCCCTTGCCCATGATCTCAATGGTTGATCCATCGCCAAACCTCATCTTCCCAGTGTTGGTTTCATCTAGTTCTTGAAACTTCTCGCGATGGCCCGTCATGTGGTTGCTGGCACCGTTGTCAAGGTACCAAACGTCTTTATCTTCCCCTTTCATAACGCTGCGATACATCTCTGGTAGAAACCTTTCTTCACTTAGCAGAATCATATCTTGCCGCTCTCGGCTAGCGTGAGACTCCTCGTGGGACGCGCTCGTCATCAGTGCTGGCTTTTCATCGGTGGTGCAAGTGAGGTGAGCCTCATTATCACGACGCTTGTTGTAGCATTCGGACGCATAATGCCCCATTTTCTCACAATTGAAGCACTTTATATGGCTCTTGTCACGAGTGTCACTGTTGTTGCTGCTAGTGCCTTCTGCACTATCTTGGCGCTGCGTACCACGACCACGACCGCGCCCTCGCCCACGCCCATGCCATTTTCCATGACTAGGGATGCTCGATCCACGCCCCTTGCCTCCTGACGAAGTGTCCACGTTGCTCCCCTTCTGTCGCATTTGTCATTCGGCATGAGTAAGTAGGAGCTCACCTTCAGTGTCGCTGGTACTGCCGCGTAATCGCAGTGTTCGTTCCTCGTACGCCTTCAGTCGTCCAATAATTTCCTTAAATGGTATCTTCTCAAGGTCGTGGAACTGCTCAATACCAGCAACAATAGGGAAGAATTTATCAGGGACAGAATCGAGTAACTTCTTTACCAAAAAGGAATCTTCAAGCGTGGCACCAAGAGTGGAGAACTTGCTGCTCATAACGCTGAGTTTGCCAGCAAACTCATCAATAGTATCGGTCACCTTCATCCGGAGGGCGTCAAACTCGCTCTTCAATATTTGTACGCGGGCCTTCTTCACTCGTTCACTGCCTAGGTACCTCAGCTTGAGGTTGTCCCAGACTTCTTTCGTCGTCTTCTTTGTTACGATTTGGAGAAGAATGTCTTTGGAGACACACTGCAAGATGTATGCACGTGCCTTTTTGTCCTTCTTAGCATCCACTTGGACTCCTTCCACTGGCTCCACCGTATCCCAGACTCCCTAGGCATCAAGAATTGCCTCTGTCTTTATTACCCACATAGTATAATTGTGAGGGCTTAGTATCGGATAGGGAAATAGCACTCCGTCGTTCTCCTTCACACCAGCTTGTGGGATGCCTGACATTTTTGTGGAATCGTGGATTCTTGGGTGTTCTATACGACCAATGCTCTGATACCAAATGTTGGCGGCTTAGAATAATGAGTAGCACTCTGCCGTCTCACGCACCCAAAGAAGGAAGAAAGGCAAGGAGAAAATAACTAAGGAGAAGTTCTTATTAACAATTGATATTGCTGCTACACAATCTTATGTTGTATTTATACATCATAAGTGATAAGAGATTAGTCATAAAATAGGAAAAACTATCACCCTAAGATCCATAAAATAGGAAAAACTATCACCCTAAGCTCCACAAAAATAGGAAGGATCCACAAAACTAGGAAAGATCCACAAAACTATGAAAGACTAACCAAAGACTAAGCCATAAACAAATTATCAAAATAAAATAAAAATAAAATGATAATGTCTGGATTATTTATTTTCTCACAGTTACTGGATAGCCTTTGAAACGGTCTACGCTGTCATTACATTTGGACCCGTTGCGACATTTAAGGATCGTGATGATTCCGTGCCAGCGAGGACGCTTATCCATAAATCCGCGAGGGAGGGGGAGAATCGTTATTTGATGTCGAAGGTAGCTCTGGCTCCGCTTCCCCAAGGTGGTCTCGGGGTCTTCTGGCCCTGGTGATCGCGGGCGTTATAGCTCCCCGAGATGGTCTTGGGTCCCCACCTACCGGGGTGATTCCGGGAGGAATTTTCTGGTTGACTCCCCAAGCCTTGTCTCCCAAGGGGGGCCTTAGAGGCTCCTCTCCCCGAGAGTCTCTCGAGGGCTCTGAAAAAGGAGTCACTAAGTCAAAGCTTCTTTATCCCACGTATCTGCCACGAGCTATTTAACTCTATCAATTTTCTATTATTTTTTTTACATTCTCTATCGAGAAATAAGCCTTCAAATCACAAAGAGTTCATGGTTTTCAATTATAAGTGCTTAAATGATCTGACAAACAAGGATCAATATAACCTCCCAGGATCAACATCATCTTTAAAAAGATCAGCAACAGCAAGATCTATTCAAGATTCGACATTAAAAGTGATTTCCACCCGGTGACAATCCATCCAGATTCAAGTGAGTGAATAGCATTCTGGATGCCCCTATTAGGCTATTAATTTTTTTAATATAAATCATTGACGACAAGGGTTCAACCATTATAGTAATGGTGATAACCCTCATTTTGGGCCATACGGGACTCTCAGACGGTTTGAAATAGAGGTAAATTAAGAAAAGATCAGGTCATTCAGTATCGGGTCTTTTCTATAAGGTAAGATGACTAATGAGGTATTGAGCACACACAAGGATTGACCCCGTAATTTATTAAGTAACACCATATATAAGTATCAAAAGTTCAATCATTGGAGAAAAAAAAGAGAATGATATCGTTCATCGTAAATAGTCTAGATCATCGATTAAATTTTATCTTGATACAATGACTTTTATATCGAGGAAAATGAGAAATCTAATAAAATTGATTTCGACTCTTAATGAAATAAATATTTATGAAAATATTAATTGCATCAGCCATGGGAACGGATAAGAGTTCAACCCTACTCTTCCACATGCATGCATCATCCCAATTTGAAATTCCCCGGCCAAGCCTCGCACGTGTGTTGCGCTCCTCCATGCCTAAAGAAGGCTAACATAGCATGTGGGCTCTGACCTCTCACGTGCCATCCAACCCACAACTGCTCATCATCGCCCTTTTTATTATAACTAAAACCATTATCTTTATTCATAACCCCACTCCACATGCTCTGCACGCCTCCACCACGTGACGAGACGTCTCTCCCTCGCGCTGTTCGTGTCTCCTCTTGCTCCGACACCAAATGAGCGTTTAATCCATAATTTAAGCCAACCCTAATCCTGAAGCATTGCATCTGCTTTCAGCCCTCTCAATCAGTTCGATTGATATTCTCTCGATGCCTTAGCTTTGTAGCTGTCATTCCCTTGATAATTGATTTCCATTATCGACATTAATTCAGCAGTTTCAAAGTGCAGAAATCTTCTTCTATTTTCTTAGCTTTCAAGTTAAACCGATCGTTGAAAGAAAACAGTTTCTCTTTTATTTTATATATCACTTGTCAGTTCAAAATAGAAATATGAGGGAGAGGTTGGAATCATTATATGCGTCTGCATTCTGATGCATGAAGTTTAGAAAAACAAGAATGTTATGGTGTTAAATAATTGTTGTTGTTCTGAATTATTGTACTTAATTACAGCACAAAACAGGTACCAAACCGCACAATCTTTGCCTGTAAAGCAATAGTTTGATACTCTGCTGGTGCATGTTCAGTTAACTGACGGCAATTATTTGAATATTAAGTCGAAGCCGATAAGAATTGGCTAATCCTGATGTGTCTCTTGTCCTTTTTTATGTTGGAAAAATGCTCTTGTCCTTTCAAAAACTGTGCTAATTTAATCAGAAGCAATGTTAATTAGGCACCAGTAAAATCTCATTCTAGCTAGTGAAGAAATATTAAAGCGAGTGGCTAGCTTTGGATTCCATGGCGGCAATAAAAAGGGAGGCACACGGGTTTACGAGACGATGCAATTAAACGACGTACGAACATGAATTTGATGAACGCAGATGAGAAAAAGAAAGAGTGGTGGTGACTTGAAAGCAACAGATGACGTGCTTTTGCATCTACTTCCTCTTCTCTCATTTAAAGCCTACGCCTAACTTTGTGTTGAATGCCATCCGCTTCACACTCACGGGTAAAGTCATCACTGAACCTTGCAGTAATCTGTACGGCATTCCTGCATCCATTGCTTGCCATCAAATGCTCCAGATAGACCTACTTTGAAGACATGATCCGTGTATAAGTTACTAGCTAGTGTGTATTTTATACTGTTTGACCCCTTTTTTTATGTTCAGCTTAAGCTTCGAGGTTTGCAACCTATCGCCATGTCGTTTCCTCGAACTTGAAGATGATGATGTAGAATAATACAAAAGGCCATGCCTCTCCTCGAGCTGCTTGTAATTGGGGGACGCGATTGTTTTAAAGACCTGGAGAAGAGTGAGGCAGGGATGGGCATGTGGCCCTCACGTCGCCGGCATAGAGTTGTGTGTCAGCAATCCACAGCTAGCGAGCTCAAATTGGTAATGCCTCCCATGTCATGGATCATGATGGCTGGAACAGCTCGATCTATGCCTCTATCCAAAAAAAATATATGATCCAAGGTGGCGTCACACTGGATTTGGATGCATCCATGTGACATTATGAGTCATCAACAACACCCACGAAGATTCAAACTGGTGTAAAATATCATATATTATATATTTTGCAGCAGCGAGAAGAGATGTGTTGTCACATATGTGCGACTGACGGTTCATGAATGGATGCTCGAAAGTTCAGCTGGTGAAACAAAAACAGTTGGCGCAGTGAGCTGAGCATTGGTGTGGTGGCGGTGGTGGTGGCCGGAAGGATGCAGCTGTGGCAATGGCAGTGGCAGCGCAGGCACAGATTTCTGGTTCTGGACGCTGAATTAAAGCTGGCTCTGAGGCAAAACGAGTGCCTGTGTGCGGGAGCAGAGCCAGAGGCAGAGCAGAAAGCTTTGTTGTTAATATACATGAATTATTCGTCTGTACTGGACAAAGTCCTCGGCTTTGCTTGCTTAATTTATCCTCTTTAATAACTGGAAGAAGGAAAGTGAAGCCATGGTGAAGTCTCAATCCAGACATCGGAACAAGGATATATTACTTGCAGTAGTCAAAGAGATAGATAATATCGTACATGAGAAAGCTATTCATAAGATCGAAAGGAAAACCACGAAACTTGGATCGATATCTAAGAACAGTGTAGTAATTAAGAACTGCGTAGGGGAACAAAATTTCAAGTTCATGCCTCTGCGGACATCCTCCCCAACCCGAACTGTACATTCATAATATAGCAAGAGAATTAACCAATTCCGATCGCCATCCAATTCATCAGCAGCTCAACGCTTCGTACTTCACCGGAATCGCCCTGTGCGACAGCATACTGCCTACCACGGCCATGTCGCGGCAGAACACGCCCTGGAACCCGGAGGCCTTCTCTGCCATCGGCTTGTCTGCCGTCATCACCGTTGGCATTTGGATTGCGGCGGCGGAGGAGGCAGAGGCGGAGGCTGCTGCCTCGGCCGCCTCCTTGGCCCTCTGCTTCTCCGCCGCCTCTTCCGCCGTCACTGCCACCATGATGCTGGCGTGCCCCTTTTGTAACATTCGATAAAGAATCGAAGCGGTCATCCTTGCTTGGTCGCGGATTGAGTCCAAGTCCCTGTGGTCGTCCGCGAACTCTAGGCGGTCGACGAAAGCCACGGCTTTCTCCGGCTTGTGCTTCAGCGTCAGAAGAAGGTGGGCGCGCCCCAATTCTGTGCGCGCGCAGCCGCGTCGAAGGCCAAGCAGCGCGTAGTAATCCACGTTATTGGCCTCCCCGGCGGCGATGCGCCCGCGGAGGTGCTGGATACGCGCGGTGAGCGCGCGGAGGTTCGCGGGGATGTCGCGGTAGCGGACGTCGTGGTGGGGCCTCCACCGTGGACCGGGAAGCTTGCGGTCACGGAGGATGGCGTCGTGGAGGAGCTTTAAGTGCTCGAGGTCGTGGAGGCAGTCCGGGAGCGCGCGCACAGCCTCGAAGAGGTCGGCTCGGGCTCGGAGGGCAGGGATGGAGGAAGGGTCGAGGGCTAGCGCGCGGTTGCAATCAGCGATGGCGTCCGCTAGGCGGCCAATGGCTTTGTGAGCGGCGGCGCGGCCGATGAGGCATCCTGCCGCAAAGTTGCCGGGCAGGCCTCGGCGGCTGTCCAGAACCTTGGTGAAATGGCGGATGGCTTCAGCAGGGAGGCCGGCGTCGAGAGCGGCCAGCGCGGCGGCTCGGCGCCGGAGGATCAACTTGATGTGAGAGAGGAGCTGGGAGACGGACTCCATCTCCGACGGCGGTGGAGCAGAAACCGCGACGCCGCCGTCGCCGCCGAAGCTGTCGTCCGACAAGCAGACGGACTCGCGGCGGAAAGCGGCCGAAGCGAGACGGCGGCCACTTTGGAGGAGAACCATAGCGTCCTCCATCATCCCAAGGTGGCAACAAGCCTGCCCGAGAACCAAATACCTGAGAAGAGAACAGGGCATTAGCGATATGACGATGATCTCTTTGAGCCCGCCGGCCGAAATCAGAAAAGGAAACCATGAAATCGAAAGCATAGCGATATGACCAAATTAATCCTCGCGTTTATGGTGCGGGCCTGGACTGTCTCCGCTCACCAAGCCATGTTTCGCATGCATTAGAAGCTAATTTTGCGGCTGTTTTTGTTTCTATTCGAGGGTAAATTTGTAAAGGAGATTTAACAATATGAGAAATCTAACGCCGCCACCAACTCGGAGATTTTGTTCCCAATTGCTCTTCGACAATCTTATTGGCGGTTCACTTCTAGATCAATAATGGATGAATTATATATAATAGAAATTAACAGATTGGACTGATTTATCGTATCCATCGAGTTAAATTTGTTCACTTTAATCGACGTAGGGAACTTTCAGATGGGATGGGAAATGTACCTCCACTGGCCTTCCCTGTCGGAGCTTTTGGAAATACCGGCCAAGACCCGACGCTTGAGGTCGGCGACGGAGAAGCACCGGAAAGAGCGGTCGCCGTCGGACATCTCGCGTCCGGGGGAAAGAAGATTGGCGCGCTCCCGAGTGAGCGTCGCGGAGGAAGCTACTGAGTGGTGGTCGCCGGCCGAGCCTAGGGAGGAGGAGGACGAGTCGTCTTCTCCAGCGCCGCAGCCGACCTTGTAGCTGGGGATGTAGTCCTGGAGCATGTCGGCCACCTCCCGGAAGCGGCGGAGGAAGAGGAGAGACCGGGCCTTGAGCTCGAGCGCGGCCTCCATGCGCGGGTAGACGGCGAGGGCCGCGTCGAGGAGGCCCACCGCGAAGGCCACATTGGACTGCTCTTGCGACGCGATGAGAGACCGGGCTTCCCGTAGGTACTTGTCCACCACCTGAGTCGACGCGCAGGAAGAAGACAAAAGATGAGATTTTGACACAGTTCGGCATCAAAAACCGATGAACTCGAAGAACACCGAGGGAAAACAAAGCAAAGCGCACACCAATTTCTCCATGGATGGAACAGAGTAAGCTTGGGAAAGAAACAGAACAGAACGAAACCCACCTTCCTGTTACTCAGCCACCACGGCTTCTTCTCTGAGGCGAGAGAAGGTGAGCTGGCTGCCATTGCAGCATCACCTTCCACCTCTCCCTCCCACCTAAGTTCTCAGCTCTCGCGGGTCTGAGCCAGGAATAGTTGAGGTGCTACGGTCGAGCTCAGAGGCAACAAATGGAGATATAAACGCGAAGAAGAGCGAGGCATTGAAGTGCAGGGGGGCAAAAATCGCAACTTTGACCGCTCCTCCTTTCCCTTTCAGAGAAAGCTTCGATCCTTCAACTTCCTCGCTGGCAAAGATGCTCTCCCTTTCTCCTCTACCCTACAGGGAAGGAAATCCGATTTTAAAAAATCGAAAAATGGAGGGGTAATTTAATTAATCTCTTACGGTAACCGCACCTCCTTCACGGGTCCGACTCCCGAAAAAAGGGAAGAAGGGCAAAAAGCGGTGACCCGACCGCGACCGCGCGGGTCTAGTAACATTTGCCCCGGCTTTTCTCGCCCCATTAATACCCGAAACTACCGCAGTAACTGCTAATCCTGTCCGTTGGTCCATCGGTAACTGACGGCGGAGAGATGGGAATGGGAACCCTCCAGATGGGTCCTCTGGCTGCTGATGTGGGTCCCCATCGAGAGCCGGTCACGAGGCAGGTAATAGATTTAAACGAGTACCGCAAGGTTTAGCGCGGAAAATAAATGCCTAGGAGGAGTATTTATGAAACATGGCTTAATCCACAAGATTCCTGCCACTTTTGTTTTCTGCATTTTTTGAGATAAATTTGTATTCTGCTCCCTCGTATGATTTTTATTTACATATTAAGATAAATATTAAAAAAACACACAATTGAAGATTTCGAGTGAAAAAAGCAAATCCGCCACTCGATTTAGTTAGTATATGCAAAAAAGCCCCTCTAAATGATAAGAAAAAATTAAAAAACAGCAATTTAATGCCAAAAACGACCTCGACTTCAATATTTTTGGCTCCTGCATATTTGGATGGCAAAATGTCGAATCAAGTAGAAGTTGTTGCCACCTGGAGCTCAGTAGGTGGGCCCACTAACTTGGTTCCAACCCAATTCATAGGCGGCAGGCAATCCTAGACATGCTAGTGGAGGCTTTGGTTACTGTGTGCGGAGGCTAAGCCATGTGATGTGGCAATAAAGGCTGCTCCAATTCATTGAACTCAAAAATTTGTTGTCCTGTGTTGATCCTAACTTATTTCAATTAACTACCAGCTTGAATTGTTTTTATTTCCCTCCTGATAATTTCCTCCTGACTCAATAAAAAATGGGATATGCAACCTTTAAAAAATATTCATATTAATATAAACATTAATATATAATATCTCTTTAAATAATATATCATATATTCGTCATATCTACACTTTCCTTTTATTAACCCACTCATATTCATTTTAACATTGATATTAATTATTTATAAATTTTACTAACCATTTATTCATTTTTATATTCAAATTTTTTTTCTTAATTTTTAATTTTTTTGTATAAAATTTCTTCATCAATAACATTCAAAAAATTGAACGGTATTTAAGTATGGGCGTTATAATACTCATCCATCTTAGTTTGTTTATATATAGAAATTTTCAAATTTGATTAAATAAATAAGTGATAAAGTATGAAAATTTTTGGATTCAAACATGAAAGCTAATGTGATAGAAACATATTCATGTACGAATATCCGATTAGAAATACGATGTGCAATATGACTGAGAGCACAACATCTCAGGTATTTGTGATTCGATCCCCAGCTACAGTATATTTTACAAGAATTTTTCCTCTAAATGAGGTACAAATCATCAGACGCTGAGCTTCTAGATCGCCGGTCGTAAGTACTCTCTGATTTATCCTGATGATCGATAGGAAACTTTCATGGAACTGGACCAGTCGTTTGAGGTTTGACGTTATCCAACTTCGTTAATGGTTTTTTATATACATTAAAATTTTATTATTTATATTTTTGTTAAATAAGGATAGTCGGATGAAATGGGAAAAAAATTATTAATATTGAGTTATGTTAATTTTTAGGTTAATGATAGTTTAATTTGCTATTTTTAAACTTATTTTTTTTATTGTTTTCTTAATAATTTGATAAATATTCATATTTCAAATTTGAAAAAAAAATATATAGTTGTATTTATCTTGACATTAGTTTTCCATTTTTTTAATAATATGAAAAAAATAGAGGAAATGTGACAACTACTTTGATTAATAAAATCAAATTTAATAAGAACCTTTACCATGAATGCCCCCAACTAAGTTATTTTTAATGTGTTGATATAATTTAAGAAATTATCTTATTTTTATAAATATTATTAGTAAATGCGTGTTGTGATTCCTACTGTATTATACAATTATTATTTTGGCTTGAAAATTTAAAATATTGTTGTCCTTTAATTATTTCGCCATAAATTATTATAAACGCTGTAATCAATGCCATTAATCAAGCAAATAAATATTAAAATTAATTACTTACTATTTAGTTTATATATAGTTGTAGACATTGTTACGTCAATTGTTGCTGAGTTAAATAAATGTAGCAATTAATTATGCGAAAATGCAGTTGGAACTTCCACATTGTTTAAATTGGAGCGACGATTAAAATAATGCAATTCACAAAGGGCAAAAGATGCATGCACTAATTAATTTTATAATTTATGGAGATTGATCAATTTTTCGAGTAATAATTATACATAAAGTATACAATTTGTTGGTTTTGGTATTTTCAATAATGGCCTTAAATTTTCCTAACATTTAAATATTCGCTGCTCCGTCGTGTAGTTAATCTGTTTCATTGCGTTTTTGTTTTCAACAATATCATTTATTTCAGTAGGACGAGTCATTTATAAGATTATTGACACGGGAGGTAAATAAAAACTGTCAAATGGGAAATTAACGAAGATAAGTCAATAAATCTATTGAGATGATCAAAGTCA
The DNA here is from genome assembly GCA_024364735.1 of Boesenbergia rotunda. Classification (NCBI taxonomy): domain Eukaryota; kingdom Viridiplantae; phylum Streptophyta; class Magnoliopsida; order Zingiberales; family Zingiberaceae; genus Boesenbergia; species Boesenbergia rotunda. The sequence goes on along the minus strand of JAGFNQ010002068.1, from coordinate 1,098,338 downwards.
ATGTTTAACCTACTTAGAAGTGTTTGGGAGAGCTTTTACTTCTTGAAAAATGATTCTTGTAGTGATCATCTTAAAGTTAGTAAGAAGCTAAAGCATACAGTGTTTGGAAATAAAAGTCAAAAGCTGATACAAGGTAAAGTTTGAGTGTTTGATGAATAATCACTTTTAAGCTTAATTTTTAATTAAATGACAATAATATCCTTAAACTATAAAAATTAATTTTTTTCAATTATTTAAATATAATTTTGATACATGATCTATAATATTTTATATATTTAATATTATATTTTAAATATTATATCAAAATTTTTTTTAATAATATATATATTTAAAAAAATATAAAGTTAATAAAAATATAAAAAATAATAAAATAATAAAATTTATATAAATTTATACAAATATGTATAAAATTTTTTGAAAATATAAATTATATAAAAATATAAGATTTTATTTAAAAATAGGATGGTAATTATGTAAAGTAATAAATTTATTAAGGGTATAAATGTCAACTTTTAATTCTACACCATAAGCAAAAAAGCAGAAGCAGAAAAAAGCATCAAATTGTTGCTTCTAGCTTTTGAGTAAAAGTTACAGAAGTTAAAGCAGAATCTAACATTCTCAAACACTCAAAAGCACTTTTGCATGGCTAGAAGCTAAAAAGCAGCTAGCAGAAGCTCTCCCAAACACTCCCTTAGTAGACTCCCAACTTCCCGAAGCTGATCGGCTTGTCAAAGCCGACCGATTCCAGGCGCCCCTGGCTCCATGCACTACAAAAATAACATGAATTTGCGACGGACTTCTTTAATAGTCCGTCGCAAATGGCGACAGATATATAGTCTCCGTCGCCAAAGTGACACGGGAAGTCAAACTCCTGTTAATAGCGACGGACATGGTCAAAGTCCGTCGCTATTGCGATGGATAATATAAATTATCCGTCGCTAGTTATAAGCGACGGGTCAAACCACCACTATATAGCGACGGAATTAGTCAACGTCGTCGCTAATCAGCGACGAACAAGTTAATCCGTCGCAATATTACTTAAAAAAGGGCGACGCCCCCTTCCCCCGTGGCCACGCGAACCCTAGCGACCGGTCGAGCGACTGAAGCGATTCTCCTCCGGCGAACCCTCCTCCGATCCCAGGTACGCGAGTTAAGCTCCATTTGCCGTATATTATCGTTTGTTTGTGCTAACGCGGCGCCGTCGTCTTCTCCGGGCAGCCACGGCTCTTGGCACGGGCTGCGCGTGGCCTCCAGCGGCCGCGCGCGGCCCGCGGCCGCGCGCGGCCCCCCGCGGCCTCGCATTTGCAAGCGGCGCCTGCTGGCGGTCGCGGCCCAGTGCGGCTGGGCGTCGGCTGTTGTGGTCGCGCGGGGCCTGCTGCGGCCGCGCGGCGCTTGCTGGCCGGGCGGCCGGCGACCCCTGCTCCGGTTTAGCTAGGGTTTTAATTAGGTAGGGTTTAGCTAGGGTTTTAATTAGGTAATTGCTTTAATTAATTCAATTAATTAGAGTAATTTGTTCAATTAATTTGATTAATTCAATAATTAATCAGTTAATTAATTAGTTAAATTACCAATTAATTTTGTTAGATAATTTGTTAAACCATTAATTGTGTAATTAATTGATCAACTGTTTTATTTATTTTAGATAAATATTTGATTAATTTGATTATTAAGATGATTAAGTCTTTGATTAAGGAGGTTACTTGATCTATTAATTAGATATTGTTTGATTAAATTTAGATTATTGTTTGAATAATTAGATTAATTTATTGATTAATTGTATGATTAATTAGTATAATTGATTCAGAAATAATATCATGTTTGATTAATAAGATTTAATTTTTTAGTATACCATAAATATCATATTGCCTATTCATTTTTATATGTGTGGGTTGATTAAATTGTCTTATCTGAATTCAGATACAATGTGTCCGAACAAGGCATGGATGTATAATAGGTTAGACAATGGATTTATCCGTGACGAATTTTTTGCTAGAGTGGAAGAATTTGTTAACTTTGCAAAGTGTCATCCTGAGTGTTTGAATGACACAGAGTTGAAGTGTCCATGTAATCAACGCAAATGTAGAAATACAGCTTTCCGTGATGAAGATACAGTGAAAACTCATATCGCCAGGTATGGGTTTGTTCCAGATTATTACAACTGGTATTGTCATGGAGAGCCGTATGTATATTAATTTGGTGGAATACAATGTGTCCGAACAAGGCATGGATGTATAATAGGTTAGACAATGGATTTATCCGCGACGAATTTTTTGCTAGAGTGGAAGAATTTGTTAACTTTGCAAAGTGTCATCCTGAGTGTTTGAATGACACAGAGTTGAAGTGTCCATGTAATCAACGCAAATGTAGAAATACAGCTTTCCGTGATGAAGATACAGTGAAAACTCATATCGCCAGGTATGGGTTTGTTCCAGATTATTACAACTGGTATTGTCATGGAGAGCCGTATGTATATGAATTTGGTGGACCTTCTGTTGCATCATCATCGAACTCAATTGGACCAGAGACATCATATAACCCTGCTGATGCAATGCAATCAATGATTTACGATGCAATGAATGCTTTTGATCAATCAAATGTAGAACAAGTACCTATTTCTGATGTTCAAAAAATGTATGACATGTTAAAGGCTAGTGAAAGAGAATTATGGGAAGGTATTCCTTCTGGTTATTTTCAATTATCTGCTACTGCAAGATTATTGAATATGAAGGCAGAACATTTCTCAGAACGATGTTATGATGACATATGTCAACTTATGTCAGAGTTGCTTCCAACTGATAACTGCATGACTATAGTTTCTACAACACTAAAAAACTAATCAGAGACTTGGGTTTGCCAGTTGAGAAGATACATTGTTGTGTCAATAATTGCATGATCTTTTGGAACCAAGATAGTGAATTGATGGAATGTAAAATCTGCAACCATCCCCGTTACAAGCATGGTGCTCGCGTGGTAAATCAGAAGAAAAAAAAAATATTCCTTACAAAATCATGTATTATTTTCCTTTGACTGCTAGACTCCAACGTTTGTATGCATCAGCAGCAACAGCAAGTCATATGATTTGGCATCAAAACCATAGACATGATGGAGACATTATGTGTCATCCTTGTGATTCCCCTGCATGGAAACATTTAGATTCAACATTTTCTTCCTTTGCTATGGAACCATGTAATGTCAGACTTAGACTTTCTACAGATGAATTTCAGCCATTTGGAAGTTATGGACAATAATATTCATCGTGGCATGTTATCTTAACACCATACAACTTACCACCATGGATGTGCATGAAAAATGAATTCATATTTCTTACTGTTTTAATTCCAGGTCCTCAAAATCCAAAAGAGCACATAGATGTTTGTTTACAACCTTTGATAGCTGAGCTGAATTATTTATGGAATATAGGTTCAGAGACGTATGACATTGCTACAAAGTCAAACTTTTTAATGCATGCAGCATTGTTATGGACTATTAGTGATTTTCCTGCTTACTCAATGTTATCAGGATGGAGCACAGCTGGAAAGTTAGCATGTCCACATTGTATGAGTCAGTCAGATGCATTTTCTTTGCCCTGCAGTGGCAAGATTTCTTGGTTTGATAATCATCGAAAATTTTTACCTCTTGATCATCCGTTCAGATGAAATAAGAAACATTTCAAAAAGAATGAAGTAGTTAGGAAGCTACCTCCATTTGGGATGTCAGGCGAAGAAGTGTTAAATGAAATTGATAGTTATGGATTTCTACCAGTATATCAGGATGGATCAGATGATATCAACAAGAATATTGTTAGAGTCAACAAATGTGGTTGGAGGAAAAGAAGTATATTTTGGGAGCTTCCATATTGGAAATATTTACTCATTCGTCATAATTTTGATGTGATGCATATTGAGAAAAATTTCTTTGATAACATCATTAATAATATCTTAAATGTGCATGGAAAAACAATAGATACAACAAAATCTCGTGAAGAATTAAAACAATTAGTTAGCAGGCCTGAGTTGTATCAGAATGAAACAACTGGTAAATATCCTAAGGCTTGTTATACATTGGACAAAGAAAGTAAGCAAGCATTATGTTCTTGGTTGAAAAACATAAAATTCCCAGATGGATATGCCTCTAATATGTCTCGTTGTGTGGATACCAATGGATCTAAAATGGTTGGAATGAAGAGTCATGATTGTCATGTGTTCATGCAAAGATTAATTTCAATTGCTTTCCAAGAATTACTTCCAAATAATGTTTGGCAAGCACTTACAGAATTAAGCTTTTTTTTAAAAAATCTGACTTCCAAAGTTGTTACGGCAGCAGATATGTTACGCCTTCAGACAGAGATTCCTTTAATACTATGTAAGCTTGAGCGAATATTTCCACCAAGCTTTTTTGATTCAATGGAGCATTTGCCTATTCATTTACCTAGCGAGGTACAGGTTGGTGGTCCTGTACAATACAGATGGATGTATCCTTTTGAAAGGTTTCTTAGAAAATTAAAGAATAATGTGCATAATAAAGCAAGAGTTGAGGGATCAATATGTAATGCATATCTGGTTGAAGAAGCAAGTTCATTTTGCTCCTATTACTTTGCTGAAAATGTGAAAACCAGACATCGAAAGTGTCCACGCAATCAAGATGACATTCCATGAGTTGACCCAGACATTCTTTCTATCTTCAAGTATCCTGGAAGAGCAATGGGTTCAACTCTATCTAGACGGTTAAATGACAGAGAATATCATGCCGCTAGGACATATATCCTCTTAAACTGTGAAGATGTCAAACCATACCTAAGATATTATCTCTTGTTGTAATGAAATTAATATCAAATGATAAAATTAAATTTCTAGTATGATATCAAATAAACTTATATGTCAGGTTATACCAAGAACAGTTGTGCATTCAAAATCCATCGATAAGTGCAAATGAGGTAGATCAAAAGATAGAAGAAGAATTTGCATTTTGGTTTCAAATATATGTAAGTGAGTTAATATGCATTTTTTGTTAACAATTCTTGATTACTTATTATTCTAATTTGATCACCCACCACTATTATAGGTCAATGATGACAGAATTTCAAATGTAGAAGACGACAAAATTAAAAATCTCGCATTTGGACCTCTTCGTACTGTGACAGTCTACTCGGGTTATTACGTGAATGGATACAGATTTCATGTGAGCCAACGTGATTCAGGGATGCTAACGTATAATTCTGGCATCAGTGTCAAAGGATCAACAAACAATAATGATAATGAATTTGACTATTATGGCAACCTAGAGGAAATTATCGAAGTTGAATACCCAGCGTTGCCTTTCAAAACATATGTACTATTCAGGTGTTCTTGGTATGATCCGACACCAAGGACGGGCACAAGAAAACATCGGTTATACAATTTAGTTGAGGTTAATTCAAGCAAAAGATTCAACAAGTTCGAACATTTCATTTTTACGGTGCAAGCTGGTCAAGTATTTTATTTGGAGTACCCAACTGAGAGAAGACGACCTAGTGAATGGCTTGCTGTATGTCAAATAAAGCCTAGGTCAACAATTGAAATGCCAAATACGATCACTATCCAAAACTACGATGCTTATCAAAATGAAGAAGTTATAATCAACTCAGTTGATTCAGAAATACAATCAGCATCTCAATTACTTATATATGAGAATCTCTCTTACGAGGAAATTGATGATGGTGAAATATCCAGCAGTGAGGAGGTCAATGTATCAACGGATTCAAGCGATGAAAACTTGCATGTTAATTTAGTTCCATCAGATTAGGATGACTTAGATGTATTGAACATTAACTAATCAGAGTTTGTATTAAGATGAGTTGTTAATTTAGATCATGCTGCTTGTATTGAACAGGTTTATACGATGCTTGGTTATCCATTTGCCTGCTTTATTTAGATCATTCTGCTTGTATTGAACATTCTTTATTAGTACATGTTTCCATTTGTCTCTAATATGTCTCATTTGCATGTTTTACCTATTCTGCTTATCTGCCTAAACTTTGTGTCTAATCAGGTACCATGGTCGCACCCCGTGATCAGCGGATTGTACTTACAGTCGTGGGTGACAGGTATACCTATTCTTCTTATATATTTTCTTACAGAATTTGCTAATATATTTTATTTTTTCCTACAGTTTCATACCAGATGGGGATCAGGTGTCATCTTATATATCTAAAAAATTTAAAGAAAGACTGTCACCTGCGACGACATGGGGCCACATTAAGAATGATTTGAAATCATTCTATTACGGAGAGTTTTTAGTAAGTATTTTACATGTATATTTATTTTGATATTATAACTTTTTTTCATACTAACCTTATAAATTTTTTTTTTACAGAAAAGGTACACCTGGGAGGAGGGTGCGGAGGAGCAATTCAAGAAGACCTGGAATGCCTACTGCTCCAAATTGTACAGGGACATGCTCTACAAATGGAGAAAGAAGGCTGATAGGCCTACAGAGGTCCCTGAGCTGATTTGGGCAGCATGGCGAGCTGTCTGGGATGACCCGCACTGGAAAGAGAATGCTGCGATTGCTCGAGACAATCGCAATTCAGAGGTTGCTGGGCCCACCATGGGATCGACGAAGCACACTGCTGGATCATGTTCCATTATACAACATGCCAGTGATTTGGTAAGTACTTTTTATTTTGGTTATTAAAGGCATTTAGTATGTTTTTTGGATATATTAAAGGCATTTAGTACTTTTTATTTTGTGTTTATAGGCTGCTGAGCTACAGAGACCTCCCACTAGTTGGGAGTTATTCAGCAAGACCCACAAGAAAAAAGATGGGTCTTTTGTCGATCGTCGCTCCCTATCTATCAATGTAAGTATATTAATTATATTTTATTTGTTTTAACATTTTATATAGACTAATTAAATTTTTATTTCACAGGAATCAATGACCACTAGAGTTGCTGAGGCACAGGCATCTCAGCCTGCTGCAGAGGGGGAGGATGCACAGCCTCTTTCGACCGACGATGTGAATCAGATTTATTTTGAGGTCGTCGGTGGGAAGAGGAAGACCGCCTGCTACGGCCTGGGCTCTCAGGCAAAGGTTATATACGATCAGATGAGAGCTCCAGGGGTTAGGGGGCGTCCACCATCCTCCTCCTCTACCTCTAGTGAGGTTCGCCATTTGCGGGAGGAAAATGAAGCCCTGCGGACTCGACTCACGTCGATAGAGTCGACGTGTGCCGGGAGGGACGCAGAATGGGCTAAGACGAGCGCAGAGTGGGCTCAGAGGGATGTAGAGTCGGCTAAGAGGGAAGCAGCGAGGGATGCTGAGTTGAAAGATTTGCGGGCTCGCCAGGCACACACTGAGGAGATATTACGTCACATGTGAGCTTTTGCAGCGACCCTATCGCCGATGACACAGATGCCAGCCCTTCCCGCCCCTCGTTTTGATGCTCCGGATACACAGATGTCAGCCGCTCCCGCTCCCGCCCATCGTTTTGAGTCTCAGGAGACACAGGATCCTGAGCATCCCACAGAGGAGTAGAGCTATTATAGTGGTATGATCAATTTTTCCCCCAATTTTTTTCAGTAACAATGTATTAAGTTATTATATCTATAATAACTTGTTTTCTTATTACTCCATTTATGTTTACAGATTCTACATTATCAGAGTTGAGTTCAGATTTCTTCTCTTGCTTAAAAATAGAGTTACATATTTAATACATATTTAATATTTCTTCTCTTGCTCCGGTATAGTTTAGTTTTCATTTACATATTTAATATTATTAGAGTTATCTTCTATTTGTTATTTTTCTTCTATTAGATCGAGTTATCTTTTATTACATATGCTTACTTCATTTGTTATTTCTTATTGTTATCAATTCAGATTTATTTCTGTATTGGATTGCTTTCTTATTGTTTTATCTTCTATTGTGCAGGAATATTTTTCCTTTCCATCCATTATTCACTCTGATATTCATGTACGTAATGATTCTCTACGAAACTCTGATTTTTTATATATGTTTACTTTCTTTTGATATATACATTTAGTTGCTTAAAAAGTGTATAAGTTTTGATACATCATATGGATACATATGTTTACTCTGTTACATTTGGATACATCATATGTTTACTCTTTTTTGGATTGGAAAGTTTAGATTGTATAAGTTTACTCTTGTTTCAAAGTTTCGATTGTAAAAGTTTGGAAATTAAACTTTGGAATGAATAGTGGATTGAATGTATACATTTCGAAATGATTGTTTGGATCTGATTGGATTCGAAACAAAAATTTGAATTGTTGTGAATGTTTAGATTGTTATGAATGTTTGGATTGTAATTGTGAATATTTGGATTGTTCTGAATGTTTGGATTGTAATTGTGAATGTTTGGATTGTAATTGTGAATGTTTGGATGTTGAAATATAGATTCCTGTTTGATATTTGTATATGTTATTGATGTATATATGGGAAGTTGAAGAAACAGATGCAGGCTGGAAAAATTTTCCAGTTTTAGCGACGGATATTTTTAAAAATCCGTCGCAAATAGCGACGGATATTTGACTTTTCCGTCGCTAAAACGATTTATTGGCGACAGAGTTTGACCGTATCCGTCGCTATTACGATATATTAGCGACGGACTTTGACCATATCCGTCGCTACCCCCATACAGTTTGCGACGGATATTTGACCATCCGTCGCTACTATTTCGCCGGCCACCTCGACCCCTTTTTTGGGTGTTTGCGACGGGGGGGTTAAATATCCGTCGCTAATATAGCGACGGAGATCAAAAAATCGCCGTCGCTAACAAGCTCTGCGACGGGTTCTCAGCGGACGGCGGCAATTCCGTCACTAATCCGTCGCTATTACTGTTTTGCGACGGAATAGCGACGGATTATTGCCGTCGCTATTTCATGTTATTTTTGTAGTGATGATTTCTCAGGACTCCCGACTTCAAACTCTCTTGACTCGAGTTCCAAATGGCCCGACTCTCGACTTTAGCTCCAGGCAGCTACGACTCCAAACTCTTTCGACACGGGCTGCTCCGACTCTAAATTCTCTCAACTTGGGTTCCAAATGGCCCGACTCTCGACTTGGACTCCAAGTGGCTACAACTCTCGTCTCTTTCGATTTAGGTTCTAGACACAATCTTAATTTCAGACATTAAGATGATAAAAACTTGATCACTGAGAAAATGCGAAGAACATAGCTGTTATATGCAAAGTGAGTGAAAAATATAACCATTTACATTTACTCCAAAGTAGGGATGGAAACAGGCCAGACTTTTGCCTTAACAGGCCAGGCCTGTATAGTAACAAAATGGCCTGAGCCTGGCCTGTGGCCTGTTATAGGCTTTGTTCTTGGCCTAAGCCTAGGTTGGCCTGTGGCTTGTTTACAAAGCTTGTAAATTAAAACACTTTATACAGGTCAACATGTCAAAGCATTAAACAGGCTGAAAACCAACCTTAATAGGTCTTGCATCATACAGGCCTCAAAACAGACTTTGCATCATACAGGTCTTAAACAGGCCAGACCTACAAATATATACATATGTATCTAATCTTAACAGACCCAGGTCAGCCTGTCAGGCTTGGTAGTCTTTATATTGAGCATGTGCCTGGCCTGATAAGAAAAATAGGCTTTGAAACAGGCCTGAATATTATCCTATTTCTAAACAGGTCAGGTCAGGCCAGACTAAACACAGGTCATGCCCCTAACAGGTCGTTTGGCCTATTTCCATCCCTAGAAGTAACTAGGCAATAATAATCATTTATTTCGAAGAAAGTGATAACGAATGCGAGCAACTTGGGATACAGGAGGAACATGGAGACTAGCAGTCACTCTATAAAAAGGTAGTTTATCCCTGCAAACAAAAGTACCCGCACATAACGCAAAACCCTTAATTCCTTTACGCATCTTCAACTTCTCCTTCTTCACCAACTTACTAAGAGCGTTAGAGTGACTTCACCAGGAATCTCCTGGCCGCCAATCTAATTTGCTCTTCTTGGCGTGTTCCTCATCCCAGGATCCTTGGAGAAGATGCACAAGATCACGTGGCCAAGTGATCACCCCGATAGTCAACCTTGGCGTATAATTACTGGTGAGTTGACCATATTATTAACTATCAAAATATCATTTCAAGAAAAATTATAGGTTACTCCAGGATAATTTTGATATGGTTAATTGAGTCAAGTTAGGTCTTGTTGGTTTTATCCATGTGTCTAAATGTGCAGAAACTTAGGAGTACAGGAAGTCGAGCAAAATATGTAGCAAACGAGAAGGATTGCACGGGAAGAAAGCTGACACGCTCATTGCATCCAAGGGACGCAAAGTCTATAGAAGAGTACACTGGTGGACGAGAAAGGCGTGCATGACGTTATAGAGACGAGAAGCCAGGGAGGAAGACTGTTCGAAGAAAAGGTTGGAAGTTGGGTTTTGGTGAACTCAACTTTGGATAACTGAAAATCACCGAAGAGCACTAAAAGACCGGTCAACTGATGATTGACCAGAACTAGGCGAACAAGGTGCCCGAGTCAACTCGAGTGCCCGGCTAAACAAGCGCCTAAGTGGATTCGGGTGCCCGACTACACATGCTCCCTTGTTGCACTCGGGCCCGAGAATTCAGCTAGCCGTTTTACGATCGTTACGACATGGATAAGCGCTGACCCGAATCAGGTGCCCGTGTTGCACTCGGGCGCTCGAGATATGTCATGTCAGTACGTCAATAAGTTTTTCAGACTCTAAAACTAGAGCCTCTTAGCTTAGAATTTTTCATCAATTTATTTTGTATAATAACTACACTTACTTTCCCAAGTATTTTCTGAGTTTAAGAGTCTGTAAAATGTTTTTCCGCCCATACAAGGAGTTATTTGGAATTGAACTTTCAATTGCCTTGCGAATCATCCTAGTTGCAACCAAGTAAATTATAGTGTCTTTTTATTTGTAGTTGTTAATCTTATTCATGTCTTTCTATTTTGCTTAACTAATTCTATCTTTGTTTTTTAAAAAAATATAAGATCCAGATTTATTTTTCAGGCTATTCACCTCCTTCTAATCGACCAAACCGAACCTACAAATATATGTTACAGATTACTTTCAACCTCCAAATTATAATTGTTTGCAATTAGGAAGCTCATTCATCCTTCATTATGCTATATTCAAGTGTTTCTGTTGGTAGTTTGGAGACAAAACAATGTTTAACAATATAGTAAATTGAGTCGACTTAATTAGCATCTCTAGTTAGCTCATCTTATCTTATTAGCTTGATTAGATTGTTCAACCGGCTAGACTCAACCGACCCACTCGACTGATACAACTTGCACAATTAAATCATCTAACAAGTCCCCCCAACCAAAATTATTAAGAGTAGTGCTCATTTGTGGAATCTCTCACCTTTTGGCCTATTACTTTTTTGCTTTGCTCATTAAATCATCGTACAATTATGATTCGTATAATAATTGACTATAATAATTCGTATTCATGATATACTTTCAGCCGAAAAAATAGTCTCCATTATTTTGTGAGGATTCTAAAAACAGAATTATATGTATGATTGGGTCTTGTGTGGTGGGGGCGTGGAGAATTCAAATTAAGTTGAATCTTAGTTGGATTCGAACTGTCAAAACTGCAATATATGGCATTTTCCAATCTTACATGTGGTCCTGATCTGTATTCTTTGACTTCCTATCGAGCCCAAATAATGCTAGAGGGAATGGATCTTAAGTTCATAACAGTCATTCTCCAAGTATATTGCATGTTTCGGAAGTGAACGATGGGGACAATAAATCATCAAAACGTAGTCCACGATGATGATGACGGGAAAAAATATCAATGTCTACGAAATTAACACGAGCGTAAATGGGGTGCACCGAAAGAAGTTCCGATGAAACCCTCTCCGACGCTTAAGTCAAAACTCTTTTTTTTAAGGAGAAAAGCGAGGAATCAAAGTATTCTAATTCTGAAATGCTTACTCCTTTATCTGGGTGTCGATGTATCTTATATACCTGACGATTTCCTCCCACGTATCCCCACCTCTTCTTCCAATGTTGAGGCTTGATCGAGCGCGCACATGGGCGTCGGACTTAAGGGTGTTTGACATGATTGGTTAGGCGCGAGAGGGATGAAATTCACACTGCGCCGGCGAGAATCACATAATGCACTATGTGATCAAACAAAAATGGCATGTGAGAGTTGTAGGGTTGAGTAGCTGGTAGAGACTAGAGTGGGGCTTTTGTGCTGCTTCAGGCTCCGACCACAAGCATGCTAATATGTATCAAACTCCCCCTCTCAATCTATATATGGCTTATAATTATTAGCAACTAATTCCTTGAGTTGCCTCTAAATCTTATAAGTGAACTTAAACCTACAATGTTTCAATGATTAATTCACTAGTTTTATGGGGGAACACTAATTGCCTACTAATTATTTTTTTTTCTTAACTCCAAAATTTAGCATTTCAATTTAGCTAGTCAACTTATGTGGTTAATGACTAAGACTAGCGAGTTAAGTGTAATAGATTAATAAGCCCAACAGGTTTACTCAAATAAATTAATAACACAAATTGACAACAACAGAAGTCAAATTAGATGGGATGAAGAACAGGTTAATTAAATGAGAATATAAGATGGGTCAAAAACATTCCAAATGGGCTAATCAAAGGATTAAGGACTAAAGTAATGTTTGCTGGTGGAAAAGTGGGCAGAGGTGAGTAAAAATTTCGTTAAATCGAATAAACTGAATCGGTCGAATATTCGGATATTTTGATAACTCATTTGTTTTTCAAAAATATCAATTTTTTTAATTAATTCGATTCAGGTTTAATTTTTTATTTAACCAAATAAACCAAAATATACTAAATCAAATTGAAAATTTTTCAATGATTCGATTATGGTTAACAAAATTCAATTTTGGTTTTTATTAAATTTATCATTGGCAAAAAAATTAGTTAATTTGGTTATTTTTAGTTTTTCTAAATTAATTGATATTTTATAGGTTCGATTTGTTCAGTTTTTATTGGAAATTTTTATCAATTCGATTGATTAAAAAAAATCAATTTATTCAATTTTCGATTATTCTATTTGATACATTTCAATTTTAATTGAATACTCGCTCGTAAACAAGTGTGTAGGAATGAAAATAGGCCAGGTCAGGCCAGACTTTTACTCTAACAGGTCAGGTCTGTATAATAATAAATTGGCCTGAGCCTGGCCTGTGACCTGTTATAGGCTTTATTCTTAACCTAAGCCTGACCTGTTCAATAGCCTGATTTGGCCTGCGACCTGTTTACAAAGCCTGTAATTTAATTCGGTTATCCAAAATACTTCTAATATATAAAATACAACAATTCAATTCGATTATTCAAAATACTAATTTAACAAATTAGCTAAAGATACTTCTAATATATAAAATATGCATGTTATAGTTAAAACAGATTTGTGGTGTATTGACAAGTAGGATAGTAGATAAGGTCTTGCTCAGTAAAAGTCTAAGGTTTGAATCTCTGTTTTGACAATATTATATAATATAATTTTAACAAACTAAGGCCAACCTGTCAGGCTTCATAGTCTTTATATTGAGTCTGGATCTGATCTGATAAGAAAAACAAGCCTGAGTATTATTTTATTTTTAAACAAGTCAGACCAAATACAAGCCAGGCCACATGCCCCTGACAGGTCGTCTAGCCTATTTCCATCCCTACAAATGTGTAACTAATCCTATGTTTGGATGGGATGAGCGAAAGTTCATTAACGGTAAACTAAGGAAAGGAAGGGAAAGAAAGGAGAACTTCCATACCCCCAAATCAAGGTGTAAAAAATAAATCATTTAAGAGATAAGGGAGGATAAAAATTCTCCTTCCCTTCCCTCACCCTCTTCCTTCACCTCCTTCTCAAACAAAAGTAAACGTTACCTTTTCATTACTTACATTTCCCTCATCTCCTCCCAAACATACCATAAATATGCTACAGTGCTGGAGTTGGGCTACTCCAAAATTTAACCGTCCCTTGTCACCAACAAATTATTGAATGCAAATTAAGCCCCAATTATTGTTTTTTCCATATTAACGCACAACTAGTTCTATCGACAACTACTTGCCACTATCTATTATTAAGGGGACCCCTTGTTCGTCTTTTTAAACACACGAGCCACATGACCGGAACACCATCGAGGATCATGCAGTCCAATGAGAACTCGACAACCTCTCATTTTTAGGGGAGGCCGGAGGCTCGCACTGTCGCACAGCCAAAATCTAAATTAACCACCTTCGGACTCGATGAAAATGACGACGATTAAAGAAAGCGAAGAAAATGGCTGGCTGATTGCAAATCATCCGTTCAAAAGGGTGGAAGAGCCAAAGGCGTAGGAAAGGGCACAGTGGTCACCTGTACAACGCTTTGCCAAGGCTGCTTGCTTTCCAGCTCAGTGCTAGCTCGCGCCCCACTTCTCTCTCTCTTTGGCTGACGCTGGAGCATCCGGACAAGCGGGGAAAGCTCGAGACAAAGGAACATGAAGACGAAGAGATTTGACGGAGGTGGCTCTCATTAATTTCGTAGCTAACGCAAGGACGCCGCTGCTATCATTGAAGGCTATCTTTCAGTTAGCTGTTAGTGTCCCTGCAGAAGGAGAGCGATCGAGGGCCCTCTCTGCCTTCGCCCACATGACACGTTACGGAATGATTGAGGCTCTCTTTGGGGTATGTCTGGTGCCAGATAACTAGCTATGAGTGTTTTTCTTTCTCCTTGAGGTGACGTGACTGATCTCGCATTCACCGATCGAGTAGCTAGTGAAGGCATTGCTGGGAAGGAGGGACTGTGTAGGTTTACATGCATGGTGTAAAAGGGAGTGTCAGGGTTTTTTTTTTCACAAATGGAAAACACAAGGAATTTGGAGATGAAAAGGACAAGAATGTCTCAACTCCACTAGCTTATCTGAGAATATGAGGTTTATTTTACTGATTCCGATGGATTTGGTGGATGAAGTATGAGAATTAGAATGAGCATGTCCTTCGGTTTTGTTGAATCAGCATAGATCGTCACAAATGTTAGAGCAAAGATGATAATATTCATCTAAAATAGTTTTCCTAACAGTCTTTTACATAAAAAATATCAGTCATTTACATCTATTGAAAATTAATCTCAATATCTATTAAAACACTCATTTATATAATCCACATGGCAGTTTCAAAAAGTTACTTAAAATTTTGAATGGGATTTTTTTTTGCCACTTTTTTGTCTTTTTCTTAAAAAAAATTAAAAACGGATTCTTCCAATGGGTAAGCAGCTAATATGGGTTTCAAATGGGCTATCATTACCAACCGAAAGACAATCCAGCCCAACACATTCTTCTTCTTTTAGTTTCTTATTCATTTTAGGAACTAACCAAGATTGCAAGGATGATGTATCAGTATCCTAAGAGTTGAGTTATAGTTCTGATGGGAATTCAATATAGATTAAATTAGATTTTATAGTACTAATCTGTATATCCAAGTATGAAGGAGCTTAGGAGAATATCTGATGGCTAAGGAGCATCGGAGACAGCAAAAAATATAGGCGAACGAGAAGGATGCACATGAAAGGAGTCTATGAGCTCAATGCCTTCGAGGTACGAGAGTTACAGAAGAATACTTGGATGAGCTTGAAAGAAGCAAGGGATTCATCAAGAAGACTACTCGAGAAGACCGGAAATTGAGTTTATGGTGAGCTCAATTCTGGAATGCAATCACCAAAACTGTTGGAGAAGAAAATGATCAATTCCTACAAGTGGACCATTTTAGACCTCTTGGAACGATTCTAGGCGCTTGGACTTTAGGCACCCGAGCTATTCCAAGCTCCAGTATTGAGTGGTTACGTCAACAAGAGTTGTTGCCGAAACGAGTTGCATTGGTATCCACGTATGTAGAATTTAGACTCCCGGATCGCTTTCAAGGGCTTGAAATGCTCAAATTTATTCAGAATCGTTGAGCGACCGTTACTGAGTGAATCAAGTTCAATAAGTCCAAGCTCGCAGACTGTTTTCAGGCTCCTTGAAGGTGTCATGTTAGCAAACGGTCTCATCGACGACAAAATGCTATATAAAGAGGACGAAGACTCGTAATTAGAGATAACACACTTATTTTTACTCTCTGTATTCAGTTCTTTACTTTAGTCTAGTGCTCAACTGCTATAAGTGGCTTTTTCACCTCGGACTCTTATTCGAAAAAGGAGATTAGTACTGATCTTCATATTCTTGGACTAACAACTCGAGGGTTGTAATTAAGTAAATTATAGTCTCATAATTTTATATGTGTTATTTTCATATTAATGTGTGTTCTTACTAGTTTGTTAGTAAGAGAAATATAGATTTTATTTACAGGTAAATTATTCACCCATTTTCTCTAGGATCCAAACCACTTCTGCATCCATGATTTGGTTGTAAAAGGAATCGATAATGGTGGATACCGTTGGTGCCTTCATTATGATCTCAATGACCATTGAAGGTGTTTAGGAGGGATGGCTGTGAGCCAAAAGTCTAGTTTCATCAACGGGAGTTTGTTTCTTTCTGATTTCTCTATTGTGTCTTTGGCGAGAATTCGTTTTCTAACAATCGATTGTTCTATCTCCATTAAGTAGTCGAGCTTTGATCTCCAATTATCGATGTTTACCAGCTATTTCTCTGGATGTTTTTTTTTAATACTGTTGTTTGCTAGAATCAACAATGAATTGATTAGCTTCACGTATTTTTTGCGTGACAATAAAATGATAGGAAAACACACAAAATAATGATCCATCAATTATCATCAACAAGATGCTTCTGCCTTCATCTAGACTTGGACTCATGGATGGTATCCAAGGCTGGTCTCCACTGCCGGCATCCGCCAACTCGCGTGCTCGTCAAGCCGGTTAACTCCCCCTCCCAAATTGCCACCTTCGGGCTCTTTTCCTCGCCTCCACCGCTTTTCTCCGGGAACACCCTCCTCCCACGACAATCCTCCTTGCTCCGCCGCCTCCGACGGCCGACGATCTCGAGCAGAACCTCCACCTGGCAGTCGGAGAGCCGGGACCCGACCCGGTTCAGGGGCAGCAGCAAGTAGACCGCCCCGGGCAGCAGCTCCTCATCCGCCCGCATCCCGGCGGCGCGCCGGGTCCTGAGCGCCTCATCGGCGCGCGCCACCAGGTGGCCGGGGAACTCCATCATGATCTCCGCGGCGCCGGCGGGGGTCTCGATTGGGCGGAGGACGCCGTCTGGGCCGACGATCTTGGCCGTAGCAGCTGCCTGGATCCACCGGGGAACGCACGACGCTCCGTTGCCCATATTCCTGGTTAAATTTTGTGCTGATCTCCCACTCAGTAAGGAAGAAATGGGGGGTTGAAGAGAAGAGAAGCGTGGGGAGGCGTATTTATATCAGAGATCGAAGAAGATAAAACAGAGTGAGAGTGGACTGGAACAGTCAAAGAACAATTATAACTACCGCGTGGAACCTGGGCCTGGTGGAGTGTCCATCGCGTTTTCTTCGTTGGTGCTTGTCGACGTCGTCACTAGACGCCAACCCAGTCGCATTTCAAAGGCAGCGACGCGTCGAACGAAGTGGGTGGCGGGTCATTGACAGGCTGATGAAGCTGCCTGCTGCAGAGCCAAATTTCTTGTGAATGAGAACTTGGGCTTTTATTCCAGGCCCAACTTAACCACACGGCTGCGCATTGACTGGCCATTAAAGGGTAATACAGTAATTGTGCCAATTAGCTCTCCCTATAAAAGCTCAGCGTAGCTGGAACCCTTCCGGACGGCGGCGTAACAAGTTTAGGGCACGCTCCGATTCTCCAGGTACGATCTCCTCGTCCTCAGCTTTCACCTTAGGGCGGTTTTGTAGAGTTATCGGAACGCCCTCCTCTCGATTCATTTCACAGAAATGGCGAAGTCGAAGAACCACACGGCGCACAACCAGTCGTACAAGGCTCACAGGAACGGGATCAAGAAGCCCAAGAAGCATCGCCATACGTCCACCAAGGGGGTATTGTTCTCTTTCCTTTTACTGTTTCCATTAATCTAGTTATTTGATTTGTCTTTTTTTTTCACCATATTGTATGTTCTCCAGTTTATACGCTTTTTTGTTGATTGTAGCATATTATAGAACCTCTTGATGAGCTTTCATCTCTCGAACCAAAGATCTATTTTTGTATGTTCCGATCAATGAGCTATTTTGTTGCTTGTGGCAGATGGACCCAAAGTATCTTAGGAATCTGAGGTATTCACGGAAGCATAACGAACTCAACAAGAAGGCTGCCGCTGCCTCGGGTTCTGAGATGGAGCAATAGAGGATTGAGCGCGGAGATAGTTGGTTTCGCCTTTTAGATTCGAGTATGGTTTTGTTTCTCTCGCATGGAATGTTCCAGTATCTTATTCAGTAGACTTTCAATTGACAAACGATGGCGTATCAATCTTACTACGAAATTCCTTTCGTGAGATGTTCTTTTTAAACTGTGATCTAGTTAAGGTACTTGTTCCGGTATACATTTTCACAAATAATTTGATCTTATGATCAAATGTTATCTTACTATTATTTTGTTCTCCTTTCGTGTAGGATTCAATATTACTAAGGAAGATGTCTATCTCTGCATGTCAGTTCCCTAGATAATATAGTTAGAATCCACAACTAAGGATTTATTGGCTACTTAATTTCTACATTAGTGGACATTGCTATTTCTTAGATTACTAGTAGAATCCACGGGTACATTTGATCCCCCACTTTACTGGATTAGGCGTTCAATTTAATGGTTTTCTTTATCTTAGATGGAATCAGTGTTTATTATCTTTCAATATTTTTCTATATGTTAGAGTATTGAGTGTTTATTATAATTATTATACTGAAATTGGGATTAGACTCGTAGGGATTGTTTAGGTTTGCATTAGACGTGTTATTGGTTGGACGTTGTACTATGCACGAGCACTGCCTTGCAATATTATTTTGTTCATCTTCCCTGGGTGCATTGTGCATTGTCATTTGCTTTTTTTTTTATTGTATTGCCAATCACAAGAAATTCATCGATCATTTGGCGAACCTGTCGTAAATTTGGTCATTTGTTATATTTAAAACATTTTTTAAAAATATTTTCTGTATTTTTGTGAAAAGTCTGTCGGCACAATTTGTTTTTGCTAGGTTGAATAAGAGGTTTTTATTAGTATGTTTAAAGCAGGGC
The DNA here is from genome assembly GCA_024364735.1 of Boesenbergia rotunda. Taxonomy (NCBI): domain Eukaryota; kingdom Viridiplantae; phylum Streptophyta; class Magnoliopsida; order Zingiberales; family Zingiberaceae; genus Boesenbergia; species Boesenbergia rotunda. Next base: position 1,079,203 of record JAGFNQ010002068.1, on the reverse strand, counting down.
TTGCTACGATGAAACTTGCTAAATTGATTAGTTTTAGAAAAAGAAGGGCCGTGATGCTAAATAATCGGGCACCTTTTATCCGTACCGTTTTGGTAAAGAGATGTAAATTATCTGTAATTCTCTATGGAAATGAATTGATCGTGATGCAATTCTATCTGGCCATTCTACCGCCGGGTAGTTCCTCCATTACTGAAGGTAAATCAACAACCTCTTAATGCAATTCTCGCACAGAATACAAGCCGGTCAACTGTTTGCTTCTTTGCTTTTCCGAGTAGAGTTAGAGAGAGAAAAGATATATTGAGATAGCAACTGTTTGCTTCTATGTTGCCCGCATAGCGAGAGAATGGAGTAACAGTCGATTTTTGATAAAATTTGGGAGTTTATGTGATAGTTTTTTTAATTTTTTGATTTATTTTTTTATAAATAATAGTGGGATCATCTGATTTAATTTTCTATAAGTAATCGTGGGACCAAGAGGGTAGGATGTCTTAAAAAATGTTAGATTAGGTAGATAAATTTGGGATGATCGAATGAGTTTCATGTAAATTTTTTTATTGATTATTAAAATAAATTAAAAAATATTCATGATGTCTAAAGTCTAGCGTCCCTTTGATTCTCCACGGATGAATAATTTATTTCGCTTTATAAAATTTGAATTACTACGAAAACTTGTACAAATAAGTACACTGCTAACTTTTTCAAATTCTATTTGGTTTTCATCTAGAGGTAATTAATCCTATAATCTATTCCTCACTCTATTATAAAAACTTCTTTCTCGATATTTTTTTTTGTTTGAGACTATGAAGCTTTGTACCAGCTGTTTTTATAAGATATAAGAAGGAAACGTAAACAAGATTAAAAAAAATCGAAAATGATTTTGTAATAATTAACTTTACTTTTTTTATTTGAATTGTCTCTTTGTGATAAAAAATATAGCAACAAACTATCAAGAATCGATATTTGGAAATCTTCACGAGAACCCCTTATCTAGAGTTACTTTCGTATTAAAAAATGTTTCACAATCAATTAATTTTATTCTCAATTGATTAGCATGTCAGATTCGACCGTTTCAACCAACATAATGGCTCATTTTAACCTAACTTATCGATTGATGTGACTCACTAATCGATTGGTAGTTTCTAATCAACTGACCCAATCAATTACAAAGCTTTCTATTTTGGCAAAAACACTCTCAATCGATTAACCTTATCAATTGAGTCATGCTAAATCGATTAGGTGAATCGATTTAGCGGCCTTCTTGTGTTTCGCGAAATCCTTTGTCAATCAATTGCCTTAAGGCTAATCGATCGACTAATCGATTCTAGACCTCACTGTGCTTCCGAAACACACTGCTAATCAATTGTCTCAATCGATTACTACTACACAATAAATCAGACCAATCGATCCTAGCAACAAACCCATAATTCTGGATTTGGGATTTGTTAATCAGTTCCACTTCATGACAATCGATTACTAACCTTAATTTCAGCCTTTCCGAGCCTAAAATCATTGCTTGTCTAGTATCCGATTGACCTTAACCAACTAGGACTTCCCTTGATCAACAACCAATCATCTGTGACCGGCTGAGACTTCCTATTAAAGTTGTAAACAAGTCAAGTCGAGTCGAGCCGAGACAAGCTTTAATGTGTTCAAGCTTGTTTGATAAGGTAACCGAGTCAGGCCGAGCCGAGACTAAAATGAACCAAGCCTTTGAAATGATTGTACAAACTTGGCTTAATTTATTTTTTATGAGCTTGAGCTTTTTTTAAACTTGGTTTGAGTTTGGTTCGTTTAGATGTTATCGAGCTCTTAATTCAAGCTTGGCTTGAGCTTAGTTCGAGCTTGGTTCATTCAAATGTTATCTAACTCTTAATTCAAGCTTATTTGATTATTTGAAACTTTTGCTTATTTGATTGATTATTAAATTTAATAATTCAAATTTATTTTATTTTATTTATATATTTATTTTGGATATTAATAAGAGTTTTATTAATGAACGTTGTTCACGAATATTAACGAGCTGAACACGTGTTCAAGCTTGTTTGTTTTGTTTAATGAGCCGTTTAATCTTATTTATTTATTTAATTTTGTGTATATTGAACAAACATAAACAAGCTCTTATCAAGTCGAACACCAAGTTTGTTCACAAACATTTGGTTCATTTACAACTCTATTTCTTGTTGCTCAGCATCCGGTCATCCATGACCTGCTAGGGCTTTCTCACCAAGTATTGGGTCAACTTTTGATTTACTTGGACTTTCTCACCAAGTGTCCAGTTAACCATTGACTCACTTGGACTTTCTCACCAGCTGTCCGGTCAACCTTTGATCTACTTGGACTTTCTCACTAAGTGTTCAGTCAACCTTTAACCCGGCCACTTTGACTTTTTCTCTTGCCAACTTTCCCTTGGACTCCTCACTTATCAACCTTCCCGTTGGATTTTCGATCACCAAGTATTCGACCGTCCTTGATCCACTTAAAATTTTCTCTTACCAACTTCCTGTTAGACTTCTTACATACCAACTAGTCACCAAATATTCGACCCTCTTAACTCACTTGAAAATTTTCCCTTGTCAACTTTTTGTTGGACTTCTTATTTGTCTACCTTCCCATTGGACTTTCAGTCACAAAGTGTTCGACCCTTCTTAACTCACTTGGACTTTTTTTTACCAACTTCCCATTGGACTTCTTATACGTCAACCTCCTCGTTAGACTTCTAGTCATCAAAAATTCGACCCTCCTTGACCCACTTGAAATTTTTTCCTCGCCAACTTTCCGTTGGATTTGTCACTCGCCAACCTTCTCGTTGGATTTCCAGTCACCAAGTGTCTGATCCTCCTTGACCCACTTATACTTTTTTCCTTGCTAACTTTCCGTTGGACGTCTCACTTACTAACCTTCCCGTTGGATTTTCAGTCATCGTTAAGTATTCGGTCAACTTGGCATACTGACCTTTCTCTCATATATTGATCAAACATCGAAAATTCAAGATCGAGTCAATTTGAGTTTAGTCAACTTGATCAACCTTGGCATAAAGTCGATTGCACCAACAATCTTCCTTTTTTATATATATTTGGCAACATTTTTAAATTAGGTTAACTCATTAGCCCAACTTCCTTTTTCATCCTGTATCAAAGCATGAATGAGAATTTCCTAACTTAAATCCAACATTCTCTTTCTTTAACATACATCAAAAATCTTCCCCAAATATGATAATGAAGGTTCTTTATCTTTCATTTTCTTCAATACTCAACCTTGAGCATATATCTATTATCCTTCCTCAAAACTCCCCTTTCATATCCAAAATATGCCTTACAGGTGAAATTGCCCTCAAAACATGCTCCAACTTCTATTATTACACCAACTATGATTTGGAGTTCTTAAACATCTAAGAAATCCAAAAGTCTAATTCTTGAGGCTAAAAATTCAATCTTGAATCTAATCCTCCTACTCAATGCCACATTATTTACTTTTAACCATCACTTTCTCATTTTCATCAAGAATATTACCCATAAATACTTACTTAAGAGGGTTTAGACTGGTTAAATTACCTAAACGTAGCAAAATAGACTGAAATCGTACCATTTCAGCCAAAAAACAACAACTACCAATCGATTAGTAGTTGACTTGTGGAATCTCGCGGAATCGATTAGTAGCCAAATGTGATTTCAATCTATTGGTACCAATCAATTGATAACCCATCGATCAACGTGATCCATTCTGCTAGATTCTATGCTAGTAGAAATTCACCACCAATTGATTAAACCAATCGATTAGTGTGCACCAATTGATTGTTGTATCTGAAATTTCAGACTAAAATTTAGAACTATATAAATAATTCTATGAATTTTGAAAAAATGTGAAATTTTGTGTAGACATTATTTATGTCATATACTATTATAAAAAAATAGTTTTCTATGAAAATATATCTTATTTTCAAAGAATGATATAAAATTGAAAACCATTAAAAACTTTAATATTTCACTCTAACATTGTATCTAACTAATTAATAGTGATTGTTATCAACAAAAGTCAAAGAGACTTCATCAAGATTTTCCAAAGCTTTTTTGTAATCATTTTCAAACCAATTTCCAACCATACTCTATGGGCTAATTAAATACACATGACTTATACATTTACTTTCCCCATGATTGACTTTTACATCTTCCATTTATTTTGATAAAACTAAAACTCAAATAAATGCACTAAATCAACATCTTGAGTTTTTCTCATCCTCCTAACATCTCACTTGTTTTTAATGTATCTCAATACACATACAAGTAAAGCAATCATACGATCTTGTGAGATGTAAAATTAATTTTTCCCTAAACCAAGGGATCATGCATTTCTATTTGTGCATTCTAACTTTGATCATTCTACCTAGGATATCAATTAATTGATGTTGGGTAGGATAGTGATTATCATGCAGGCGAATGAGACAATGGAATTGAGGAGAAGGCAAGAAGAGAAAACCAAGAAGACAAAGAGAAATCTTGTAGTTTTCCAAAAAAAACTTTGTTAATAATAGAGGGCAGAATCCTGATACAGCTAAATATATGCTTATATAAACTCTAGACCCTAAGACTAAGAAAGGAAAGAAATCCTGATATATGGATCTCAATTCTAATTTTGTAGAAAAAGAAAAGAGATTTTTCCAGAAAAAGAAATCTCTTGACATAAATTGAAATTAATAGAATAGAATGTTGATATAGATAAATTATCACCCATAAATATCAGAAATACCAAAATTACCCTAAATACTAACAAAATGAAAATTACTAAAAATAATAATAAAATCTTCGGATGCTTTGACGAGGGCCTAAACATTATTTTATGGGCCCAAAACTTGGTAGTTATGGGTTTTTCTTAATAAATGTAGATCTCTGAATCTATACACGTGACCGTCGATAGAGCTTAATTCTGAGTCTTAAGTCAAGCATAGTATTTATGACTAAAAAAATACCTAGAATTTAATCTAAGTGTTATCTTTTAACCATTATGTCAAAAGAAACATAAGTTGCTCCATCTCCCTAGAATGTGCCAAAATCTCAATTTGATACATTTGTAAATTTCATTCTATTTGTGCCAACTTGATTAATCTTAATATCTCAAATTTTATTGGCACACTTTAAACTCTTCCAAGATAAGAGTTGAATTTTCATTTTCAAGATATCACATTATTTTAAAATGCCCTAAAGTGTTAATTATCACCATGGTACCATTCTAATTAGAGTTGGCACACTCTAAACTTATTTACTGTGAAGAGAACATATTCTTAGAAACTCAATATATATTGGTGCTCCTTGAGTGCACAAGACACTTACTAGGGATAACTTTCCTAGATACCTTTTAATGTCTTTTCTAAACTTCTTAAAAGCCTTAATCATTCTAGTGTTTCAACTCTAGGAATAACCTCCCTTGTAACCTTGACTTACCTCTTAGACTTAGAACAGTTCTATAGATATATGTAACTCTATGGCATGAGAACACATAGTCCTTGGACCTAGCTTTGTATTTTAAACCTCTCTTGCCCTTAGAAGACTCTTGTCTTCCTAAACCTAAGTTTTGCTTTTTGGACCCTTTGACATTATTTGTCATTTTATCTAGAATTTTTTCTAATTTATCAAGTTTTGACATCAAAACTTGATTTTGATCCTTTAGTCGTTAAACTTTAATTTTTCATGATTGCCTTGAAGACTTTTCTTTTTAAGCATATACCTAATTTTTTAGAGTTCTTACCTAAATTATTTTTTACGTTCCTATCTTTAGGTAAAGTTGTTTTAACATGATATGATTTATACTTCTTCCTAGAATTATCATGCTTTCTATTTTCATGATAATAAACATTAAAATCATAAAATTTATTTCTAGTAACATGTTATCATAATATAAAACAATACTATTAACTAATGATACTTTAGATTTGTTCTTAGAAGCTACCCTTTATTTGAGCTTCCTCCCTTGTTCTTACTTGAGGACCTTCTTTTTGGACATTGATAATGTCCCCTATGATTGCATAAGAAGCAATATGCTCTTGTCATTCCATATCAAGGTTTTGACCTCCTTTGATTCTTTTTTTCCTTTAGCTTAGGAATCATTTGAACCTTCTTCTTGACTAATTTTAGACACTTACTCTTGTAGTCTCCACTCTCCCTACACTCAAAGCATATAATATGATTTTTTATTTTTAACAATCGAAATTGTTATACCTTCTTTACTTGTAGGGGTGAGGCACTTGATCATATTTCATTGGTTCTGGATGTAGAGACTTCTTCTTATTCCTATGTCAATGAACTCTCCCCCTTAATTTTTGAGATGGTTGTTTTTTCAATTTCATTCTCGGATGTTGAATACATCTCAACCTCTGAATCCTCAAGCTTTTTTATCCAATGAGTCTCCTCCTTCAAATTTACTTTCAATTTATGTTGAGATTGGATTTTCATGAAAGTTGGCCTATTCCATAACTTCTTGGCATTTCGATATATACTTATTTTACATAAGATATTGTTAGGTGATAAATTAATCAAAATTTTGATTACCTTATTATGAGCCTAAGATCCTTTGACTTACTCCTTGATTCATTTGCTCTTTCGAAGAGGTTCTCCCTTATTATCTTTAGGAGTTTCAAATTCTTCCATTAGAGCAAATCATTGAGCTATGTCCATCATGAAAAAAATTTCAACTCTTGATTTTCAAAAATCAAACCTTTCCAATATGAAGGGTGAAGGTACTTGGATGTCATATCTGTATCCATCCCGGGGTTCTATTTTGAAATTTGAGCTTCTTTGATGATTTGTCCTTTGACTTATTGATAATTAGGGCTCAAACTTTCAACTTCTTCTTCCTTTAACTCTTTGCTCTTTCCAACGATTAGTCTGGTGAAAAGTGATCTTGCTTTGATACCACTTGTCAAGATCATTATGAACTAGAGTGGGGTGAATAGCTCGATTTGCTTCTTTGAATTTGAATTGTAACAGAAACTTGAAGCACAAACAAGCACGACACTAATTCTTCCAATTTTATTTAGTATTCATTTTCTTGAGGTAACTAATCTAAGGGTCCACTCCCCACTCACAAATCACTATGAAAACCTCATTCTCGAAAACTTTCTAGAGGCAGAGAAGCCTCGTACAAGCTGTTCTTACATGACACAACAAGAAAACACAAACAAGATTACAAAAGAAATTGAAAATGACTTTACAACAATGAATCTTACTTTGCTTGCTCTTTTGATACTTTGGATTACCTCTTAGTGGTAGGAAATGCAACAGCACTTGTCTCCTAAACCCTCGAGAACTAGCATATGGAAATCTTCACGAGAATCCCTTATCTAGGGTTACTTTTGGGTTGGAAAATGTCTCCCAATCGACTGATCATACCCCTAATCGATTGTCACGTCAGACCAACCGTTCAAACCAGTAGAAGGACTCTTTTTGCCCTATCAATTGATTGGTGAGTCATATCAATCAATTGACAACTTCTAATTAATTAACTCAATCGATTCTGAAGTTTTCTATTCTTGCAAAAATACTCTCAATCAATTAACCTAATCGATATACCCATGCTAAATCGATTAGGCCACTAAATTTAGCAACCTTATTGCATTTCCCGAAATCCTTTACCAATCAATTGACCCAAGGCTAATCGATTCCAGATCTCATTGTGCTCCCAAAACACATTGTTAATTAATTGCCTCAATCGATTAGCACTGCTCAATCGATCCAAGTAGTAAATCTGGAATTCCAAGTTTAGGGTTGCCAATCGATTCCACTTCCTAGCAATTGATTACTAACCCTAATTTCAGCCATTCTAAGGCTGAAGTCACGTCTTGTCTAGTATCTAGTTAACCTCAACCTATCAGGACTTCCCCTACTCAATATCCAATCATTCGTGACTTCTCGAGATTGTAGGATCGTTGAGAACGAGTGAGGGGGGTGAATCTCATAGTAAAACTTTTCTTTTATAAAAATTTATTGGAAAACCGAGAGATGTGCAGCAGAAAATAAATACTCAATTTATTTGTCCTTGGTTCACAATCCCATGACTACTTCTCTAAGACTCATGATCCCTTGGACCGTATTTGTTGGGCAATCCACTAACATTTTCCTTCCAAAAGTTTCGGAAGGAGAGATCAAATACAAGATGAAAGAGATAGTAACAACTTTACTATTCTCTTAGTTATGCAATGAAAACAAAGATTACCAATAATAAAAGATTAAAGCTAAAGCGTAAGTTGTCGAAGAGCCTTCTGTAGTAGTAGCTTGAACAAGCAGTAGCAAAGACGAGAATGAGCACAACGAGTGTTGTCTGGCTCGGGCCCCGAGGCCTTCTTTTATAGGCATCGTTCAGTCGACTGAAAAACTATTCCGTCGATTGAACCTATCTGTCAACTGAACCCCGTGTCTTTCCTTGTTTGTTCTAATCTAATCTGTCCGATCTCAGAAATCATGTTGTTCTGTTGACAGATACAAGTTATTTGTCAATTGAACCCTTTTTACCTTTTATGCTCCAATTCGATATGATCTCATCTCGATGAAATCTCTGATCCGCCGATTGATCATAACTTGATCCGTCGACGGAACAAGTTTTACCTTCTGAAGCATATTTCCAAGGATCTGTCGACGGAACCATCCTATCTGTCAATGGAACAATTTAAGATACAATCCCTATAAAATAGTGTTAGTATATATATATTATTTATCCTGCAAAACAGAGTTAGAAATATATAGTAATTCATAATTAGAGTAGACAGATAGGTCTGTCTTGATCCTGACTTAGAAAACTCCATTATCGATTAGATCATCGTCTAAGGTTTGTCCCAAAGTGAGACACAACCTCACTTACTCCCTCCTTACCTCAACTTACTTGTTAAACATCTGGACCTCTAGACCTGTTTGGAGTTTCTCTACTTAGTGTTAGATTGCCTCACCCTAGGATATTCTCTTTGCTTAAAGTTTACTCCTCCAAGACTTCTCACTATCTAGGGTCCACTACCCTAGGGGGTTTTTCATTTCTTGGAGTTCACTCCTCCAAGATTTCTCACTACTTAGGGTTCACTCTCCTAGGGGTTTCCCTTTACTTAGAGTTCACTTACCCAAGACTTCTCATCTTTACTAGTCATTCAGCCAACCTTGACCTAACTAGAGTCCATAAATATATTATCAAATAAATATCAAAACCCTAGAAGTCAATTGACTAACAGAGACTTCCTGCTGCCCAACATTCGGTCATCCGTGACTTGCCACTTGGACTTTCTCATCCGGTCAACTATTGACCCAGTTGGACTTTCTCATCAAGTGTACAGTCAATTTTTGACCCATTTGGATTTTTCCCTTACCAACTTCTCATTGAACTTCTTACTCGCCAACCTTTCTATTGGACTTTCAGTTACCAATTGTCCGACTCTCCTTGACTCACTTGAACTTTTTCTCTTGTCAACTTCCCATTGGACTTTCAGTCACCAAGTGTATGACCCTCCTTGACCCACTTGGACTTTTTCCTTGTCAACTTTTCGTTGGACTTCTCACTTGCCAACCTTCCAGCTGGACTTTCAATCACCAAGTGTTTGGCTTTTCTTGACCCACTGGACTTTTTCCCTTGCTAACTTTCTGTTGAGCTTCTCAATGTATCAACCTTCCCATTCGACTTCTAATTATCGTCAAGCATCTAGTCAATTTTGAACTACTTAACTTCTCTCTTATATATTGATTAAATATTAAATTTCAAACTTGAGTCAATCCAAACTTAGTCTACTTGATCAATTTTTATCCGAGATCGATTGGACCGACCCTGATATTTTTGCAAAATTTCTATCTTGTTCTTAGCCTGCCTACTGAATCTTGAATAAAGAACGTGTGGCTCGTTTGGTTTAGAGAATGATTTGACACTCTCCTTAAACAATTTTTTGTGAAATTTGCGATCAGGAGACAAACCTAGGACAATAGGGGGCGAATCCAGATTTTGATTCTCTTCATCTCATGTTTTCCTTTTTGATTCGCAAAGGGTACAAAGAAGGTCTGATTTGCGACGGAGATGCAATTTTCCAATCTGCACTTCCAGATTCAACAAACGCCCAACAAAATGTACAACGTTTATGCTATAAAATTTTGAATCCTTCAACTGTGACGGATGTTTGAACCAGTTCCTGAGAAGAAGGCCACAATCCAAACAACTGTGACAGATGTTTGAACCAGTTCCTGACAAGAAGGCCACAACCAAAGGGAAGTGGCTAAGACAACATTATCAAATCAATGGAATTATAATTAAATAAATGTATTTAAATATATTTTTTTAATCAAATAAAAGCGTACGCTACAACTAAATAAAACGCATGCTAAATAAAAAAAATATCTTCTCATTAATAAAATTAATAAAGATGTTTTCAGATTAATGTTGGAGTAATGAATTTAGAGACTTGCCCCTCACTGGATTCTATTCCTCGCCTTTTTTTCTTTTCCCTCCCGCTATTTTTCCATTCTATTTAAAATAAAAAGGGCTAATGTTGTTATATTTTCATTCAGGTTAGTTTGAACTGCCAATATCGTATAAGCATGCATTTTGTGCAAGTATCATGTATGAAATAAAATATTGGACGAACTACTGCAGGCAGTTGATTCACAGAGAACACAATCATATGAAATAAATTATTGACCCCAGGGCGGGGTGTGATTACAGAGAAATGACATTTCTCCCAAACAAGGATTCGATTTCCATGCAAAATGCATTTGCAACGATTGAATTTTTATAATGCATGGATATCACGTAAGAGCTGGCTTACTTCCTTGAATTTAGGTAATAGACAGAATATGAAGTCATATTGTCTATTTCAAAATTAATCCAGTTGTAAGATCTAAATACATGATTGAAAATTGTATGAAATAAATTATTGGACGAACTACTGCAGGCAAATAATTCACAGAACACAATCATTTGAGGGTCTGAATAAAACCAATCTCAAGCTCGACTGACTATGAACGATTAAGTAATACATGAATGACTTGGAAATACATCTTTACTTTAAACTTATCTTGCTCAAGTTAGTAATAATGAAATATCTGGAACAATTACTCGAATGACTAGAAAAGAGGAAGATAAAAAATGGTGTCACAGCATTTGCTAGTTTTCTTTCTCTTTCATTTTATTGATGGTGAAGGTTCTACCCATAAATGAATTCTGGCCGACCATTCTCTCTCTCTCTCTCTCTTCCCCATTCTCTCTTCCTCACTCTCTTCTCTGTATGGTGTTCCTCAACCACCCAAAGAAATAAATGGATGCGTGAGTAGACTGCCAAAATGTGAAACAATATGTTAGAATAGAGATATCTACAACGAGGCAGCAGTCTTAGCCTATATGACTCCTCTGCCTGTTTTTCTTCCTACAATGAAAAAAATGTATGCTCGACCCATTCCCTTAGCCTCTTAATCTTTGACTTCATCTCTGGGAGCGGGCGCTTGCTGACATATGTATCAGCATTCGAAATCATCACTTCCGCATCATGCTTCAGTGCATCCACAGTGCGATAGTAGTTGTTTTCAAGTCTCCTCTTGATCGCTTCAAGAGAAAGTGGAACGGGGAATCTGCAAACAATACGATGGGGATGATTAAACAGTGTTTAAATATCCAAAATTTGATTATCAATCACGCCAGAAAATTAGAATACATATCATCACTCGGGTAAGAATGGGAACTTGAATTAGATGTTCCCCGCTTCAATTTGAAGTCATGCGAACCCTTTATCATCTTTCTCCTCCAATTTATCATGTCTTGCAAAATATTGATCACCAAGCTGAAGGGAGTAAAGTCCCAAACCTTATATTCCAAACATCTAAAACTTCGGACTTTTAAGCCCCAACTCTTTGAGATTAGATACATGAGCTACATCACTAGTAATTTTTAAATTATTTAAATACCAATTAATTACCAATATCATCATTTCCCATTCTATTGTTTTAACATTTGTTGGAGCAATACATAATTAACTCATAGACGAGTGTTTTATTCTTCTTTTCTTCTAGCTTTTGTAATAACCTTATATATCCATCATAGCATTTTAATCTCTATCACGGCAACTTGTTATGTGCTTTCCTATCTATCTAACACCCAATCCATACATTATATCGCTCCTAATTGGATATAACATTATTCTTTAAGCGAAAGTCATAGCATGATGATCAGGGAAGACACTGGAATCTTCTCTACAACATGACAGCTCATTTCTTCTCTTATTATGATATCCCTTATCATTATCTGCTTGTTTGATAAAAAATCCAAACTCTCTAAAGCCCTGCGTAATGATAGATACTAAAAATTTCATCAAATAACATGAACCAAGTAAATTTATTAGGAGTAAAATATTTCACTTAAAACAAGTGTTTATGCAAACACCTACAAGTCACATGTCATAAAATATTGTAACTTAAGATTCCAAGTCATTTTAATTCAAGTTAAATCACTTTCAAACAATGATTTTTTTTTAACACTAACCACCTAAAGGAGTCGAATGCACACAATAGGATATACAGTCCCTTTTCAAATCCACCTATGAATAAATCTATGGAATCATGATTGGTTGCTTTCCTAAACTGTAGACCATAGACAAAACTCAACTGCTTAAGTCATATTAGTTGCCTAATTACAACAAAATGCAATACAATAAGAAGCTTAGTCAAGCTACCAACAGAATCTTTACCTGATCTGCTAATGGTTTACGTTAACTGTCTGCCTGACAATCCCAAATTGCATTGTGATGGACAGGAAGAAAAAGAAATATACAAAAGTACCTTAGTACTCAAATTTATCAACTGAAATTGACCACGCAGAGTAAAAGCTTAAGAACGGCAGAGAACATTATAAATTTCATTATGTGAACATAAGCAAGCAAAACGAGGGAATTGTAGATGGAAATGTCATACCTGTTCAAGAACTCAAATTTCTGAGCCTCCTGACTTAGCTTCTGAACACCATGATAATCCTGATTTAGGAACAAGGATTAATATAAAATGGTCAGAAGACAACATGATTATATTACTAACCTACAGTTAACATCTAGAAGCATGGTTCACCTGATTTCCTATTGACGCATGTACGATCTTAGCAATAGAATTTAAAAGTTTGTCTCTGGTTGCATTTAGAATACAAGGATGTTCCCAATGAGTATTGGCATCGTGAAGTTCCCAAGGACTATGTAACTGCTGTTCAGAAGAATCATCCTTGTACTGTACTACATATCTTTCCCATGGGCTATCTGGAAACTCAGAATCTTTAGGTTTTACAGTTAAGATCCGACCACTCCACCAAGATCCACCAGATCCATCTGGATCCCTCCACCATACCTGGCACTTGTCTCTGTGGGTCCAGTTCCTTTGAATGGAAGCATCAAAGCGTACTCTTTCCACGAGAAAGTCAGGACCATTGATTTCAGGCAATGTGACTCGGAATGTTTTCTTGAACCCACAAGATGAAGGATCATTGAATTCAAGGGTGAGTTTGCAGCAGCTATCACCAGATCCAGGAAATGAAGCGTATTCAAGTTTTTGTACTATGCAAAACTCAACAGCTTTTAAGCCTTTGATTGATTTCCATGGACCTACTTCAGTTGTAGGACAGCTTTCAATGTACTCACGGTGGCCCTGATAACAGTTGAGCATAAATAAGTACCTTATTTGTAACAATGAAAAATCATCAGATAAAAAAATTTACCTGTATCAGATAGGCAACTTTATCACCTTTTTGGGGAATATATCTATAGCACTCCTCATGCTCTAACAATAAAAGCCATGAATGCTTCCGCAATGATTGATGGCTTTTCTTATCCAAACATCTGAAATCAGTTGTATCGTAGTTCTCCCTTCTGTTTCTTACAGATCTTAAACCAACAGGCATTTTTGATGTTGATTTCCATTCATCAACTAAAAATTGATTACGGGAACCAGATGTAGACTTTCCTCTGCTCGTGGATGCCCCAAGAGAACCATAATTTTTATCATCAAAGTTATTCATGCTGTTGCTTAGATCATGTTTAGGTGCCCTTCCACCTGTGGATCTTGTTCTGCGAGAACTTCCAATTTTACCGCTAAACAGCAAAGCTGCCTCATCATGGTCAACAGAATCTGAAGTAGTTTCTTGCTTGGCTTGGACAATAAAATTCTCCTTCCCCTTGGATAACTTCATCCTCTTATATACAGCATCATACATTTTCCGGCAGGACTTCAAGTCTCTGTCATCATTGGAAACAGACAAACTAGCATTTGTGGCTGTCCATCCTTCTGAATTTTCTGATATATTATTTGATTTTCCAGGGTCTGAACTCTTTCTGCTGGTTCCTTCATCCTCATCAGCAACCAAATCAAAATCTTGGTCAGTTGGGGTTGGACTGTCTGAGACAAGCTCATCCTCTGCACTCCTCGAACTGTTAAGTGCTGTAGATTTTAACTTGGAGGACGAACTATTAAACTCTTGTTCTATTCCTCTAGTCTTGAACCGTATCTTTGGGTAAGTTGTCTTCATAGTTTTGTCTACCTGAGAATCCACATCAAAACTACACTTGCTACCAAAATAATCTACAGCTTTAGCTGCAACCTGTTCATATATTTTGGATGATTCGTTAACAACTTTGTATTCATGGTTCACAGGATTGCCATTTTCTGTTTGAACTGACTCATGAACACAAATTGATGACTGCTGATGATTCAAAGACCTAGTTTCAGGAGAAAGCAGATGCGGGGTAGCATCCACTCCTTTGTCTGCTACATTTCTCTCATGACCATTATCGTTAATTTGCATCCTAGAAATTGATGTTTGATACTCATCCTCAGATACAGTATATCTAATGGTGTCAACTCCAATTGTGTTAGCATCATCTGGGTTTGTATTTGCAGCAGGCCAAGTTATGATGTCACCTACTCTTTGGCGTTTTGAAGAGCGCTGCTTAACTTCTCCCCATTTAATCGTACTGGCCTGGTGATCCACTGAAAGATGGGGGTGGGAGGCAATTTCGTTCTGTGAACTGACTGTTTCAGTTATCTCATTTTCAGGTCTATTATGGCTATTGACAACAGAATTAGTTATAGGCATGGATACAGACAAATTATCCTGTTTGGGGCATTCAGATGTCAAAGTTCCAGAGACAACATGACGTGGCAACTTAAGGACCAACTTCCTCTTGATTACTGGATTGTCCTGTTTACTGATGACTTCAGAAGGAATTAGAGTGTCTTCAAGTGCATCTTTGATGTTTTCCTTCGCGTTTGCACGAGTCGGTGGATTGAATTTCATTGATCTTTCAGACTCAACACTGTGGGTCTTTGAATCTGGCAATGTCGATTCACTATCAGAGAAATTACTGTCTAGCTCATTATCTTCTTCATCTGTAGAAGCACTTGTTAATTTGGAGAAGAAAGTGAGAGCATTCTTCTTAGCAATTCTCTGTGGCCTCGAAGGCTCAGATTTAGAGGCCTTAAATCTTTTCAAACGCCCATTCCGGGACCTCTTAGGTCTGTGAGACTTTGACACAGAAGCGCCATTGCATTCATCAAAGTTTCTTCTTTTTACCCGCCTACCAGATGAAGTTGTGAACTCAGCCTGACAAATGAATGAATAAATAAAATATTCAAAATAAGAGACAGCATGGAAAAATGAAGTTGGAAAGTGAATCTAACTTCAGATTTGTGTTTTTTCCGTCTAGATCTCCTAAGGATTTCCTTTCCATCGTTATCGTCTCCACTATCTTCAGCACTGATTTCTGCTTCTTCACATGAACTGCTGCTCAAACTTTCTTGACCTGCATGGCTGGAATATTCATCAGTTATATTATATTCAGAATCGGCATCATCACTCTGCATGTCATTTTCTACTTCCCAAGCTATAGCTTCCACAATCTCTGGTAAAGGCTCAATCCATTGCTCTAGATCCACAATTGGTAGTGCTTGAAAATCACCAGTATTAGCATTGTAAGTTGGACCTACTGCAAGTTTCAGTGAACTAGGACGCCACTCAATACCCATGATACCTAAGCGGCGTCTTTGATACATGCTCTGATAAGGTTCAGCATATGGAATCATACCTGACAGAAAAATACACTAATTGTGAATTGACCATATGAAGGAATCAAATATAGCAAATAATGGTGACAGGTTGACAGCTCATATCACATCCATCTGTGCAAATGCATACCCGAATCACAGAGAAGATCCTGAATATTCCTCCTGTGTGGTGTAAGTTGGGTCTCCTGAAGTAACAAAAAAAGTACTTTCAAAATAGATAGTAAGATGTACAAGTGCAGGCAAGAAAACTTAGTAATGAAACAAAAGTTAATAGAATAATTGAAAGAAGAATAACAAGTGATAATCTCTTAGTGCATGAGGAAATAAAGTGGAACGCCTAAGAAATATTATAGTTGATAAAAAATTGTATACTGAGTTGGGAAAAAAGCTATTTTTGTGGCCCATTCTGAACTTCCATGCCAAACATCGAAACAGTAATGACAAATTGTAAACAAATATAACTGAGAGAATCTTAATGTCAACCTGCAACAAAGTTCATTCCAGTGTACAAAAAGTAAATCAAATCAGTCAAGAAATTGGGTTCTTTTACAGCTCATGGCTTTATCTTCAAAGCCTTGGCATACAAGAAATAATAAGAAGATAAAAATCATTATTTCTATCATTCCCTTTCAAGTTGAAGCATAGATACGCATGACGATCAACTTGTTGAGTAAAAGCAGAACAAAGTCTCATCAAATGATTCAGTTAAAATGTCGGCAATCTATTATCCTGAAGTATGCAGCTTGTTGATCTCTTTGGACATGACATCACTATGAACTAAGTTGCTGACAAATTCAACTCTTAGTGTGCTCATGAATGTTGGTGAGTCGGTGGCTTAATTCCACAAAATCCAACTTGATGACTTGACTCCTTAGAATAACATTCAACATCTATTGGTTTAATTTAGGCCAAAAGTTATCAATCCTTTGAACTAACTTAGGAATTAAGAAGAAAAAAAACACTGATTAAACAGGATAAAGGATTTGAAATGAGAGAATAACTTGCCAATCAACCATTCAAAGTTACTAATGGAGCATAACTTCACCAACCAATTGATTTGTTTTCTGTCTGTTTTTTCCCCCGAACTTTCATGTCAGTTCGACCAACTAATGTCATGTTGTGAATAATTAATTATTTTGTTGTGTTTCTAGCTTTATGAACCTTTGAATTTATATATGTTTCTACTTAGGTTTATTAAAAAGGTTCTAATAAATTTTACTCAATATCTCGTGTTCTAGATTAGTGGATAACATGGAGAAATTGAATAGGTGGATTGTGTTATTTAGGGTTCTTGCGACTACCTCTAATGATGGAATTATTTATGTGGATTATCATGCCCCTAAGTGTGCTAAGTTCCCGCAAAGGGAAAGGGTCAACTTGGAGCTTAACACACATCTTCCACCCATTTTACACATTGATTGTTTAACTGACACCAAGATAATGTTTTTTCCTAGTGAAATTTGTTTGCTCTCTTGTTAATTACAGGAGACATCCAAAGCTGAAAATGCTCTAGTTGAAGCATGATTTAGAGTCTCCTGTTGTGTCAAGTAACACAATTAAAGACATTGTTCTTGTATATTATCAAAATTAATTAGCATGGATAATTTTTCCAACATGCTTAGGCACGCTGTCATGTGTTAACATGAATTCAAATCTCTGTGTGTGTGTATTTTAGCTTATTTCTCCCAAATTCTAATTCTTATAAAAACAAATTTAGAAGATTATACAAGTAAAATTTATATGAATTAATCCTAACATTCAAGTAAAAAATGAGCGTTGATACTTGATCTCTATGGTGCATCCATACAGTATAGTACGACAAAATTTTAAACCTACTGCATGTTGAGTGTTAGCACAACATACTACTAAAACCATACCATTCATCAAAACTCTAATACCGAATGATATACAATTTCACTTCAATTAGTTGGGAGTTGAATTAATTAATTTTCATTCTTCTCCATTTATCTTCCTCCGAAAAGAAAAAAGAAAAATCTACTAGGTTTAAAATAGGATGTATTCATTTATTTCTATTTTACTAATTCCATCGTACCAAATCTATTTTGCTCAGAGTCTCATTCAACCAAAAACCTACAATGAGAACCCTAAAAAACTCATAGTTTGATCCATGCAATCAGTGCCGCAATTTTTGTTCTCATATATTTTACTCTCATGAGATCATCAAATAGGTACAATATCTAGCCTTATTTTAAATAGCTACGGAGGCTGAATTCGGATATATCCATTACTAGATACAAAAAAGGTTTGAGCATTGGATTTAAGTTTTTAGTCATACAAAAAATGCAGTGGCTATATCCAATGATAATATTTTGGATAAGTTATCGACATATACTAGCTAGTTTCGGGTTCATAGTCCCAAGGTAAACAGTTCCTCACAGAGCAGCTTATACCTAAGCTGGCCCTTGAAGTGCAGTAGAAAGGATAGAAAAGCATTCGTCCACAGATCAATGAAAGATGGTAGCTGGGTATTGCCTGGCCACAGCCTCAAAAAAAAAAAAAAAACTACCCATGAAAACCTAAATGGTAAGCATAAACGTTTGAGCACTTCAGCCAACTCAATGAATAAGTATGTGCTTTGGCAAAGAAAAGGAAATGGGAAAAAGACATGCCTGGTCCAGTGAATTTCCACTTATATCTTGCATAAGGGGTCGATAGTCTCCAAGAAAGAACTGTCAAGGTGAGAAATATAGGATTTCAAGTTTTGGCTTGACTGAACCATATTAGAAAGTGAATGATTCACACCTGATCATATTTGGCATCTTTTTGTGACTCTCCCTGGCCAGTTGCCACAATAAATATCTGACCAACTTCATCTGAGAGAATAACTGAAGTTCCATCCCTGGTTTAGGACAACAAAAAATTAGAAAAAGTTAAACATTAAACATCTAAAGATCATATTCATAAAACAATAAAAGAGAATTTGTGCACAAGAACAAAAACATATGCAACTCAACTACAAAGATATAGAAGTTTCCAAGACATGAAGGTGAATTCTGAAGCTAGTTTGAATTGACGAATGAACAGGTCCAAACATTAATCAAAGTAGCAAATGATAAATTTTGATAAATACAGAAGGAACAGAAACAGAACTAATATCAAACAGACAATATGCACCAGCATACCAACTAAAGCATGCTTAGGTTTGTCCATGAAGAAGATGAAGCCTACAATAGTATCTTACATAGTGGCTTGTTGGTGTTGCTTTCTTAATAAGTTCAAGATGGAAGCATTACATCCCTTATAATCATGTTTTGCACTTTTCCTAGTGATAACTTGGTATCCCATATTGTATCAGTTATCTAGCATGCTTTCACAACATAATTTTAGCGATAATATCCAATTTGTTATAACATGCCGAAATGAACAAAAATAAACGCAATGAATTTTGATAGTTGGAAGTTGGAATAAAGGTCCAAATGGCCTTTACCGACCTGTATTGGATGATATACCATCCTATACTGTTTGGAAGATATTCTAACGAAGAATCTAAGTTAAATAGTCCTACCAATCAACGACCCATATTAGATTAAAAAAAACAATCATTTTGAGAATTCGACAAAGAGAAAAAACACCATTGAGATAAACATAATAAATCAAGTTTATAATGATGTACAAGACAATAGGAAAAAATAACATCATTAGTACATTTCTATATACTACAACAATTTTGATACTACAACCCTTTAAAATATTGATTTCAATCCCATAATGACACCCGATACGAGCCATCAAAGGTTGATTGTGCAATTGTGCTAGCTGAAAGAGGAAGAGAAGAAGAGAAAATTAAAAAGAAGAGAAAGAGAAGAAGCAGAAAGAAGATGACACAACCTGTTATTGGTGATTACTCTCTCGATCATTATTGATTGAAAGAGAAGGTATAGCTGATGGGTAAATAAATATGGGTTGTTGGGTTAATGAGTTACTAGTGCGTAGGGGTTGAGGTTATATCAAGAGATGGTGTTATAGATAAAAAAAATGGACACTTTACTGCAGGATTTTTTCATCTAAATGGGAAATGGGGCACGCAACCCCGGGATGTTGGGTTTCTGGATGTGAGCGCTTCCCAATTTACCCTAGCGGTTGGTGGGAAACTTCCGTAGGGTCGGGCCGGTCCGGTCGCCCCAGGTTCAACTGTTACTTGGTTCATCATAAACTGATGGAATGAGGATACAGTTCAGTGGCTATGGTGACTACATAGAATAGCACTGTAGATAACTTGATGAAGATTGGCAACGCCAAGCCTAGATCTCAAGCAATTGAAGCAGTGTTGTTGAGGTGGCCCTAAATGTCCATCCATCCATTTCTCTTTTTCTCATCCAATACAACTCAAACCATACCCCAAATATTGTGAATATATGTGACACAAGTTTGATTTCAGGTGGCGCATTTCAGGTGATAGATAAATGAATTTGAATATATGCTGATCCCATTTTGGTTTCAGTCTACTAGTGGAGTGGCAAGTTTCGGCCTCTCAATGGAAACCCAACGATGTTCTAAACATTGCAACTAACTTCCAGTATATTATTTAAAGATACACCAATGTTGCGTGGAATTACTAACAAACTAACCTATTAAGGGAACTGCATCAGTAAACTCAAAACAGTATAGATCTAAAATTAACTAGCATTGATCAACTCGAATTCATTTAACTTACGGTGAGAATTTCCCATCAACCAACTTGAAACGACCAACTTCGTATATCCGCACTGGTGTGCCCTCCCATATCTAGTAGCATTAATCCATAAGAGTATAAATGGATAGGATAATAGAAGGAATTACACACAGTGTGTGTATGAACAACAACGACATCAAACACTTACATCCCAGATGATCATTTTACCATCATAGCCAGCACTCATAGCTATCCGTGGATTGAAAGGATGCACATCCAAAACGAACGTCTATAATCACAAAGTCAACAGAATTAAGAGCTAAATACTGAAACCTTGGAGAAAGAATTATCATAAAAACAGAAGGAATTTACCGTATAAAATTACAGATAATGGTAACATAAGTTAGACATGAAATGATTCTCAAACATTATAGGCATAAAAAAGTACACACATTCACATTACACAAACAAAGATTATCAAAAGAAAAACAACAATAGAAATTGCAAAAATGTTCAAAGATAATAATATAAGTTAATTTACTAAACAAATCATAAAAGAACCATAATAGGAAACAAGTCTAAAGGAACAAAAAATAATCATGGGGTTGTTGTCAGGTAGTCAATAAAAATTTGTATGGATCATATTGACATAAAGTATATCATGGACTAATTGATTATGCCTCCAAACAACTTAAGGGGCATGGGGGAACCAGCCTCCTCATGACCTTCAGCTATATCTGCTATCGTATTTGCCCTCAAAATCTAGCAATATTATTAGTATGATATGATCTTTGAGAATATAACTGACCTCATAGTCTAAAGTACTGGTTCATGCAAAAAGAGCTTAACATGCATCAGAGAAGGTGGATTGAACTCCCAAAATGCTAAGACCGTACCATCATTTACAATCTATGAAAGACTAACGTGGCATCAGATGCTTTAAATAGAAATCTAGTTTTCAAATGTTGGATCTTATACTTGAACAGATGGGTAGTCATTGCATCTTCATGTTATAAAAGGGTAGTCCAGTACACGAATCCCGCCAATGCGGAATCCTAGGCAGGATCGAACCGCATTAGATTTATTGTATGGAGCCTTACCCAACATTGCAAGAGGTCCTTTCTGCATTTCCACGACTTGAACCAATGACCACAAGGTCACACGGTAGTAACTTTACCGTTGCGGCAATGCACCCCTTCACACGACATCTTCATGTTATAATAAAAGAAATAGAGCAAGTGATGCCTGACTTCTCTTGTGATGTAAATGGAGTCCTCTGATTTCATGTCGTGTTCCCAAGTCACATCGAGTTGAAGATGAATTGCTAA
The DNA here is from genome assembly GCA_024364735.1 of Boesenbergia rotunda. NCBI lineage: Eukaryota > Viridiplantae > Streptophyta > Magnoliopsida > Zingiberales > Zingiberaceae > Boesenbergia > Boesenbergia rotunda. Next base: position 1,057,202 of record JAGFNQ010002068.1, on the reverse strand, counting down.
AGAAAGCTAAGCACTCACATTTTACAATCTACCATGGCAATACGAGTATGTTCAAGAGAGCTTAAGAGGTTGCATTGGTGGCGTCAAGAAGAGAGATGCCACCAACTTTTGTAGCTAAGACCCAGTACTTTTACAGCTAGGTGGTCAATCATAAGCGATCCATCGCATTAAGTTGATCCAAATAGTTAGGGCAAATATGACTCTTATGATGATACATCCAATGTGTATCAAAATCATACAAATAATGAAAAGAGATGATGCTGACATGATATGCTCCTTCATAGTCATAGATCAACGCCCCCAGGGCTATGGTGTAGCGGAAGGGCGACTAATCGTCATCCCAGGCATCCGCGGTTCGATCCTTAGCTACGGCGCATTTTGTAGGAATTTTTCCTCCAAATGGGGCGTGAACCCTGGGAGGTTGGGCTTTTGGACCGCCCGTCACGTGCGCTTCCCCATTTACCCTAGCGGCCGGTGGAACTTCCGTGGGGCCGGGCCAGTCGCCCGAGGTTCGACGTTACCCAACCTCGTTAATCATTCATAGTCATAGATCATGTTAAACTATGACAAAATATATGAAGAGTTGGTAACTAGAAGACATAATTACAGACTAAACAATTAAATTCATAATCAATAATATTTAAAACGAATAAAAAATAAATAAAATAGAGAAAATACTATACTTCATACATACAGATTCCTCATGGCCAATTAATGAATGGAGTAAGCTACCATCGGAAGCATTCCAGACACATATTCTACAATCTGAGAATAGAAACAATTTCTTTTCAGAAAGAAAGACAGAAGAAAAAGAATATATGTGCTTAGTAATTGTTCAAAGTTAAGATTGCATGGGAGACTAACATATGTTTTCAACATGTAACAAGGACTCAAAGGATACTGACAAAATCAGCGATGAAATTTCAATATAACAAAAGTCCTATTTCGAATGGCTAAGGTCATCCACACTCCTTTTGGTTACTTGACTTTCCTCAACATATTTAATTATAAAGTTCGTGTATAATGCCCTTAACATCAATTTGAACAGATTGCAATTAACCACCAAAACCAGGTAAGTATTTCAACTTCTTAGTTTTTTCAATAGGACACTAAGTTGTTAGGCATCATCTACACCAGTATTCAAAGAATGGTAGAACTGAGGATGCAGTTTCTAATCTGTAAACTGACATTCTATATTAAATAGCATCCAATCCCCAAAACCCCCAATTGTTCTAACACTCTATTTATTGAATTGGATGTTTATAAAATCCACCTACAATGTCAAGTATTGTAGACCTGCAGTCCAAGACTAAATGAAAAATGGAGAAATGCCCCCACGGTAATTATTTATTAAGCTAGAAACATTGTTTGTGTTGTGATTTTTTGTACTAGCTGGGAAGGAGAAAGATTATATTTTATTACCCCATTATGAGAACTAAAACACCATATATAGGACATTGACATGGTATTGAGTATTCAATAACGAAATATACAGGTTGGGACTTCCCAGCAAACTCTAATGTTATATTTCCCAATTAAATATTAACCTTTTGAATAAAAATATTTCAATATAAAGTATTAATGTCATAGCAAGAACTTATGGCAAGAACATATCATAATGAGAACTTATAAAAGGTCACTGCGAATGTGAATCGCATTGAAAATGTGTTTTCACAAATTCAAAACCTTTTACATTCATAGAGAAAAATATTTTTTTTAAGTTGAAAGATATATCAACATAGTCACTATTCAATTTCAAATGAAAAAACACGATTTTTTAAAGATGAAAATGAATATATATATATATATATATATATATATATATATATATAACATAATACCTAATAACAAGCACCTGATGTGATACTATTAATTCCATAACTATGCCAGTATACTAGTTTCAAGCCTCGCCAGCTTATTCCTACAGATTATAGTCAAATCATATATATTTAAACCATGAGTTATCATACCAAAGATACTGTCATCTGCATGCATGTCATGCAAACCTAAGAATCTAGGTATCTAATAGAACCATTTGCACAATATGACCAATGAGGGTGACAATGTCCAACTTGAACAATTGGAAATCCAATACAGGTATGAAAGAGAGAGATGACAATGATGCAAATTGCAAAATATAGAATATCTAATGCATGCAAGGATAACAAATGTCATGATAAAGACGTCATAATGGAACACCATGCTAACCAATGACTTATCATGGCACATGAGGTCAAGAATTGTCTGACAACTGACAAGTGAAACCCATGCAAAACTCACTAGCATTCATCAGAAATATTTATATCCAGAAAGCCATCACAAAAATAAATAAATAAATAAACCCTTAAGAAATAAGAAGAAAAATGCACACCCATGATAGCAGCAAGCACATAACGATTATCCAAGCTCCAAACAATCATATTAACACCACGTGGCGTTGGTTGATATCTCTGACGAGGACCACCACGAGGTTGTGGAGGCATAGGTGGCATAGGGACTCTAAGATGATAAGCACGAGTCCAGCGCCCAACTTTGCCCTACCAAAGTACAGAGCAAGGACTTCAGAAAAATGAAAAGAAACAAAAACACGAAATTCAATAAAAGATATGTCAGAACGGAACTTGTTCCAGAGTTCCATCATTTCATTTTAATCATGAAGAAAACTTTTACTAAAATAAAATAGAAAAGTAAACCATGCTGCAATGACAAAATTTGGTACTACCATCTGTCAGGTTAACAGCACAACTAGGGTTGTATTCGAAGCAGAAACATTAATGTAGTCTCAAATATGAATATACACAACAATACAATATCCCATGTTGCTGCAAGTGGTATGAGTCTTTTACCAGAGCAATACATAACGCTTGTGCCAATGTAGATTAAAACAATGACAAACACATATGTGCGAAAACCAATGAGTAAACATCTTCTCCCCTTGCCCTTACAGTAAGCAGGTACTGATTGTTGGCATTGTAGTTACAAGAAATAATTTATGCGAGATGTTGTATACACCTAAAATTAAAATCCATTTAAAATTAGAACAATGGTAAAATTCAAAACACCAATAAAATCTAAATTTATTAACTTTGGTCGACTTAGATCAACTTGCTAGGAATTAAGCCCAAACTGGTAAATTGCAATTTTCTCTTAAGCCCTATTTTAGCCCTCAATGAAATTTGCAAAAATTTGTTCATCATATTAATGAAAGGTAGATTTGATTTAAGTGCTTGAGCCATGCTTAATAACGTAGTTAATACGTATGGTTCCATTAAATTAATGAAATTCAATACTTACCTGCACAGATAATCTCTCCCGTGTCAATCATCCCATTATCTTGCGTGTTCAGCATATTATAATATATGTCAAGATGAATTTATTTTTTATTTTACTTAACTAAAAGTATAATTTAATTAATTGTCTAATTAATATAACTGAACAGGTTAAATTAAAGAAGATTAAAGGAGTAAATCTCCGTTTAATCCCATCTAAATTCATCTTTGCATATTTTGACATTAATAAAAAGTTATGTATTTCAGTATGGTACAGAAAAATTTAATTCAATTGAATATCTATTTGTTATATTCTTATTTTCAATGTATGTAAATAGTGAATAAAAATTAGAGGAATAAAACTCATGTAAATACATTTCAGCATGCTTAGAGCATGCTGAATCAACATAGCACAATGTTGAATCTGTGTAACTCAAGCCAAGAAGAGAAGCTCTCATATGAAATGAGACTTTAACCCTGGCTCTTAGGTACATAGTTGTCTTCTCTACTATTTAAAATCATTGATCCATCCACGCAACACAATACCAAATTTGTAACATTTTGGTCAAAGACTGAAATTCTAGTGCAACTCAAAATTTTAAAGTTTGGTTAAATCTATACAAAAAATTATTGTATTCATAAATCAAGGAAACAATTACTTCAACTCAATTCTGGGTTCCACACTTTCTAGCAAATTAGAAAGAAAATTTAGTAGTTGATTTGTCAAGGGTATGTAAATACTTGATTCACAACTTCTTTAACAGAGAAGGATAAGAAATTCAAAAAAAAAACGTTTGAATGAAATAGACAAGAATATATTGATGAAACTAATTTTGCATGGACCAAAAAATCATTGAGAATTATTTTCCATGAATGATCCAAACAAGTCCACACATCATAAATGACTAAAAAAAATTCCTCACATGAGATCGTCGGGATCTTGGGACCCAAATAATTGCACTGCCATCACGTGAGCAGGTAACAAGGTGGTCGTGAGTGAACCTAAAATTTATTTTAAAAGGAAATCTCAGTTAATATGTATGCCATGAATCAACTAAATAAAAACAAAGCTTTGTTCAATGTCAAGGCTCAGAAGCTCTATGTGATATTACAAAAGAAAAAAAAATAATTGAGAATACCAAAAAACAACAAAAACTAACCAGGAATTCTTAAACTTAGGAAGATTATCTTCTTTCAGAGCATCACCAATAGAAGATCTAGACCCCACAGCACAACCACTGGATAAAAGAAAGGTCAGAATCAGAACAGAATTTTTTTTTTGAACTTTGACCTGGTAACTTGCCTAAATTGCACATAATTGACATCATTCTCATGGCCACATAAAAGATCCATCTCCTGGTTCGATTGCTCAGGGTCATCCATATTGCTCTTATAAGCATTCCAAACCTTCAAAACAACTTGCATGTAAGAACATGCAGCACTACAATTTACAAGCAAAATAAATAAATGTATAAAGAGATAAGACATACCCGAGCATATGTGTCAGAGCTACCAGTAACAAATACAGTTCCGTTAGCATTGAATGCACAACAAAGAATCTGATGTGTTTGTTGACCAACGCTAGGGGAGGGATCAGTGGTCTTTCCTGGCATTTTAACTTATCGCTTTTTAAAACTAGGAGTAATATGGAATAAATTTTTGAGAAAAGGAAATTAAAAACAAACCAGCTGAAGTATCTAAAGGCTTTGGGATGTAAATACGTGGCTTCGCACTTGATTGTCTGGCATCCCATATTCGACATGTTCCATCATCAGAGGATCTGCCAAGATAAGAATCCTCATAAAAAAGGAAAGCAGAAAAAATTAATTAGCATTATTTTGGCATATTAGATGTAATTAAATCTGATTTTTCAGCTATCTAAAAATTGCAATGATGGGCAAACCAAGCATCAAATATCAGTGTATGTATCTCATTTTGGCATAAAAATCTGATTTTTAGCATTATTTTAGCATATATGTGTATTTATCTCATTTTTTATTTGAGTAACTCAATTCCATCTTTCTCAACAAATATGATCAGATTATAAACTCCAGAAATGCCAATAAGATATATAGGAATTGACCAAAAATATATATCTGTCCAAAAGAACCAATAAAAACAAAACAGTGAACAAATCATAATCCGAAAACACGTACGAGAGTAGCTGATAAACAGCAGCTGGTCTGGGATTAAAGGCAATGGCAGTCACAGCTGCAGTGTGCCCTTTCAACACTGATATTGGATGGCCATCAGGTAGATGCCACTGCATTCGTAAGCCAGAACTATCAAAGCTCAGAAGCATAATACAGACAAATCAGGTAAATATTTGTCAAAAAAAACAAATTAAAAAGGACTAACAACTCTAATGATAAAGTCATTTGCAGAAGAAGCCACCACAGCATTATTTGAACTCACAGCCAGGTCAGTAATGTCACCCTACATGTATACAGACTACATTTATAACTTAAAACAAAATGAAATGAATATAAAGAAAAATAAAATCCCACATCTGAATATGAAGAACATAAATGTCGCATCAAAGACTCACTTCATGTCCCCGGCAACTAGCTAGGCAAAATGCAGTTTCCATTGACCAGATCTTCACAAGGCGATCGTCTGAACCAGTTATTACATACCGCCCAGAACGATCAAATGTAGCTACAATAACAATTTCACAAATCATTATGTTGCATCAACCTGTTAGAATCAAGAACTACAAAAATAAAAGTGGTTTACAGGTTCATAAAAGCAACTACAAATAACAGCTTCAAAGTTGGATGTAATAATGCAAGAAGTAAAATAAATGGGATGGGACTAAGAAATGAGCCTCGACAATAAAGCACCAAATCTCACCAGTCTCAATCATTGCCATGCAAGCGATATTAATAATATATAACTGTATAAAAAGTTCTCGGTTCCAACAATGAGAAAAATTGTCAGTGATAAATAAAATTATGTGTATATAATAGAAATCATATCATGTTCCATGAGTGTTCAAAATTATTCAAAGGAATAAAAACAAGCAGTCCCAGTGTATAATATTTCTATTAATACAGAACCTAAGGCTAGTGTATATGCAATATCCTTGCTTAGCTAAGAATTAGATTTTTCACAAGTAGAACTTAGCCTGGGTTGCAATGGAAACATTACCATTGCAGAAAGGCTCATAGAAAATGAATAGAGAAATCTATATCTATAAATACTAGGCAAATACACATATATGAAGCAATAAAAAAATTACGAAAATTAAGCTTGTTCGGATTGGGATGATTCTCAATTTAATCCTCTAGGCTTTAGAGGTACAAGGGTGACCAAGTATCCATAAAGCTGGAGCCCACAATCTAAGAGAGCTGCCAAAAAATTACATGCTATCCTGGAATTAGGGCAAAAATATTTGGGCAGAAAAAAGGGGTCACAGTGTGTCCGTGATTTAAAAAATAAACCCAATTAGAATAATCTTAAATGGATACCAATTACCCAGAACCAATTCTTAAATTAATGATGGACAATGCAGCCAACTTTATGCAAAAGGACTATTATTCCCAGACATCTTGCTCAATGGATGTATTAGACTAAGAAATAACATAAAAGAAAAGGGGTGCGGTGCTGTAGTGTCTAGGAGCACTCATGATCAGAACTCCTTCCAAAAGAAATACAAAATCCTAGAAACATAAGACTGATTGAATCACCCGTCTCAATAATTAGAGGAACAATGTTGGCATATAAATGTGCTACTTGTATGATGATAAGTTACTTGCAAAATGAACTGAACAAAGAGGGCCTGATCTGTACATGCAAAAACCAATAGAAAAGATACAGGAAGCTAATATGTAAAACATAAATAGATCCTTATCACTCTAAAATAGCCATGAAATAAATTAAGAATTCCAGTCAATTTTCAAACAATCAGAAGGTAAATCAAGCATACCACAATAAACAGCATTCTGATGTCCCCTTAACTTTTTTATGATCTCCATTTTCTGTACCAAAGTTGATGGTTTAGCAATTGCATAACATGCTGCACGAATGGATGGAGCGCGATGGTGTTTTGTGAAGCCGCCACCTATCTCTCTTAAACTCAATCCATGAACTTGGCCAGCATGCATATGGGGCCAACGTAGATAACGTGGTAACTTTTTGGAGCCTTTGATCTCTTTATCCCTATCAGCTGCATGAAAAAGGAGAAGCTTAAGGGTGAGAGAACTGAAAAAAAAAGATATATCAAAATTAAGTGGAGAAGAGCATAAAAAAGGTTAAACATAAAGCAATGGACTTATATCTTATCCATTAATTTTTACCCAAAAGGATTTTGATGCATTAAGAAGAGCTCGGTAACAAATCAAATAGAATTCTATATACTGAATTTGGAATGTAATGGTGGGCATATTGTTTACATACAAGCAAGAAGAGAGAAAGAACCAGATCCCATTAGCATAGGAAAAGCAGCAGCACTTGGAACTCCTCCAATAACACCAGGCAAAGGAGATGAATTAACTAATAATTGTTTCAAAAGCTTTACTAAGTGGTCCTTTTCAATATGAGGGTACCTAAAAAGAACAAACACTCAAGCTATGAAGAAAAATAATCAGGATATTTAGCTTGTCAAGCTAGAAAACATGAACAATACAAAACTATGTTACTCTATATACCTCTGAGTCAACTTGATATAGCAAAGAGGCAGTGACAAGCCATCATCATCTTCATCACCACTTGGTGCGCCAGAACGTGAATACCAAGCATGGTATCTTCTAGGTAAAAGTTTGTGCTCTAAAAGCTCATTCCAGAGCTGCCCGTATGTCCTCTTACATGGCCCAGCCGACAAAAAATGCATGATCAAAAAATAAACTTCCCTAATGTCGATTTCCTGTGTCATTCTTTGGTCAATAGAATTGAGCTTCTCAAGCATTCTTCTAGAGAACTTCAAAGGTGTCACATTGATAGATGCTTCGTCTCCAGAAGGTTTGCATTTACTGGGAGCCATCTATGAAAACACACCTGTGAGTAACAAACAATAAGATATTGATAAGTGAGCCAACTACAAAGTGAGACCCCATTCAAAAAATAAAATAAAAATAATTGTGACCAGAGTTTTTATGTGCTAAATAACTACGGATGGAAATTAATCTATATACACTAAGGAATGTTCAGATAATTTTATCACAAGTTCCTTCTTCTACAAGTACATAGTAGAAATATATTGAACAACCAAGTGTTACTCTATCTTTCAAGTTCAAGCACCTATCAACAACAACAAAATCGACCAGCATCCAACTTAGCCGTCCTCGGAAGTTACATCTTCAAGGATATGCAACAGACAGAAGCAGCAAAGAAGAATGAAACAGAAGGAAAATTATGCAATAGTACCATAAAATCGAGATGGAAATGTTGGCCGCTAGAGAACAAAATAAAACATAATTTATAAGCCTAGATACAACAAAAACTGTTGATAGACAAGAGGTTCACCGATGAGTATACCTTTTACTTCCCTGAATGAGACATTTGTTAGTTGTCCGTGAAAAAAAAAGAACTAGGAAATCATCATCTCATCCTGAGTAGCAAAACAGTCTCATGGCTACTGACCATACCAGGCTCCATGCTATCATATTTCTTTGGAACTAAATTAAGGCAATTACTGAAGAGGCTGGCTGTTTTGGTCTTTTAATTACAGAAATAGAGATGGATCTGAGTTTCTAAATTCCAAACGTTTTGTTTAAAAGTTATAATACACATTAATCAGACAGCAAGTGTCTAGATTACTGAAAACAGAAGACATCTCCAGCAATCTTAGCAGTCTTCTCAATAATCCATGTAATAATTAAATAACAGCAAAACGAATATCATACTATTGTTCTACGTGAAATTGAGGCTAAAGTATTGAGCAAAATAGATCTGTAACTCTATCAATGAAAACGAATAGCACAGAGACCTCATCAGCATCAGCGAGTATTCAAAAATATGATTAAAATAAACTAACATTATATTATGATCAGACACTCGACCAGGAGATACTCTTCCAAGGATCCCCTACAAAAACTACAAAACAATTAACAACGCGGCATGACTCCACAATGTGAAGATAAAACCTAGCCTTGCAGAACAAAATACGCCGAGAACAGCACAGATTTGGAATTCTAGGTGAAGTTCTTACAGATCTGATTACGAAGAAGAAGGGGCGAAAGGAGATGAAACGAACTGCAGCAGGGCGGGGAGCGATCTCGACAAGTGATGGGAAGGGGAGATAGGGCTGCTTGGTATAGGAGTCAGAGGCCAGCGTCGACGGCGAAGGGGAGGGCGGAAGCGAGTAGGGTTTTCGCCGGCAAGGAGAAGCGGAAGGTATCGGCGCCTGGCTAGGACACCTTCTCCCCCTCTCAGTTGACGGAAACGGAGCCTCCGTTTTGTTATTTTGCGTACAGGATTAGGAGGCCTAACAGACGATAATGTATGACAAACGGAACTACGAATTATTATTCGCAATAAATTCTAAAAAATTCGAAATTAATAAGCTTTGTAAGGAATTTAACATACAAAAGTTGTAACTTAAATAAATACGTTCTTTAATAAAACTTAAAGCTAATATATACAAGAGTTGCATAAATAATTAAACATATTCAAATATATTTAATTAATTTAATATATACATGGAGAGATAAAAAAGAATTTTATTTTTATTTAAATTTGATTTAAATTGTTATCCATGGATGGAAATTGTTTTAATAATATTCATCGTTTATATAACATTTTTTTATAAATTAATAATTTGCAAATTGACCGAATTAAAATATGGGAGCGTGGGATTTAAAAAAAAAACCCAACCGTAAATTTGTCATTGGGTTTACTGTCCATACGAGGATTTATTTATTTGCAATCTCTAATACTATTTATATTAGAGAGTAAAAAAGAAATTTTAGAGAGTGCAAATTGATCCGGTCGGATGGTTGACTCCGGACACACCCGGCTAAACCAGTCGAATGGTCGCTAGGCGACGCAGCATACGGCTAGCCGATAGGGCCACAAGGGTACACCCGGTCGGGGTTTCTACCCTGTCGTTTGCAACCATGCGAGAACAACTCCCAAGCCTGTCAAACGATTAGCCCAAGTCATTTGGGTGCCCGATCGGGCGCTATCTCTGACCGGTCGACCAGGTATGCACGTCCGATTGGAAATCATGCATCGTAGCAACTCCTAGTGGCTCCCTTATACCCCTCTAAGAGCCCGCTCTATCAGCCATCTGGTCCGCAGAGCCGACAGGAGGGCAAGGAGGGGGTCGTGAACCACCAAGAATCTTGTAAGGAAGATACTGTTTAATTGTAATATGACATAAAGATGTGCGAAAAGATTCATAAGATCGGCCAATTACTGTAAAGGGATAGAAGTGCAGCTCACAAAACCCAAAGATGATGCCATTATTAAGGACGAAGCGAGGAGACACTTGGGTGTGACAGGTGACTGGAATTACGGTGGCGTAGTCTCACTTTTTGCGACCAAAGATCATTAACGCGATGCGACAGCTCAGGCAGAGTTGGTATGCTCAAGCTCACTATATAAAGATCCTTATATCTTCACGCGTATGTATGCTCTATAGTTCTTATTCCACTATTTTGCTCTCATCTTCTCTTCTTGTCGGAATTCTAACTTGATCATCAGAGTGTCTACACCGGGGACCCCCCTCAGCCGGTCTCTAATGGTCTTTTTCCTCGCAGTTTGCCTAAGTTCGTCAGGTGCAGCCTAGCATCCAACCGGAGGGTCAACAATTCGTCTTCGGTCAACTTCTCGACCTCGTCATCTATTGGTCATCCTCTTCACTTGCCAACATGATCAAAATTTATGATCTGGTCGGATGGTTGACCCCCAGTGGACCAGTCCTTTCTTCGTGGCTAACAAGGATGTTAAAAGTCAAATGAACGACCGGGCCAAAGCACGACACACTGCCCCCCGGTCTGCTAAAGAACACACCCAGCTGAACCAGTCGAATGGTCGGCTAGGTGGCGCAACATACGGCCAGCCGGTTGGCCACAAAGGGGTTGGGGATCGGTGAGTCGGCTAGAAGGGGTGAATAGTCGTTCACCCACTTGATTCGTCGGTTTCTTCCTACAATGTTAGCGTGTGCAAGTGGAACTATAAATTACAAATAACAATATAAACGCTAACACCAAATCTTTACATGGTTCAGAGATGATACTCCTACTCCACGGCTGTCCATAATGTGGACGATCCCGATCCGTAGGTGGATGAGTCCCCGGAAGACCTCCGGCTAGCTCTTGTCGCTCCTTGTGGGTGGAGAATCCTCGCCACAACCTTGCAACAACACCTGAGCACTTGTAGACTACTAATAAGTTTTACCCAAGCTTATTTCGTCAACCTGTGCCCAGCCGAACTGAGCTCTCTTAAATAAAGCTTGGCACTGTTTCTACCGCTACCAGTCGACTAGTCCACTCGGATTTGAATGTTACAACCCAACGTTCGAATTCCAGCCGATACCAGTCAACTACACAGAAGATCAGTCGATTGACCTTTCTGTGCCCAATACCAGTAGACTGCTACATGCAGCAGTCGATTGCCCAAATCCTAAATTTAGGGTTTCAACCCCGAGTACAGTCACTCAGCATTCGTCCTTGCCCGACCAACCTAGACTTAGCCTTTCAGCCTCCTCCATCAGCCTTGCATCCCTCGGATGCCTCTCTATCCTTCACGTCTTGCCTTCTGGAGTTTTCTTCAGCCTCAGTCCTTGTTATCGGGTCTTCCATTGCCAATACGTCACTTGGACTTTTCTCCTTTGTTGTATCTATATTCTGCATACTTACAATATATATTAAATACAACAATAATCCTAACTTAAACTTTTGCCCAAACATCAAAACCCAAGGTACCTAGATTACTCCAATAATCTCCCTTTTTTGATGTTTGACAACCTGTTTAAGTTAGGGAAACAACAACAAAGCATATTATCATAGAACCTAACCTTAGGCTCCCCCTTCTACCTAAACTCCCCCTTGAGTAGGTTTTCCTTGTAAAGGTATTTCTCCCCCTTTGCCAACAAATGCTCCTCCTTCACCTAAGCTCCCCCTTGAACTTGGATTTCTTGCAAAGGTGTGTTGATTTCCCACTTAAATTCAACACTTCTCCCCCCTTTGCCTCACATCAAAAAGAGTTCCAATAATCTCCCCAATTATTGGATTCTTTAACCTTAAAAGACCACAAACATTGTGTATTAACCCCCATAAGATTATACATATATTTGACAATCATTTAGATACTTTTCGACTGCTGAAAACAGTTTCAGCACGTATCAGTCGACAAAGACAGTTACCAGCCGACTTATCCCTATCGAAAATCCATACAGTAGCTAGTCTCTCTCTAGACAGCACTACTACCAGTCGACTGCCCCCTGTACTAGTCGACTGACACCCTGATAACAACATTTTCAACATTCTGAACCCAAATTCAGAAATGCACTAGAAATTTCACAAATATCTAAAAATATGTAAATTTTGTGGAGTGATTTGTGGTACCCGTGTCTACTTGGGAAAAATATATTTAAAAATGTATATATCTTAGATCCCAAGATTAACACAAAATCGAAAACTATCTAAATGGTTCAATAGAACCTTGACCTAAAGTCCTAGTTTTGACTTCCTCTTGATGTAACCGCCCATACCAAACCACAATGCATCCCTAGCATTGGTTCATATGACATCTACACATCAAAAGTCAATTTTCATGCAATATGACCCTAATGTCATATTTTCATCCATAAAATATAAACCCAATATGCCAAAATCTAAGGATTGAGACTCAAATCCATCTTCAAACCTTTTGGAACACTCCATGGTTTATCTAGACTTCCGGAAGAAATCCTCCCGAGATCCATTTACCATGGGTCCCAATTTGACTCTTAGAGCTCCCCCTCGAGCTCTTAACCTTAGTCACCTCCCTAGGTGACTCATCCAAGGTTACTAAGTCACACCGGTGCACCTCCGGTGATCCTTGGCTCTCAACCGTTACCTTCTTAATCTTGGATGTCTTTGATAGATCGACAGGCGTGCTAGAGGGGGGGTGAATAACACTTTTTCGTTTACGTCTCTACAAGGTTGTTAGCACAACGGAAATACAAATAAAAATAAACTAACAACAGAAAACAATGCTAACAAACCAGGTTTACTTGGTATTCACCCCGGACGGGTGACTAATCCAAGAATCCGTCGGTGGATCAATCCCCGGATAACCTCCGGCTAGCCCTCGTCGCTCCTTGTGGGTGCAGAAAACTCACCACAATCACTTTAACAAGATCTGGGCATAAAAGACTACTAACTCACTGTACCAAGCGAGTTTCGTCAAGAGATAGTAGTCTGAAACGAGCCCCTTTAAATAGGGCTCGAATCTGAAACAGCCGCTACCAGTCGACTGCCCCTGGGGCAGTCGAATTCGACCGTTACAGCAGAACGTTCGAATCCTGGCCAGCTGTTCCAGTTGGCACCAGTCGACTGACCCCAGGGCAGTCGACTGGTCCGAGTCCTAAGCCTAGGGTTACACTCCCGAGTACATTTCACTATGCACTCGAACCCTCCCGGCTTAGCTCCTGAGTACAATCACTCATACTCAAACTCTCACAACCCAGTTGACTTTTCACTAGCAGCCTCGACTGTTGCCTTCACGTCTTCTTCATCTTCGGCCCTCGTCACTCGGATGCGCATGCAAACCTCCAGTTTGCCTCCATGCCACCCTTCACGTACGCCTCGAAGTCCGCGTCCCTCGGCTTATCGTCCCTGCTATCCACCGGTCCCTCGGATGCGCATGCAAGCCTCCAGCTTGCCTCCATGTCATCCTTCACTCGAAGACATCAACCAAGTCCATGTGTACCTGTACACCTGCACACTCATGTACACATATGAGAACACAATAAACCCTAACTTAACCATATTGCCCACACACATCAAAACCCTATGATCCTCCAGATCATCTCAGGGCTGATTACCTCAATAATCTCCCCCTTTTTGATGTGTAGCAATATGTTAAGTTAGGTAACCATATAGCAATAACAATAACAAAAGCAATAACAACAGCAACAACAATTGAAAATCAAAGCATATCACACAAGAGGCAACCTCCCCCTTAACCTATGATTTCTCCCAATTTTCAATCCTTATTGTTCATACCAAGTTAAGTTCACAACAACCGGTTAAGTTATCCCAACCTAACTCCAAAGTTTCACAACCCTAGAGTTTGGGAGAGGAGAAGATCGCCGGGTAAATCGACAAAACCCTAGAGTTTGGCTCCCCCGGCGCGCCCATTTCCTTTTATAAACCCCGCGTCCCAATTGACTGGCAGGAGGCCAGTTGACTGGGAAAACTCACAGAATGTATTTACATTCGGAACCAGTCGACTGCCTTTTTGCCAGGTGACTGGTATCTGAAACTTAGTTTTTTCAGTCCGAAATTCAGTAATGCACTATTAATTTCACAAACTCCCCAAAAAAATCTGAAATCTTGTGGGAAGATTTGTGGATCTTATATCTACCTGGGAAAAATATAATTTTAATCAAAACTATCCCGAATCCCAGGATTGATACAAACTTCAAATTTTCCTAAATTGTATCATTAAGCCTTTCCTAAAAGTTCTAATTTCAACCTCATCTTGATGCTTCTTCCCATACTCATTCATAATCCATTCATAGCATCAAGTTATATGGTATTTAGGCATTAAAATCAATTTCTCTCAATTAAAGTCCCAATTTCTTCCTTTTTCATCATAATTCTCCCTTTAGTGTGCCAATTCTCTAGGATCAAGACTAACCTTAGCCTTTTAAATCTCTTGGCACACCCTATAGTCCTTCTAGTTTCCTAGAAGAAGACCACCTGAGATCCATTTACCATGGATCCCATTTTGGCTTCTAGAGCTTTCCCTTGAGCTCCTAGCCCTAGTTACTTTCCTAGGTAACTTATTTACAAGTGCAAGACCATACCGGTGCTCCTCCGGTGTTTCTTGACCTTCTACTCTCACTCTCTTAACCCTATAGACCTTTTGCTTGGTCAACTCATTCTCTTTTGCCTTAAATGATTTTTCTTTGCCATGTTTGACCTTTTCCTTACCATAGTCATAGGGCATCCTTGAATATGACATTTTATCAACATTTGCCCTTCTAGAATGATATCCTAACCCCGACCTACCATTCTTAAGAGGTTGATCTTTTTGCATTATCCTTGACCTTTTTTGACTCCCTAATGAGTCTATATAGGTTTTTCTCCAGTTGATCAAGTTTTACTTTCAAGACTTGATTTTCCTTCTCCAAATTCCTAGCCTTAGAATCTTTTGACCTAACTTGATCATTTCTAGATCTACCCATTTTTCTAGACATATTTCCCTTTTTCTTAGGGTTTATGTCTTGGTCCTTAGTCCTAGAATTCCTAGATTTATCATGAAACATAGAAGTTTTGGTGTTTTGACATACAAAAGTGTTTCTATTCTTATCATGATATCTAAAGCCAAAATTACATCTAGACAAGCAATCATTTATATTCCTAGCATTCATGGAAGAACTTTGAACATAAGTAAAATTAGGGATTACCTCCCTTACCCTTGTAGCTCCCCCTTGATGTGAACTCCTCTTTTCCTGTTCTCTTTTCTCCCATTTCCTTAGATGCTCCATCTTCTTGAGCTCTTTACTCCTTGGACACTTTGTATGGTAGTGCCCTAGCTCCCCACATGTGAAGCATCTAATTTTCCTTCTTTTCTTCATTTGAGCTTCCTCATTCCTACAACCCATATTAGAACTTAAATGAATAGATTTGGATTTAGGCATTACCTCCTTTTTACCTAGCGGACACTTATCCTTGTAGTGCCCCTTTTTGTTGCAACCAAAGCATACGATATGCTCTCTTGATTTGACTTTGGCGGAGGTGGGAGCTTTCTCTTGCTCTTGTATAGTTGAGGGTCTCTCTCCCCCATCAACTCTTGATGCTGATACTTCCTCTTCCTCTCTTGATGAGGTGAGTGGCTCGTCACACGAGTTTTCAACTTCACTTGATGACCTTGACACTTCTCCTTTATTTTGGTCTTCTTGGACCCTTGAGCTTAGTTCTTCAGATTCTTCCACTAGTTGAGCTTGTGTAGGGTTCTTGTGAAGTTCTTCTAGTTTGCTCCATAACTCATAAGCACTTTTATATTCTCCTACACAACTCAACACATTTTTAGGCAAAATATCAATCAAAATATTGATTACCTTTTCGTTTGCTCTAGATTGCTCTCGTTGTTCATCTGTCCAATATCTAGGCTGAAGCCTCTTGCCGTGCTTGTCTCTCGGAATTTCAAAGGGGTCTTCAATGGTCATTCTACAATCCCAATCCATCCCTAGCTAATTTTCCATCCTTGACTTCCAATGGCCAAATTCTTCATGATTGTAGGATGGTGGTGTGTTGATGTCTTGCCCTAACTTGTCTTCCATGTTCTTCTTCCTCTAGCATGTGCTCCCTCGGCGGTTAGTCCGATCAAGAGCGGTCACTTGCTCTGATACCAACTGATAGATCGACAGGCGTGCTAGAGGGGGGGTGAATAGCACTTTTTCGTTTACGTCTCTACAAGGTTGTTAGCGCAGCGGAAATACAAATAAAAATAAACTAACAACAGAAAACAATGCTAACAAACCAGGTTTACTTGGTATCCACCCCGGACGGGTGACTAATCCAAGAATCCGTCGGTGGATCAATCCCCGGATAACCTCCGGCTAGCCCTCGTCGCTCCTTGTGGGTGGAGAAACCTCACCACAATCACTTTAACAAGATCTGGGCACAAAAGATTACTAACTCACTTTACACAAGCGAGTTTCGTCAAGAGATAGTAGTCTGAAACGAGCCCCTTTAAATAGGGCTCGAATCTAAAACAACCGCTACCAGTCGACTGCCCCTGGGGAAGTCGACTGGTCTCACTCAAATTCGACCGTTATAGCAGAACGTTCGAATCCTGGCCAGCTGTTCCAGTTGGCACCAGTCGACTGGTCCGAGTCCTAAGCCTAGGGTTACACTCCCGAGTACATTTCACTCCGCACTTGAACCCTCCCGGCTTAGCCCCTGAGTACAATCACTCATACTCAGACCCTCACAACCCAGTTGACTCTTCACTAGCAGCCTCGACTGTTGCCTTCACGCCTTCTTCATCTTCGGCTCTCGTCCCTCAGATGCGCACGCAAACCTCCAGTTTGCCTCCATGCCACCCTTTACGCACGCCTCGAAGTCCGCGTCCCTCGGCTCATCGTCCCTACTATCCATCGGTCCCTCGGATGCGCACGCAAGCCTCCAGCTTGCCTCCATGTCATCCTTCACCCGAAGACATCAACCAAGTCCATGTGTACCTGTATACCTGCACACTCATGTACACATATGAGAACATAATAAACCCTAACTTAACCATATTGCCCACACACATCAAAATCCTATGATCCTCCAGATCATCTCAGGGTCGATTGCCTCAATAGTCTTGTCATTGATTACTCATCTCTTACCAATTTCTTGTGCCCTTCTAGCATTTAACACTCTTTTGGTCATGGAGGTGCTCAATTTGACATTTTTGAGTTTTTGAACACCCAAACACATGCCAAGTCCCCTAGGTCCAATAATGAACGTATCTAGGACTCTCTCCATTTCTTCAAGTCATGCCTTTAAGACTTTATTTTCCAATTCTAGAGCTCTAACCCTAGAGTCAACATGTCCACCTTGAACATTCTTAGACCTACCCACCTTTCTAGGCATATATCTCCCCTTCTTGGGATTAATGCCTTGCTCATTTACTACCTTCCTTCCCTTAAGCATGGTAGTTTGGGTCGTATTTGGTCTAGCCTTGGATAATGATTTCCTAGGGTTATCTTACTTGTTAACCCTATTTCTATCATTATATCTAAATCCATAATTATGGTTGAGTAAATAATCTATATTATTTTTAACAAACATATATAAATTAGAAATTTGGATTGGATTTCAGATAGGGATTACCTTCCCTTTTACCTTTAAAGCTCCCCCTTGATTTAAGCTCCTCTTCTTCTCCAATTTCTTCAAATGTCCTAGCTTATTGAGCTCTCCTTTCCTTGGGCATTTTGTGTGGTAATGGCCCCGTTCACCACACGTGAAGCAAATTACATGTTTTTTATCCTTCTTTGCTCCATCCCTACAACTCATGTTAGTTTTTAAATTATTTGAATTGAGTTTAGGGTTACCTCCTTTTTACCTAATGGACACTTGTCTTTGTAGTGTCCCTTCTCATTGCACCCAAAGCAAATGATGTAATCCTTTAACTTTGCTTTGGTGGAGGTGGAGGTTTTTTCTTGCTCCGGTATTGAGGATGGTCTCTCCTCCCCTCAATTCTTGAAGTGGAGACTTCTTCTATTTCTTCCTCACTTAAGGATGTAGACGATTCCACTTCCTCCTTCTCTTCGGATGTTGAACTCAATTCAACTTTCGATTGGTCCTTCTCCTTCTCTTGGACCAATGACCCCTTTTCCTTAGGCTCCTCCACTTCATGTCCTTGTGTATAATTTTCGTGTAAAGCTATCACCTTTCTCCATAGCTCATACGCATTCTTGTACTCGCCTACATGGGACACAATATAAGAAGGTAATAAATTTAACATAATTCTAGTTACCTCCTTATTCGACTCTGCTTCCTCCATTTGTTCCTTTGTCCAATGTCGAGGTCAGAGGTGTTTCCCCTTCTTATCCGTTGGAGCTTCAAACAGAACCTCCAATGCGGTCTAATGGTCCCAAACCATTTGGAACCAAGTCTCCAACCGCTTCCTCCAATAATCGAAGTTGTCTCGATCATATGGAGGTACGATTTGAGTATCCCATCCTAGCGGACATTCTGAGTCCATCTTCCTCTAGCGCCTTTGCTCTCCCAGCGGTTAGTCCGTAGACGAGCAACCCCAGCTCTGATACCACTTGTTGGGGATCGGTGCACCGGCTAGAAGGGGGTGAATAGCCGTTTACCCACTTGATTCGCCGGTTTCTTCCTATAATGTTAGCATGCACAAGCGGAACTATAAACTACAAATATTAATACAAACGCTAGCACCAAACCTTTATGTGGTTCGGAGATGATACCCTTACTCCATGGCTGTCCATAAGGTGGACGATCCCGATCCGTCGGTGGATGAGTCCCCGGAAGACCTTCAGCTAGCTTTTGCCGCTCCTTGTGGGTGGAGAAACCTCGCCACAACCTTGAAACAACACCTGAGCACTTGTAGACCACTAATAAGCTTTATCCAAGCTTATTTCGCCAACCTGTGCCCAATTAAATCGAGCTCTCTTAATAGAGCTCATCACTGTTTCTACCATTACCAGTCGATTGGTGTCAACACCAATCGACTAGTCCACTCGGATTCGAATGTTACATCCCAACGTTCGAATTCCAGTCGACACTAGTCGACTGCACAGAAGATCAGTCGACTGATCTTTCTGTGCCCAACATCAGTCGACTACCCAAACCCTAAATCTAGGGTTTCAACCCCGAGTACAGTCACTCAGCACTCGTCTTGTTGGGTTTCCCCACGGAGATTCCGGGTCGCGCATGGGAAACCTCTCCATGTCCACGGATTAAAATTTTTTAATCCGAATGGAGACCTATTTCCCAAACGACGGTCTCATCATTGCGCTACCGCTTGAACAAACGTGTTGTTTTAGTGATCAATCTCGTCCAACTGATTAACCGTGGAATAGACGATGAGTGGATCGGCGGTTTTTGTGTTTATCATCGGCGGTTTTTGTGCTTGATTAATTATGTCAATTAATTAAACACATAAAATAATAAGATCAAAGGAACCATGAGAGAAGTTATACCTTTCAGTTTACCTCGTGATCTTCTACTGTATGACCCTCCCCTTCTTGGACGTCATGTGGGCAATGATCTACCAAGAACCGAAGTCACCAAGGCACTATTTCTTCTCCCCTTCCACTTGCACCAAAACCCTAAGTCCTAGGGTTATTACCGCCGACCACCTTAGGAAGGAAGGAAGAAGAAGAAGAAGAGAAGAAGCCCTTCTCCTTCACGTGAACCCTAAGTCCTATGTATGAAGCTTAGGATAAGCACAACATCCTTCTCTGGCGATCCCTTATAACCTTGATCCCAAGGATGTGCCCTGTTTCTCCCAAGTCCTTCATATCAAACTGGTTGGACAACCATACCCTTACGTTTGATAATACTTTAACATTGTTGCCAATGAGCAAAATATCATTTACATATAATACAAAAAATATCACTACGCTTCCGTCACATCTCTTGTATACACAAGACACATCCAGACTTTGAACAAATCGATATGACTGTATTACCTCATCAAAGCGGATATTCCAAGATCGTGAAGCTTGCTTCAATCCATAAATGTGTTAGGATGTATACTAAAAGTCTTGCTTTTATATAGACATCTAGATTTTGAAAGAGAATCACAAGATCACTATTTACATATTTATATTAGTATGTGTACATTAACTGATATTTTACATTATAGATAACATGGTGCGTGGTGTCACACAGAAGATCATGTAGTTATCAGTCCCTTGTAAAGTATAAGTAGAGGCTTACAACCTAGATGGATTTGGACAAACTATCGGGATAGTTGTAGTATAATTTAGTATTGGTTTATCTTGACCATAGAATTACACCAGTGTACTTTGTATATATTGAGTAGGATCGATATAGAGGTGATTTAATTTATACTGACTTTATAATTAAATCAAACCTCAGTTATTATGGAGTACATGCTCTGAATCCCGATATAATAATGGACACATGTACTTAATATTTATTTCTTTGATTT
This sequence comes from Boesenbergia rotunda, assembly GCA_024364735.1. Lineage (NCBI taxonomy): Eukaryota > Viridiplantae > Streptophyta > Magnoliopsida > Zingiberales > Zingiberaceae > Boesenbergia > Boesenbergia rotunda. The sequence goes on along the minus strand of JAGFNQ010002068.1, from coordinate 1,036,140 downwards.
ACCAATGGAAGAGATTTATATGTTAAATCGATAGGCCCAGTAAGTTGGGAAATAATATTATTTACATGGTGTGTCGTTGACTATAGAAGGAAACTGTGTCCTGGTGAGTCAGGTTGATGATGCCCCCTTGAGGAGTTCATAAGGTTCATCATGTTAAATCCTACAGATGAACTTGGTCCGACATGATGATAAGGTTGAGTGATACTACTCAAGGAGTTAGATGTTAATTAATTAAATTGTCAGTAATTTAATTAATTAACGGACATTCGATATCTTAAATACGGGGAGATACTTGTACTCATAATAGGTGGAGTCCATATTTAAATATGGGGGTTGGTGAGATAGATCAATGGGGATCCTTTAGTGGAATGCATCTTCATTAATGGATCGGGCCTTGATCCATTAGATGGCCAAGACCCAACTCCTTCTCATGGTCCCTATTGTAGCCCTATATATACCCATGGAGTCATGAGACCAAGGCATTCAACACACAACAAACCCTAAGCATCTCTCCTATTCTCTCTTCCTCTCCCTCTCTCCTAGGGTTGGGCGGCGCCGGTTGTAAGGGTGAAGAGGTCATGGTGGGAGGAAGAAGAAGCTTCTTCTTCATCTTCTCCTCCTCCTTTCTTCTCCCATACTTGAGCACGCACAACCAGCTGGGAGGAGGAGTGGTCGGCGGTGAGTAAGACACCTCCTCTAGCGTTGGCGACAAGCAAGAAGGGATAGGGGTCGGCGGCGGCAAGGGAATAGAAAAGGAAGATAATTCTTCTCTTCTTCTTCTATTTCATCTTCTTCATCTTGCGTTCTTCATCCTCCATGGCGTGCGTGATAGGCCCAAACTATGTGTCACGAATGTGAGTCTCAAATTTAGATATGAATGAATAACTGGAAACCCTTTTACAATCAAAAGTATGAAAATGTAGTAAAGGGGCCACAAGTCGTATTTTTCTCGGGGCTAGTTGTCGTGTTTGATTCGAACTTGTATTTGTGTCATTATGTTTTGGGTTTCAAAGAAACAAATTTGGTTTTGGGATACAATCGAAATTGAAATTGCAATGAAAATAGAAGACTTAGCTAATAAACTACACAAAAGAATGATAGCAACCAACTCAACCAATGGAAAACCTAATCAAAGCACTTACAAAATTTTTGGCAATTGTTTTCTGATTTCAAACACAAAATGAAATGCTATGCAATGAAGTAAAGAAAAACAGTGATAGGAGTTTTCGGAAACAAACAAGGTTGCAACATTAATAGCATGCGAAATTAGAACTCAACCAAACAAATGCAACTCAACTAGCTAGAGTGTTTTTGGAGCTCAACCACTGCCAACAAAATTCAGATATGAGTGAGAGCAAGCTTATTGAATTCAAACACAATCATATGCCACAAAAACAAACTAAATTCGGATACAAAAAGATTAAAATCAATTGGCACACAAGAGACAACTCTTTGTGCCAAAAAGTAACACTAAATTCGGAAATAAGTGATCTTCCAACTCAACTTTTTTTTTTTAAAAACTGATTGGTTCGATTGGGAAACAAAGGTATTAGGACAGAACTAAGCAAGATTCTGTAAAGGAATTGAAACTGAGATCAAAACTAGAGAAACAAAGAAAATTCAGAAATGAAAAGAGCTGAAATTTTAGATGCAAAATTGAAAGGACTAGCTACTGATTTTTCTGTTTTCACAATAGCTTTAAGGCTGAGCTAGCTAACACTAACTGAGTACAAGTAACTAATCTAGAAACAAGGAAGTTTAAACTAGCAATTACTTAACAAAACTAATGAAAAGGGGGCTGAAATCACTAATATGCAGAATTCAGAATTGGCACGCGGCAAAACTACTTGGCACGCAGCAATTTGACTAAAAATAAACTGAAATTTGATCTAGTTGATCACTAAACAAGTTCCTATATTACTCTACTTGCAGAATTACAGCTAAACAACTTAAAAATCGAAAAATTCAGTAGCTAAAACAAAGTTTCAGAACAAAGCTTGCGGCAGAATCGAAAACTACAGCTAAACAGAAATTAAACTGAGAAAACTACTCCTCGATTCCTTCCAGAGCTCAGATACTCCTTGGTCGTCAAGCAAGGGAGAGCCTCGGACCCGCAAGCTCAGTAAATCATGGGGAAAACTTCATCTGCGATTGAATACAGCTCAGATTGCCCATTTCTGAATTTTTCATACGAATTCTTCATTGCAGCTGTGTCTGCGTGCGTGGGTGAGTGGATGATGATCCAAGCTACTCAGGGAACTCCTCTGGATAGCTCAGGTGGAAGGTATTAGAGCACAGCCGATCCGAAGGCAACAATTGGACAGAGCTGTAGAAACCTCTCACAAACTCTGTTCTTGGGCAATTTCGATCCGGAAACAAGACTGATGGCCTCCCCAATGACCTAGCACGTGAATTCAGCAAGAAAATCGAGTGGTCGCGCCTTGGATTGAAGGAAGAAACTAAGAACAAACAAAGAACACGAAGAACAGGACTGTGCAGCGAAGAACACTGAAGACGCGACGAAGGGTAAGCTGCGCGATTTTTTTCCTTAAGTAATTAAGCACGGACGGTCCAGATTGATCCACTTCAATCCAATGGCTGATCTTGGTCTGATTTGAGCCAAACTTTGACGATGATGATCTGGGGTCAGGATCTACCTTGTGGTAGCTCGGATCCTCCAGATTTGCAATGGATGGTCCAGATCAAGCTAATCTTTGAATGGATGATCTAGAGCCCTCCAAGCTTGATCCAACGGTTGATTGAGCTCTGATTGGGATGAAACCTTCAGATCTTGATCAGGGTGCTTGATCAACCCTAGCCCTAGCTCGGATTGCTTCAGATGATCCCGGATGGCTCAGATCTAGCCGCTCTTGAATCGGACGGCCCAGATTAAATCATAATCTTGATAATTCGATCCGGGTCACTTCCGACTCAAGTTTGACCCAATATGCCCTAGGTCCTTGAACCTTTGATGCCTAAAAAATAGATCAAGAATTTAGTGGCCAAATAATCCAATTTAATGCAAATTTGCAATTTAGTCCAAAATAAGAGTAAGTTCTAAAACCTAGGGCAATTTCATAATTTTAGCAATAAAAACATAGGTCAAACATGGATTTAAGCAGTTAAAATAATCAATAAAATGGTGCTTATCAACTCCCCCACACTTGAGCTTGAGCGTCTCGCGAAAACAGTAAATATGTATCCCCTAGATTTACTTAGGCATAATTAGAAACAATTGGAAAGAAATTACCTAGGGTTGTCAATTCTCATAAATCTAAGCTCTATGGATTAGTATCTTGTCCTTAAATCAACAACTTAGCCTTTTCATCCATCATGAGTCATTGAGATGAATTTAACTCATAGCCTTTCAAGGAAAATTTTGGTGGCTCTCTCCTTAAGTTCTAACTTGATGATGGAAGTGGAGCTCACTCAAACACATATGATTCTTGCACTACCATAGGCTTGCTTATTATCTACTCTCCACCATTAATCATGATTAGGATTCACATCTACAAAAACAAATGAAAAGCATAGAATATGGTGAAAAATCGGACAAAAGCCAAGAAAAATGGAAAAATAGATAAAGTGGAAGACTTGAGTGCTTGGGGATATTTTTGATGCTCTTTGCTCTCCATGCAGTCCCCTAATGATCTCAAAAGTGTTGTGAAGTCAAACTTGAATAGATTCCTTTGATTTGGATGAAAAATCCTTCCTTGATTTCCTTGTGCCAAGTTTCCCTATTTCGTGCCAACTTGTTTTTGCTTTTCTTTTCTCATTCTTCTTTTTCCTCCTTCTTTCTTTCTAGTAAATTCAGAGTGTAGTGATGCAAGGCTTGGATTTGGATGAGATCAATCCCATTTTCTTCATGGTGCCGAAATTCTAATTTTGTGTCAACTCTATCTTTGCTCTCTTCCTTTTTTTTCTGCTCTTTAAGCTTCTAATGTGCAATTGGAGCTCTGCGGTATTGAATTTGCATTCTAGAACTTGAAACATTAAATGACAATTAGGAAGTTAGATGCTCCAAATGTAATCTCTACTAACCATCTCTTACAATCTCCTTTTTGACACACTCTTCTTAAGTTGGCACACTTCCTTAAAATTTTTTTTTTCTTTTCCTTCTGTTTTAAGTCTAGCATCCAAATTACTTTCTTGTTCTAATAGGCTGGGATGTGCTTACAATTTGTGATACCTTCACACACTTCAATTCGTAATTCCCAGCCCCTTGAAAAATCAAATTCACTTCCAATTGATACCAAACTGCTTGCATGGAAATATGCCAATCTGATTTCCTTTCTTTTCCAAACTGTTTTCTCAGCTTCTAATGCAGGAATTGACAACAGCTCCATCAAGAATTCGTCCATAGTTCAGCCATGTTTACAGCCCTTCTGCTTTTCAGAATTTCGAATGGTTGTACCTTGCAATTCATCCTTGGCAATTACAGAGTTTTTCTTTGGCAAAACATTTCTTCTTCATCAAGTTCACAGAAATTTCCTTCAGATTCTCAGCTTATATTCCACTCAATTCAGCTCGAAACAATTGGCATCACATAGTTCTTGCATCAAATGGTAGTGAAAACCTTAAGTGTTCCACTAAACAATTCAATTCAGCTCAGAAATCGAATTCAGCCAAGCCACTCCTTCCATTCTCTGATTTCTTTAGGCATTTAGCATCAAGTGGCTCTTCTTTTATCCGAAATTGAATGTGCACCTTCAACTTCAGATACAATGATTCTTCCAATGGAATGCAGTTCAGTTTTTTAGCAGTTCCAGAAATTTTCTTTTCTCAGCTTTTGATCAATCTTCAATCAGCTTCATCAGATTATACAGCTGTAGTCCAGCTTGTTTTCAGCTTCCAACACTCGGCAGCAACAATGGCAACTCAAATTTCTTCAATTGTTAGCAACCCTTGCATTTGTTTCCATTCCTAACAGTTGAATTCCATATATTTTTTTTTTCACGCAGCTGCAATTATGTGCCATTTAAGACAAGAGCTTTTACCCGAAACTTGGCCTATCCTTCACTTTTGACACAATTTGTGCCTTGAATTCAGATCTGTCCTGGCTTAGAAATTCAACAACAGCTCCCAACAAATTTTCAATTCATTTCAAACTCAGCTTTTCAGCTTCAGATTTCAACAGCTGCCATTGGAATTCAGTTCAAAATTCCAGCTCAAATCAGTCCACTACACTTCATTCCTAATCTACACAGAATTTTCCTTCTCTTCCTCTGTTTTTGGCACAGATTTGCTACATTAATTTCAGATTATACAGCTTCAATCAGTCTATAACAAAGTGTTCTGATTTCTACAGCAAAGGACTTCTAAAGAATCTGCTTTATAGCTTGTATGGAAACTCTTGATATGGTAAACACATTTTCTGCACTTGAATTTCTGCACAGATTTTCATCACTGTTTTCTTCTTCCTCTGTTTGGCACAAGTTTTTCTTTTGTTCTGATCAGCATTGGATGCAATCATCACTCTTTGATACATTCATATCTTTGTTCCCTCAATTCTAAACCTAGCAATCCTAATTCAGCTTCAACTTGGCACAGATTTTCCATTGGTTTCAGATTTTCCTGCAATTTTTTTTCTTTTCAATTCAGAATTCATTTTAGATTCCCAAGAAGTTGAATGCAGCTGAAAACAATACTACCAGTTTGTTGAAACCTAGCCAAGCATTTGCTGATTTAAGAAAACCAAATTCAGTTTAGATTGATACAATTCTGTGCCAAGATTGCATTCCATCTGATTTCTCCTCTTGTCTCTTGTTTTCTCAGCTTGCATCCTCAATTTAAATGCTCTCCATGACCTTTGATAGCTATCGGGTGATTTTGATTAATTCTGCTCAGCAATCCTTTGCACAAAACTCAGTATTAGCTCACACTAGTCCAGCTACACTCCAATAACTAAATCTGCACAGATTTTCTCTCTTCTGTCCTGGCACCAATTCAGCAGCTCCAAGTTGAGTTGTTCAGCATACAATCCCTTTCCACAGCAGGGTGAACTTTGGCACAGCAGTTTGTATCATTTCAACAGCTCAAAGTAGAAATATCTCAGCTTCAATTCAGCTTCTTCTCAGATTTCATTAGCCTCCAAATTCCAGCACTCGGCACAGCAGTATCAAGCTCTCCCTTGCTGCAGTTCAGAATTTCTTCAGCCTCTTTCCTGATTTTTCAGCCTTGCTCAGTCTTCACAATTTTAATTCAACTTGGGACAGGTACCTCTTTGGATCTTCTTTGCGTGCCACTTGGGTCTTCAACATGTAATGAAGAATCTCAAACTCCAATTGCTTCCAACTCGAACCACTTCTTCTTGCTCACTTTTGACACCAAACATCACTCAAACTCATCTTTGGCACATAGAATTTCAAAAAAAAAATTCGAAATGAAGTGAATCCTTGATAAAAATTGCTTCCAAATCACTAGTCACTCCCCCACACTTAAGTCTTTGTCTGTCTCGGGCAAAATAACATCAAGAAAATATCCCAAGCAAACAAATCCGTAGAAAAATTAGGGTTAAGATTAGGAATAAGGAAAAACAAATAGAATAGACATGATTTTTGCCAAAATTAATGGGAAAAGGTGAACAAAGTGATTAGTCTCTATAGATGTGATCCAATCATCGAAATATGATTTTGAAAGAACCTAAGCAAGTTCTAGTGTACAATAACATATGTATATCACAATATAAGGCTAATCTCACTAGGTAAAAATAATTCATCTCAAGTCTTCAATCAAGAATCTAAAGCTAAATAGTACTCAAGCATCCAAGAATTCATCCATTAGCTCAAACCCTAAGTTTTGACAACCAAATTTAATTTATTTTCCAAAAGACTCTAAAATGTTATTGAGATAACCTAAGGGATACATTTATTTCTAGTCATGCAATAAAAAGTGCTAAAACTATATTTACAATGACATGGTATTCACAATGATTTTATTCATGTCATGTTTCCTAAAAATTTATTATCAACTAATTACTTCAAAAAGAAAAACATTTATTCCTAGCAACATGAAAATGATATGTACAATGAAATGTAAATGTAGAGAAAGTGAACCTCCCTTAAGTTGGGTAGATAGCGTCCTCAATGTACACATCCTCCACCTCTAGCTCCTTTAGTTCTTCAAAATACCTCTTGAGCCGGTGGCCATTAACTTTCCACACAAATCCATTAGCTTCGTCCCTAATTTCAAAAACTCCATAGGGAAAACTGTCAGTTATAATGAATGGACCTTCCCACCTTGATCTCAACTTACCTCTTATCAATTTGAGCCTTGACTTATACAATAAAACCTTGTTGCCGATTTTGAAGTCCTTTTTCACAATGTGCTTGTCATGGAAGTTTTTGGTCTTCTCCTTGTAAATTCTTGAATTGTCAAATGCTTCCAATCGAATCTCTTCAAGTTCTTGGAGTTGCAATTTTCTCTCTTCCCCCGCCTTGGTAGCATCAAAATTACAAGCTTTCACCGCCCAATATGCCTTGTGCTCTATCTCCACAGGGAGGTGGCAAGCCTTACCATAAACCAGGCGGTAAGGTGACATGCCAATCGGTGTCTTGTATGCCGTTCTGTAGGCCCAGAGTGCGTCATCTAGCTTCTTGCTCCAGTCTTTTCTAGTGAGCCCAACTGTCTTTTCTAAGATGGATTTGATCTCTCTGTTTGAAATCTCAGCCTGTCCATTTGTTTGGGGATGATAGGATGTAGAAACTTTATGAACCACCCCATATCTGCTAAGCATCGCCTTCATGTGTTTGTTGCAAAAATGAGATCCCTGATCACTGATTATTGATCTTGGAATTCCAAACCTGCAGAAAATGTGTGACCTAACAAAACTACAAACAACAGAAGAATCATCAGTCTTGGAGGGAATGGCCTCCACCCATTTTGAAACATAATCCACAGCAAGTAAAATATACATATAACCATAAGATGCAGGAAAAGGTCCCATAAAATCTATCCCCCAAACATCAAAAATCTCACAATAAAGTATAGCATGCTGGGGCATCTCATGTCTCGCTCCTATGTTCCCAGTTCGCTGACATCTATCACAATTTTTATAAAAAACATGTGAATCATGAAAAAGGGTGGGCCAGTATAAACCACACTCTAATACTTTCCTGGCAGTCCTCTGGGGTCCAAAATGCCCCCACAAGCTGATGAATGACAAAAAGTAAGGACAGAAGAAAACTCATGATCGGGTATGCATCTCCTAATTATTTGGTCATTACAAAATTTCCACAGATAAGGATCATCCCACACATAAAACTTTGCATCACTTTTTAATTTATCTTTTTGAGCTTTCGAAAATTGAGTGGGAAATACATGTGCAACTAAAAAGTTAACTAGGTCAGCATACCACGGTGTCTCACCATGCACTGAAATCAAGTGCTCATCTCTGAAATCGTCATCAATGGTGGTAGGAGATCCATCTCCTTCAAGTCTGCTCAAATGATCTGCAACTAAGTTCTCTTTTTCACTTCTATCTCTGATCTCCAGGTCGAATTCTTGGAGTAGGAGCATCCATCTGATCAATCTGGGTTTTGCATCAGGCTTCTTCAATAAGTATTTGAGAGCTGCATGATCAGAAAAAATAATCACATGTGAGCATAATAAATAAGATCTGAATCTATCTAAAGCAAAAACAATGGAAAGAAGCTCCTTTTCAGTCGTGGTGTAGTTGGCTTGGGCGGCATCTAGGGTTTTGGAGGCATAGGAAATGACATGTGGTGCTCCATCAACCCTCTGTGCTAGAACAGTTCCCACTGCAAAATTAGAAGCATCACACATTAATTCAAACGGTAAAGTCTAGTCAGGTGATGTAATAATAGGAGCTGAGGTAAGAGCCTCCCTGAGTCTATGAAAAGCTTCTTTGCATTTTTCATCGAAGTGAAACTCAACATCCTTCTGCAACAGTCGTGTCAAGGGTCGAGCAATCAAGCTGAAATCTCTAATGAATCTGCGGTAAAATCCTGCATGTGCAAGAAAAGCACGAATATCCCGTACGCATACGGGGTAAGATAAAGAAGAAATAACACTGATTTTAGTAGGATCTACCTCAATACATTTCTGAGAGACTATGTGTCCAAGTACTATCCCATGCTCTACCATAAAGTGACATTTCTCAAAATTAAGAACAAGGTTAGTTTCAATGCAACGATGTAAAATCCTAGACAAGTTATTCAAACATGAATCAAAAGACGTGTCATAAACTGAAAAATCATCCATGAGTACCTCCATACAGTCCTCTAGCAACTCACCAAATATACTCACCATGCATCTATGAAAGGTACCGGGTGCGTTGCAGAGTCCGAAGGGCATACGTCTATAGGCAAATGTGCCAAAGGGGCAAGTGAAGGTGGTCTGCTCCTGGTCCTCTGGATCTATGCAAATCTGAAAATAGCCTGAAAATCTATCTAAAAAACAATAGTGCGACTTCCCTGTCAGTCTCTCAAGCATCTGATCAATGAATGGTAGAGGGAAGTGATCTTTCCTTGTGACCTTGTTGAGCTTCCTATAATCAATGCAGACTCTCCAGGAATTCTTAACTCTGGTGGGCACTAGCTCATTGCTTTCATCTGCCACCATGGTCACTCCAGATTTCTTGGGCACCACGTGAATAGGACTAACCCACTGACTGTCAGAAATAGGGTAAATGATACCTGCCTGTAGAAGTCGAGTCACCTCTTTCTTTACAACATCCAAAATAAGTGGGTTGAGTCTCCTTTGTCGTTGCCTCACTGGTTTGACATTATCTTCCAAAAATATCCTGTGCATGCAGATAGCTGGGCTGATACCTGATATATCTGATAAAGTCCACCCAATTGCCTTTTTGTAGTGCCTCAGGACTTGCAGTAATTTTTTTTCTTGTTCTGACTCCAAATGCTGTGCAATAATAACAGGAAAAGTCTGCTCCTCTCCTAGGTACGCATACTTCAAGTGGCTTGGTAATGGCTTCAGTTCACTCTGGTCCTCTTCAGTAGAAATAAGTGGTCCCTGGGGCTTAGTGCAATCCCCTACACTTTGAATATCAAGAAAAATAGGTGATCCTTGGGGCTCTGTGCAATCCCCTACACCTAGAAAAATCTCTCCAGCTGGAAGTGTGTCTGAAATGTCTTCTGAAAAATCCTCAGTATCAGCAGTCAGTACTCTCTCAGCCTCCTCTGAATACATAGCTCCTCCAGAAAAATTCTCCAGAAATCCCTCAGCCTCTAACTCTGTCTGCGCCAGCTCCTCTAAAATATCCATGCTCATGATAGAGTGATCCTCTCGTGGATGCTTCATAGCATCAAAAAGGCTGAACTGTACAACCGTGTCTCCAATCTCCATAGAAAGTGTCCCGGCATATACATCAATCTTTGTTCTGGCCGTCTTCAGAAAAGGTCTGCCCAAGATAAGTGAAGAACGGTGTGCCAAGAAATCTCCCTCCATATCCAAAATATAAAAGTCTGCAGGAAAAATTAGCTCCTTTACCTTTACCAAAACATCTTCAATCATACCTGCTGGGTGGGTCTGACTCCTGTCTGCTAGCTGTATCACCACCCCAGTGGGCTGTAAAGGGCCTATGCCAAGCATCTGAAATACTAACCTGGGCATCACATTTATGGAAGCTCCTAAATCTAACATAGCATCATGGAATACTTTGCTCCCAATCTCGCAAGAAACAGTAAATACCCCTGGGTCTTCACATTTCTGAGGAATAGTGTGGATAAGTGCTGAGATATTCTTCCCAAAGCTGACCAACTCATTTTCCTTAAGTTTCTTCTTGTGAACACAAAGATCTTTCCAAAACTTAGCATACTTTGGAATTTACTTGATCATGGTCAACAAAGGTACATTGATCTCTCCTTTCCTTGGGCATTTTGTGTGGTAATGGCCCCGTTCACCACACGTGAAGCAAATTACATGTTTTTTATCCTTCTTTGCTCCATCCCTACAACTCATGTTAGTTTTTAAATTATTTGAATTGAGTTTAGGGTTACCTCCTTTTTACCTAATGGACACTTG